>OU342746.1:277921605-278270618 GCA_910589775.1 Avena eriantha | reverse complement strand
CATAGATGGGAGAAAGACCAGCAAGGGTGCCCACAATGCCATTGTCCATCGTGCACGAGAGAGGACTGCATCTTTATGGGCTTCAGTTGGGTGATGATGCGGTGGCCACTAGCCCGATCCCTGCTGTCGAAAAGACTACCCAAGCACCTCAGCAAACACATGAAAATCAGCACTCATAGCCTGTCACGAGTCATCCACTTCATAGTGCGATGCTCATCGCCCAAATAAACCAATGTGGAAAAGAACTGCTTCACAACTTCAGAGTCAAAGGCATTGGAGAGCCAAGAGATGGTGCAACCCTATCTCTCCGCTTAGCCACTATACATGGCATCAACAAGGTGAGGCTTCTCCAAGGCCCATTAAGAATCAGCGGGTGCATATGCTAATCTTCAGCCTGGCATACACATCTTCATATATGCCTCTCTGTTCAGCACACCAAAAGCGAGAATCACCCAGCTCAGAATCACGTGCCAACTCAGCAAACAGATCACGGTGACGAATAGAGGAATAAGTGACTGGATCCAAAGCCTTGTAGTTAATCTTGGGCTCTTTGCCCTTCCTCTTGGACACACCCCTCCTGGATCTCTCCCTCTTTTCTTGCTCAGCCATGCGATTAGCTTCTTTCTTTCTTCTTCTCAATTCAACTTCGTCCCAGTATTACCCTCACTGTTTACCCCGAAATAGAGACACGAGGACAACGCTTGTAAGTCTTGGGAGCACTGGAACCACCTGTGAGGAGAACAAGGGCGATAGCATGGGGATAAGCATACACACAAGTCCAAGAGAAGCATAGAAAAAGTAGGCAAAAAGTTCACAGTCCAATCCTACTCAATGCACACAACAAGGCAAAACTGAACCAGTTTTTAGTCTGTCAGGCCGGATTTTCCGGCCTGGCTAGGGCGGATAATACGGCCCTGGCAGAAATTTTCATATTCGCCTAGATTGAATGCAAAGGAGTAGATTGGGCCTAGAAATGGCAAGACCATGATTTCTACGCGAAACAACATCCTTCTAGACAACGTTCCACCCAACTAATAACACATCTAGCCAAAAAGGGGAGAGAGGAGTTACCCTCACTCACTGGAGGAAGAACGCGGAGGAGAAGGTACCTGGAGGCGCGAAGAAGAAGATCCGGGAGGCCCGGAAAATCCGGTGGCCGGAGAGGCTCCGGGAGGTGGGGGATGGCAGGCAGCATCTGGGGAGAGGGAGAGGGTTGGGGAAGAAGTTCTACTCGTTATGAGCCCTTCCCCCTGACCCCTGCCTTTAAGGATGAAATCCGCCAGGGCCGGATTATCCGGCTAATACTTGGGCCGGATTATCCGGCCTAAACTCCGAACTTCTATTACACACAGAGTCAGCCCACGCGTCCCCAAACACACACCCCCACAAGATGTACAAGGGACTTGTGTGCAAGAATAGATGGCTTAGGGGTAGGGAAAGGCTTAGGATTAAGAGAGCCAAACCGAGATGGTACTACACACCCAAATTTGCAAGAATCAAAGACTAGAAGCCAAAAGTGAGTGTGCTTGCCATAAAAACATGAGAGGAGCTAAAACATCAAGGAAGATCCAAATAAATCCAACTCTTCTCAAGGAAGAGGGCGGTGGCCGAAGCCACCTTGTTGGAGTGTATGGTATGACACTGCGAAGATATATCTTGGGTTCATAACCAATACTCATTAATAAGCTCACATATCACAAAATGATATTAAGAGAAATGATTTGACTTGCTTTCGGCATTATGGGGGGAGGGTTAGTCCAATCAATTAGGACCACACTCCCCGTATATCCATGCCCACATCTAGACCAAATAAGACTGAGATGTATGAGTGATTGCATGGGTAATGAAGACAAGCTCCTTGAATCAACGATATTTAGCTCATTCCTCAAGTAGCAAAACCTTGCTTCATCAAGTGGCTTTGTGAAAATATCAGCAAGTTGGTTCTTCGTGCTCACAAAAGATAGATCAATATCGCCTCGAGCAACATGGTCCCGAATAAAATGATTCTGAATCTCAATATGCTTTTTCCTTGTGTGTTGTACCGGATTGTATGCAATTTTGATTGCACTTTCATTATCGCATAAAAGAGGCACTTTGTCACAATTGACACCGTATTCCTTTAAAGTTTGCCTCATCCATAATACTGAGTGTAGGCACTAGCCGCAAAAACTATTCAGCTTCGGCGGTGGAGAGAGAATACAATTCTACTTTTTAGATGACCAACAAACTAGAGATCTTCCCAAAAACTGACAAGCACCAGAAGTTGATTTCCGACCATCCTTAACACCCGGCCCAATCTGAATCAGTATAACCCAATAGAGAGAAATTGGAGCCCTTGGATACCATAGACCAAAGTTAGGGGAATGAACCAAATATCAGAAGATCCTCTTGACCGCCACTAAGTGGCTTTCTTTAGGATCTGCTTGATACCTTGCACACACCCCCACAACTCAACACAATATCGGGTCTAGACGCGCAGAGGTAAAGCAGAGAGACGATCATGGACCGGTATGACTTTTGGTCCACATCCTACCGTGGGGGTTAAGTTCAAGGTGACATTTTGTTTGCATCGGAGTGGCGAGGGCCATTAAGATCCGTAATCTTGAATCTCTTGAGCATGTATTGGATGTATTTAGCTTGATTGATTGAAGGTTCCTTCTCTAAGTTGCTTGATCTCGATCCAAGAAAGAACCGTACTCCCCCATCATAGACATCTCAAACCTGTCAGTCATAAGCTTTGAAAAATCATCATTAAAGCTTTATTAGTAGAACCAAAGATGATGTCGTCTACATATAGTTGGCATACAAAGAGCTCCCCTTAACCTTCTTAGTAAAAAGAGTGGGATCGATTTGCCCAACTTCGAAGCCACGGTCTAGCAAAAGCTCTTAAGGTGCTCATACCACGCACGTGGGGCTTGTTTAAGGCCATAGAGTGCCTTATCGAGTTTGTAGACATGGTTCGGGAAGTTAGGATCCTCAAATCCCGGGGGTTGCTTTACATATACCATCTCATGTAGAGGACCATTAATAAAAGACCCTTAACATCCATTGTCTGCAATTTAAAATTATTATGGGCAGCATAAGCAAGAAGGATACGAATGGACTCAAGACGACCCACATGAGCATAGGTCTCACTGAAGTCAATGCCCTCAACTTGGGAATAGCCTTGTGCCACTAGTCTCACCTTGTTCCTTACAACACTGACATTCTCATCTTGCTTGTTTTAAATATCCATTTAGTGCCGACAACATTGCGGCAATCCTTGGGATTCTTCACTAGTTTCCAGACCTTGTTGCGCTCAAAGTTATTCAACTCTTCATGCATAGAAACAACCCAGTCCGAATCTTCAAGAGCTTCAAAAACCTTCTTAGGTTCCACCATAGAGATGTGAGCTTGATGCTCACCAAAACTTGCCAATTCCCTTCTAGTGGAAACCCTTCGTCGAAGATCACCTACAACTTTGTCAAGAGTATGACCCCTTAACTCAAGGTTCCGATCAGCACGAGCCTTGCAACAAAGTTCAACAAGCTTGTTGTCTCTTGGTGGAATAGTTTCATCACTTGAGTCTTCGTTGGAATCATTTGCTTGGCTTGATTAGAAGTCTGATTATCAGTAGTAGGAGATGACGAAGCATGCCCTTGAGGTGGGTCAGTAGCCGTAACAGGAGGCTATTGATCATCAGGAGTTTCAAGGCCGGATAATCTGGCCGAGGGTGAGGCCGGATAATCCGCCTAGGAGACTTGATGCAATTCATATCGGGTTCCTAGAACTTGCTTGAATTTGCGAGGGGTCGGATAATCCGGGGTCAGCCGAAAATCCGCCTGGAGCTTGCAGCAATTTCTTCAATAGGATGCACAGTTTGGTCGTCAGGGGAGTGGTGGCCGGATAATTCGGTGTCGACCGGATAATCCGGCCTAGAGCTCCAGGAGCATGTTGACCTTCAGCAATTGGTGGAGTTGGTGTAGAAGTTACTCCCGTGGTTGGAGCATGTTGAGTATGTGTAGATGAGGGATCTTCATGAGTAGAACATTGTCCTTCCCGATCCCGCCACAAGGGGTTCCTCAATGGGGTGGAAAAATCCCACGCCATTCTTATTATGGCATCTTGGGGTATTTCAACATCTGCATCACAAACATCAACTTGCCCCGCACAGGAGCTGTCATTTTCGTCGAACACCACACTACAAGATTCTACAATAGTTCTGGAGAGCTTATTGTAGACTCTATATGTGTGGGATTCGACACCATAACCAACGAAAATACCTTCTAAAGCCTTAGAATCAAATTTATATAAATGAACTCCCTTGATGAGAAAGAAACACTTACACCCAAATACCCGAAAGTATGAGATGTTTGTCTTGTTACCGGTAAGTATTTCATACAGAGCCTTGTCACAGATTTTATGGAGGTATAACCGGTTGGATGAATGACAAGCGATAGAGATTGCTTCAGCCCAGAAGTTATATGGAAACTTGAATTCGGCTAGCATAGACCTTGCCATATCCATTAGAGTCTGGTTCTTCCTCTCAGCAACACCATTTTGTTGAGGGGTATACACAGCGGAATATTGATGTCTTATCCCTTCTTCACTTAGGAACTCATTTAAGGTGTAGTTCTTGAACTCAGAGCCATTATCACTTCTTATTGCCAGAATAGGGACGTTGTGTTGACGTTGAACATCGTTGGCGAAGTCGATGATTGTTTGTTGAGTCTCGCTCTTCAACTTGAAGAAATAGACCCAAGTGTATCTTGAGTAATCATCAATGATCACAAGGCAGTACTTCTTCCCACCGAGGCTTGCATGAGATGGAGGTCCCAAGAGGTCCACATGAAGGATCTCTAAGATCCTTTTGAGGAAATAATAGTCTTCCTTCGATGAGGAGAGTCATGTATTTTCCCTTCAACACAAGCCCTACAACACGATCTTTGGTAAAGGAGACATTTTCTTTAGTCCAAGGATGTGGCCACCCTTGTGGAGACTTTGCAAAGTTCTCATATTGACGCGGGCTAGTTGGCGAAGCCATAACCAACCCGCATCAGCCTTTCCGAAAAGACACATCGGGCCTGTAGTGGTTTTCCCCCCGAAAAGTCCACCACGTACAGGTCATTTTCGACATATCCCACGAAAGCGACTTTTAGAGACTTGCTCCACAAGAGTACCACAAATCAGCATCAATAAAAACTACAAAGCCCATCTTATCAAACTGAAAGTAAATTGTAACCGAGGGTCTCAACAAGCATGACGTCCACGAGAGATATATCGTGAGCCACCACAACTTTGCCAAGACCCAACACCTCGGATTTAGATTTGTCACCATAGGAGACGGTTACATGATCATGATTGGCCGCATCTCCGTGGTGATCTCCTTGCTTCCGGTCATGTGACTTGTGCATTCCGCTATCGAGTACCCATTTAGACCCACCGGAAGCATAGCCCTGCAAGAAAGTTACTTCTTGGTTTTAGGTCCCCATTTTTCAATGGGTCCTCTCATGTTAGTGACAAGGGTCTTGGGGACCCAAATAGACCAAGGAATGTAACAATCATAAGGACCTACATAACTAGTATAAACATCACCATAATGATCGCAATATAACTCAAAGTTAGGATTGTTAGCCCCTGCAAAACCATCATAATTAGACTTGTCATTGGTGGTGGTGCTAGTCTTTGGTTGAGTAGTCTTGCTCTTCTTCTTCTTGTTCTTTGTCTTGGGAATATAACCAATACCCTCTATTCCATTGTTTGTTCTTTGCTTGCTAAGTATCTCATCTAGAACTTCTTTACCTTGTGTTGAGATCCTTTTGCAAGTTCTTCTTTTCATAAGATGATGTGGAGGTGTGGGAACATCATACTTCCTCAATTGATTTTGGAGATGTTCATGAGACTCATTTAGAGTAGAGTGTTCACTCTCCAATGCCTTGTGAGCAATGTCAAGTTTCTCAAACTTCTCTGAGAGTCTGGCATGAGCAGCCCCAAATTCAATCTTTTCCTTCTTTAGTTTCTTTACCTTGGCAAGCGCGTTGTCACGTTCTTTGATGAGCTGAGCCACAACTTCTTCATGTGACTCCTCAATGGATTCGAGTCTCTCTTCCAGAGATACTCGAGCTTCCTCTTCTTCTTCCAAGGCATTCTTCAAAGAAGTTATCTCTAAGGCATCTTCTCTTTCAATTCTGCCCTTTTCTTCAAGGAGATCTTCGGCTTGGGCAAGTTGACTCATAAGAGCATCAAAATGAAGTTTGTGCTCACCTTGCAAGTTAGTGAAAAAGTTGTCCAAAGCAATACTTCTTCTTTCATTTTAAGACTAGTATGATCATCCATATCCATATTTATGTTAGTCTTAGGGAATGAAGAACTAGAAGTTGATACCTCGGACCCTCTTGCCATACGACAAGTGACATTGTTGTTGATGACATTGTTGTTGATGACATTGTTGGCGAGTCGAAGAGAGATGATGGAGTCGATGTGGTAGCTATAGCAGCCACCTCGCAAGAACTATCTTCATTCTCTTCATCTTCACTTGCAGAGGAGTATTCTTTTTGTGCCACCAAAATAATCTTGGGTTGCTTCTTGTAAGGGCCATTATTTTTGATAAATGGCTTCTTCTTAGGTGCCTTGGATTTTTTTAAGGATGAGCCTACCACCATTGTCTTCTCTATTTTGATATGGACACTCAGCCACAAAGTGCATCCTATCTCCACAATTGTAGCATGTTCTCAGTTTTGGGCCACTTTCTCTTCTTCCACTTGACCCATTCTTGCGCACGAGTTCTGACTTGGCCTTGGCACGATCCTTCCAAAAGTTCCTTGTGTAAAACACCATGTACTCACCATGAGCACGTTTTACTTCATCGGGGAAATCCATGGAGGCACTCTCGAAAGCTCTTTCGTCCTCATCTTGCTCAACAACATTAGCCTTTAGAGCAACATTGACCCCTTTTTGCATTCCAATGGCACAGGCACGGGCATCTTCCGCGTTCTTTGCAACAACTTTGAATGATGCCATTTCTTGCATGACTTCATTGGGCGTCATTTGATGGTAGTTGTGTCTACCTTGCAAGCTCTTCAATCCGTTGGCTCAAAAGGCATTAGAGCACTCACATATTTCCTTTTTATCCAAGCATCATCAATGTGAGTGGCTCCATGCTTTCTAAATGTTGTTGCGATGCCCTTGAGCCTTCTATACATGTCTTCATGGTTTTCACCATCCAACATGTAGAATCCTTCAGCTTCATTACTAAGGGCATCATACCTATTCCTTCTCATGCTTTCATTTCCAATAAAGAGATCGATGAGAGCATCCCAAGCTTCTTTAGCTGTGTTGAGATGTTCAATGTGGGGCATGTCCTTGGGACCCACTCCAAGATGTATCATGTGGAGAGCCGTAGCATTCAATTGGCTGTCCACAACTTCTCTTCTTGTCAGGTTGGTGTGATCTCCAATATGAAGACCCTCTTCGATAATCCTCCAAAGTTTAATAGAAGAGCTGCAAACATGAGACTTCATTAAGAATTGCCATTGATTAAATGAAGATGCAGTAAGCTTGGGTGGATCACCCCTATTGTTTATATGAGGATGAGGGATAGGTGGGTCGGGGGAATATAAGTGATGAACCTCACTATATTCCTCCTTACCACTTCCCTTCTTGGAGGTGGAACCATTATGTTTTTCACCTACCACTTCATCTTCCTTGGATCCGATGTTAGCCTTATCCTTGGATGAGGGAGTGGTGGCCTCAGAGGAGGATGGAGATGGGGCTACGGATGATGTGAGGCGAGCAATCATTTGATGCATCTCCTCCATCTTGGTCTCAAAGGATTTCAACAAGGTTGTTTCCAACGTCTTGAGGTCATCCATTGTGACCTTATCCATAGCCTCATTCCCATTGTCCTTGGTACCCATACTTCTCTTAGGCGGTTAAGCCCGAATAAAGAGCCAGGGCTCTGATACCAATTGAAATGGATCGTATGGGCGCCTAGAGGGGGGGTGAATAGGTGCTACTACTTCAAATTTTAATGCCTTTTCAATTTTAGGCTTAACACAAAAGGTAAATTCTCTGATAACTATTTAGAAAAATTTCCCTATATGAAAACCTATCTACTAGCGAGTAAGAGGCGAGTGGAAAGAGGAACGAGTGAACCGTAGTGAAGCACGTGGAGACACATGATTTGTTTTACCGCAGTTCCTTCCTTGTTACATTTGTGTTGGAGGGATGGGCGGTACTAAGACCACCACGCCACAATAGGCCTCACCCTATTCTTCGATGGATCCCGCCACCAAAGGCCTAATCCAACTTTCCACTATAGGAACCCTTCGAGGCGAGTACCGGCGCCTTTACACAACTAGCGGGGTACAACTCCACAACCAAATTGGAGGCTCCTGTAATGACAACAAGTTGCCACAAGAACAAGTTATCAATAACAATATACAAGATCTAGATATTAGCAAGAATACTAGATCGGGGATTTCTCCAAATGAATGGAGAGGAGTTGATGCGCTTGATTCGTGATGACGATGAAGATTGTCTCCTCCTTCAATTCCCCCAAAGATCGAAGCCTTCAGGTGGTTGAAGTGGGAGATCTAGAGAGAGAGCTCTTGTAATGTATCTGGCATTTTCAAATGAATCAAGAGTTCTGCTCGATGGGAAAGGAGGGGCTTTTATACCCCCTTTCCAAACCAAGCCGTTGGAGCCTTTGGGGGCCGGATTATCAAGCCCAAGTGAGGCCGGATTATCTGGCCTGGGGAAAACTCCGCCCTAGACTCGGATTATCCGGTAGAAAAAACCGCCTTCGGACATAAGCTCGCGCAGGCTGGCTCTTGACAACTTCTCCCGGGGACCGGATTATCCGGCCCTAGGGGAGGGCCGGATTATCCAGCCTGGGGGAAAATCCGCCCCAGCCATGGAATATCCCGGGGAAATTCTGCCCCCAGATAGAAGCTCACGCTGACGCTCTCTTGTGTGATTCCCCTGGGCCCGGATTATCCGCCCCAACATGAGGGCCAGATTATCCGGTACAGGGAGAAAATACGCCCCATGGCCGGACTGTTCGAGGGAAATTCCGCCCCCAGACAGAAGCTCACGCAGAGCCAGTCCTGGCCAAAATGGTCTGGCCAGATTATCCAGCCCATGATGGGGGCAGATAATCCGGTCCCCCAAAAGCACAAAACTTTCCTGCAACACTTAGTACACATTAAAACTTCCGTGGTATTGTTATCTAACACACAAAACACAGGAAATCATGAAATGTTCTTTCACTAGTCTTTTGCTAGCCTCCATACCAAGTATGAGTTCCACTCATGCATCCAACTCCAAATAAAACCAAGTTATTCCAAAGAGTCCACCATACCTACCTATTAGCATTTACTATTCCAAGTATATTCATGTTTTTATCTACCTTCCGAATTACACTTGTTATGTGAAAATTAGTGATTAAAGCTCTCATGAACTTGATGGCACACTTTACTTTTCTTGCCCCTAATAAACTTGAACCATTGTGTCATCTATGTTGTATATGCTTGCACTTATAGATTGGGAATTAGCAGAACCATGCTATCATGGGGAATGCTTTCAACATTGCACTTGTACATTGTACCAAGTTGATATCATGCTCTTTTGTTTATGGATGTTGTTGGTGTGAAATGAAAGGGGAGCTTGTAAGTCCATGGAGTTATGTATGTGTATTAGAGAAAGGCCTGGGCCGCTAGCCTAAGCCATGCCTAATCATGGTGGAAACTTGCAGCATCACCATAGTGAGCAATCTATGAAGCATTCTTCTTATAAAAAAGAGATAGAGATTGAGAAAAATAAAAAAAATATGAGAAAAGAGGAAAGAGAGAAAAAAAGCACCATTTTCCCATGGTAAATAAGAAGATTGCTGAGATGCTCATTGTCTGCTTGCCTTGTCATTTTGATTATGGGATAGCTCCTGTATCATGTGCAAGGGGTACCCCCGTTGGCGGTTCTCTATGATACACATGTACTTACTATGACAAGAACTTACCGGTAACTAAACTTGAGTAGCATGAGGAGCTGCCCTCGTATTCAAGGGACATGAGATTGCCAACTTATACTTTGTCAAGCACATACTCCATAGTTTTGTTCACTTTAACCTTAATCACTTCAAGATGCTTATGACAGGGGCAATGAGAGCTGAAAGCTAATAAGTACCATAATTTTTGGAAGCTCTTTATGAGACTTGAATCCCTGCTTCCTTCCATGAAGGCCTTTCTTTTAATTTTATGTTGAGTCTCCATCTTCTATATTTATGCACCTACTGAGAGAGCATAGTGGCCATTCTTAATTTAATGTGCATTGTCCCAAGACTTGTTGATTGATACATAATGTCGATATTGCTTATTCTTGAACTATTTGTATCTAGTCACCCTTATGAACTTTGAAGGTGTCCTATGCATTTATGTTTTGCTACTCCATGAGGGACAAGCTGAATGCCACTATGCTATGTTTTCTATATGTGAAACAAACAAACGTCTTTCAATGCATTGTTATTCAAGAACCTTTTGTTTGTATCCTTTCATGTTGTAGCATAGTTACCTTGTCTTATTGTTAGAACTTCATCTTTCATGCTCATGTTTAGAGTTCTTTGATCCCAACTTTCAATGCTTGCAAATACTTTGATCAAGATTATGATGGTGCATGTCACCTCAAAATATTCTTTTTTATCACTTACCTACTCGAGGACGAGCAGGAGTTAAGCTTGGGGATGTTGATACGTTGGAAACATATCTATAATTTTTGATGTTCCATGCTTGTTTTATATTTACTTTCTTATGTTTTGTCCACACTTTGGAGTATTTTTACATATTTTCTGGAACTAACCTATTAACAAGATGCCATAGTGGCAGTTGCATGTTTCTGCTGTTTTTGGTTCCAGAAAAGCCAGAAAATGAATATTCTCGAATTGGATGGGACAAAAGCCAAAGTCAATATTTCACCGAGGGGAACACGGAGCCAGAAGATGAGATGGAGAGGGGCCAGGGGCTGGCCACACCATGTGGTGGTGCGGGTCCCCTCGGCCGTGCCACCGGGTGGTGTGGGCCCCTGGTCCACCCTCTGACATCGCCCCTTCGCCTATAAGAAGCCTCCCGATGAGAAAACCCTAAATCATCCAGCCTCTAGCCACGAAAAGTTCTATAGCGCTGCCGCCACCGAAGGAGAGATTTGGGGGATAGAAAGTCTCTGTTCCGGCACCCTGCCGGGACGGGAATTGCCCCCGTATCCATCTCCATCGATCTCCACCACCATCTCCATCACTATTGTCGATTCCCATGATGATGAGGGAGTAGTTCTTCCTCGAGGCTAAGGGTTCTACCGGTAGCTATGTGTTCATCTCTCTCTCTATGCATGATCATATTGTGATCGTGAGCTTTGTAATCAAGTAGATCTACCTTGCTACTCAAGTGCTTTAATAGATCTCCGGCTCTCCCCACGTGTGTGAAAGTGATAGCGTGCACACCATGGTGGCACTTAGGCTAGAGATTACAAATACTTGTTATGAGTTATATTTGGAGTTGGATGTCTCTATGAAATTGTGGTGTTTGTTGGAACCATCTAGCGCTCAAGGTGATAGTGAGGGGTTATCAAGATGGGGAGAGCGGACTTTGAGGAGTGTTGTTATAGCCCTACTATGGATTAGGGTGTCCAACCGGAGAGTAGTTCAGAGTAGTATCATGAAGAGAAGATATTTATATGAGAGTGTTCACTAGCAAAAGTATGATCCCTAGGCCTTGTTTCTAAACATTGAAACACCGTTTGCAACTAGATATGTTACATATTTGCTTGCTTCCATCTTTTTGCCTTTAGTCGTTTCCTCTCGTCAAGCTCTTCTCTGGCACCATTTGTCTTATATCCATACTAGTTGTATTTCACTATCTCTTCGCCAAACTAGTGCGCCTATACACCTGACAAGTGTATTGGGTCTGTTGGGGACACAAGAGACTTCTTGTATCTTGATTGTAGGGTTGCTTGAGAGGGATACCTTTGACAACTTCCTTCCTGAGTTCGATAAACCTTGGGTGATCCACTTAAGGGAAACTTGCTACTATTCTACAAACCTCTCACTTAGAGGCCCAACAACTGTCTACAAGAATATAAGTGCGTAGACAACACGGAGCCGCCGGCCCTAGGTGGGCCCCACGTGGGCAGCCCACCAAGCCCTGGTCGGCTAGCCCTCCTCCCTAGGCGCCTTGCCCCTTGATACGTTGTAAACTTACCTATAATTTTTGATGTTCCATGCTTGTTTTATATCAACTTTCTTATGCTTTGTTCACACTTTGAGGCATTTTTATACATTTTCTAGAACTAACCTATTGACAAGATGCCACAGTGCCAGTTGCCTGTTTTGTTCTGTTTTTGGTTCCAGAAAAGGCAGAAAATCAATATTCTCAGAATTGGACGGGACAAAAGCCAAGTCGATATTTTACCAGAAGACTCACAAAGCCAGAAGACGAGACGGAGAGGGGCCAGGGGCTGGCCACACCATGTGGTGGCACGGGTCCCCTAGCCGTGCCACCAGGTGGTGTGGGCCCCTGGTCCACCCTCTGCCATCGCCCCTTCGCCTATAAGAATCCCCCGGGAGAAAACCCTAAGGAATCTAGCCTCCAGCCACGGAAACTTTGTAGCGCCGCCGCCACCGAAGGGGAGATTCGGGGGACAGAAAGTCTCTGTTCCGGCACCCCCGCCGGGATGGGGAAGTGCCCCTGGAGCCATCTCCATTGATCTTCACCACCATCTCCATTGCCCTTGCTGATTCCCATGATGATGAGGGAGTAGTTCTTCCTCGAGGCTAAGGGTTCTACCGGTAGCTATGTGTTCATCTCTCTCTCTCTATGCATGATCATATTGTGATCATGAGCTTTGTAATCAAGTAGATCTACCTTGCTACCCAAGTGCTTTAATAGATCTCTGATCTCCCCACGTGTGTGAAAGTGACAGCGTGCACACCATGGTGGCACTTAGGCTAGAGATTACAAATACTTGTTATGAGTTATATTTGGAGTTGGATGTCTCTATGAAATTGTGGTGTTTGTTGGAACCATCTAGCTCTCAAGGTGACAGTGTGGGGTTATCTAGATGGGGAAAGCGAACTTTGAGGTGTGCTGTTATAGCCCTACCATGGATTATAGTGTCCAACCGGAGAGTAGTTTAGAGTAGTATCATAAAGAGAAGATATTTATATGAGAGTGTTCCCTAGCGAAAGTATGATACCTAGGCCTTGTTTATAAACATTGAAACACCGTTTGCAACTAGATTTGTTACATGTTTGCTTGCTTCCATCTTTTTGCCTTTAGTCTTTTTCTCCCGTCAAGCTCTTTTCTGGCACCGTTGTGTTATATCCATACCACTTGTATTCTACTATCTCTTTGCCGAACTAGTGCACCTAGACACTTGACAAGTGTATTTGGTGTGTTGGGGACACAAGAGACTTATTTTACCTAGACACCTAGACACATTTGACCACTTCCTCCCTGAGTTCGATAAACCTTGGGTGATCCACTTAAGGGAAACTTGCTGATGTTCTACAAACCTCTGCACTTGGAGACCCAACACTGTCTACAAGAATAGAAGCGTGCGTAGACATCAAGCTATTTTCTGGCACCGTTGCCGGGGAGGTAAGGTAAAAGGTACTCACATCCTCCGGTGTGAGTGCTCAAAGTTATTTCCTTTAGATTCTGCAATTTTGTCTTTTTGTTTCTTGTTTTCACTAGTTAGGCTTAATGGAAAACAACAACAAAATTAGAGAGCTTTATAGTATTTATCTTGAGTTAGGACATTAAGTGTTTGAAGTATTTGCATGCTAATAGCAATGTTGTTAGTATGAATTCTTTGGACACCATTATTGCTAATTCTATGGAAAAGTCTAAGCTTGGGGAAGCATGTTTTTATGAAAATGATCTTTTTAGTCCCCCATCTTTAGAGGAGAAAATTTGCTTTGATGATACTATACTCCAATATATGATGATTACAATGATGAATATGATATTTTCAGTCCACCTACTATTGAGGAGAAAATTAATTATGACTACAATATGCCTCCTATATTTGATGATTATGGTGATGAGAATAATAATGATAGCTATTTTGTTGAATTTTCTCCCATTACAACTAATAAGAATGACTATGCTTATGTGGAGAGTAATAATTATTACATGCATATGGCTCATGATAAGAATGTTTTATGTGATAGTTACATTGTTAATTTTATTCATGATGCCACTAAAAGTTATTATGAGAGAGGGAAATATGGTTTTATGCATCTCAATAATATTAAGTTTCCCCTCTTTATGTTGAAATTTTTGAAGTTGCACTTGTTTTGCTTTACTATGCTTGTTGCTTTGTGCTTTCATGACTTGTTTATTTACAAGATTCCTATGCATAGGAAGTGGGTTGGACTTAAATGTTCTTCGAATTTGCTTCTTCGTGCTCTCTTTTACTTCAATTCATATTTCTCATGTGAGCATCTTCTCAAACTATCATGCCTAACTTAAAGGCGTTAAAGAAAAGTACTTATTGGGAGATAACCCAAAAGTTTTAGTTGAGTCTTGGAAGTTATTGCTTCAGTAATAAACTGTCCTTATCATTTTTGTGTGGTTTTTGTGCCAAGAGTAACCTCTAATGAGAGATAAGTAATGCTTAGTAAAGTTGTTGTCCCGAAACAGATTTTTGTGCTTCGCTGTAAAAATTCGTGAAAAATCTCTGTATTTCGGTTTGAGCTGTAATTGTTTGTGCTTCTGCCCCAGGTTGTTACCCAACTTTCATTAATTCAACACTTTTCGATTTGAGCAACAGAAGGTCTTCAAAAAAATTGGTTTTTACCTGCTGGTCTGTTTTGACAGATTTCTGCCATTATTTGCATTTGCCTCTTAATCTCTTTCTCTTTGAGTTCTCTTTGATCATTTCAACTTTTTAAAGGAAGTGCTACAATAGCTTGTGTTTTAATGAAAGTTTTACTTGTGTTATAACTGAACCAACAGACTTACTATCTTGAATACACTAATGTTCCTAATGAAGATTGTGTGAAGTTTTGTATTAAGGAAAAATTTCAGGTGTAAGGGAAGAGTAATGTGATTAGATGAAGTATGGACAAAAGATCAAGCTTGGGGATGCCACCCGTGTCACCCCAAGAAATATCCAATAATTACAAGCGTCAAAGCTTGGGGATGCCCAAGGCATCCCCTTCTTCATCAATAAAAATCTCAGGTTTCTTCCAAACACTTCATTTTTATTATTTCATGCACAATTGTGTTGTTCTTGGAGCGTTGTTGGGGGGATACCCCCGGGTAGGGTCACACCGGGGTATAAAGGCCGAGTTAGCCGAGGTACGGCAAGGTCAAAGCAAATGCTGGCTGAGTCACCTCAAGGCATGCCGAATCACGGAGTAACCCGGACCAGAGGGTATCCGCCTAACTGAGTCCCGGCCGACGTATGTCTTATGCCGGCAGGATATTTGTAACTTGTATGCAGGTACCTACGGAGCCGGGTTAACCAGGCCTGATCCGGGTTATACCAGGCTTGTAAGAGAAGGAAGGTATCTCGCTGGTCAAAAGGTGGTCACTGTACGCTATAGCATGACCAAAGCGGACAGAGGGGAGGACCACCGAGGCGTGGCCGACAAGGGTGACGTGCCATGTGTCGGATGACGCTGGCGCCGTAGAGGCTCACGTAGCCTCTACATGGCATACGATGGCAAAAAGTGATCCGGTCGGGTTGCTATTTTGGGAAGAGGCATATTCCTAGGAATATGCCTCCACGTATGCCCTAATTGGAGACCTAGCCTCCCCTTTATAAGGAGGGCTAGGGCATCTGTAGAGGGGGTTGATTCGCTAGGGCACCGTGGGGCTAGCGGCGCTAGCAGGAGTCAAGATCCGGACGAGAAACCTCATCGGCAACGGCGAATGCATCGTCTCTGAGCTCGTTCAGCACTTTGGAGCGTTGGACTTTGTCAGCGACAATGCTGGCTGCTTCGGCCAGCGACCTCTTCCACGCAACGGCCTCTTCGTCAAGCTTGGAGCGCATAAGATCTACGTCACCGTCGATGTGCCGTGCGTTCACCCGCGGCATGTCATCGAGGGAGGCGAGCCACCCCTTAGCGCGGCTCGCGGGGTGCGTATCACTCGCTCCCCTGACCGCGCCGAGGTGATGATGACAGCGCCTGGCGCTGGCGTGAGCAAGGATCCAGCACCAGATCTGGAGGTAACACCCAAAGCACCAAGGAAAAGCTAAGGTCCTCCGCTAGAGAGGCCAGAAAATGTGTTGCACCAGGAAATAGATAGCTTAGCAAGCCCAGTAGCAGCAGTGGTAGATCCGGCTCAAGCACATGCCAAGTTAGAGGAAACAAGGCAGAAAATACTGGAGGGAGCGAAAAAGATAGCCACGGCTTAGCAGTCGTTGAACATGACACTGCGAGAGTACGCAAGAGCAAATAAGGTAGATGCTGTAAAAGTGAAGGGGAGAAACCTCATCAGTGAAATGAACAAAGAGGGTGACACTAGAGTGGAGGAATCTGAAAACCTGCTGTCCATGGGGCTGCCAAAGTACAGCACCCTGGCAAAGAACCTCAGGGCAGCAGATGCAGCTGCATCCGAGTTAGAGGGTTTGACGGGTGAAGCCCGGCAAAGGCAGCAGGAAAGGGTCAATGAGTTAGTTCGGATTGCTAACAAACAAAACGAAGAGTTGCTCAGGGCAAACGCGGGGAGAGCTGGAGCTTCCAAAGTTGTGTATTTGGCAGTAGGTAACCCGGAGAAATCCGTTGGAGCCGCATCGTCTCCTCATGGTGGTCCTAGGAGAGAGGAGGTGGTAACTTCAGCCAGGAGGAACAAACAGATAGTCCCATATGACCCGGCAAGGGTAGAGAAAGGAAAATAAGTGCAAGGAAATGAGGATCGACGAAGTGTCAGCCGAGGTGAAGCTGGCCGAGGTAACCACGACCAAGGCAATGCCGGTCAGAGAAACGTTGTAAACGGGAATGCCGGACAGTGTAACTCGGCGGGTGTAGGGCAACCGCAGCAGCGGAATATACCATGGCAAGAGCAAAGTGTCGGCCAAGGTATGCAACAGAGAGGCACGCCACAAGAGCAAGATAGATACAATGATGGTGATTTGGAAATGGTGAACACAAGATACCCTAGGCCGGATTATCATGTGATAGGATCAAGGTTGGGAAGTAGGAACCTTATGCCTGATGACGCCAGGTTAAAACTGGATCGGCTTTATAGGTCGGAGCAAATTGAGTGTCAAGGTCCTCCGGGTCTGGCGTGTTTTGGGCCCCGGATCATGAAAGAGCCTCCGGTACCTAACTTCCAGTTACCCAGAGGCACGAAGACATATGACGGTAGCACGGAGCCGGAGGATTGGTTGATTAACTACGCGACGGCGGTAAAAATTGCTACAGGCAACTTGGAAGGGCCAGCAAGGGTATGGCTAAAATTTTTACCGCCCGGTAGTATCAACTGCTGGATTGATTTTGAGGAAATGTTTGTCAATAACTTCTCGAGCACGTATCAGAGGCCGAATAGGCCGCAGACCTTAGCAATGTGTAAGCAAAGGCCAAATGAGACAGATAGGGAGTTCTTAACCCGTTGGTGCACAGTGCGAAACTCATGCGAGGGTGTAATCGAGTCACAAGCCATTGCTTGGTTTGCGCGGGGGTGCAGATATGCAAGCATGCTATGGCAAAGGTTACAAAGGGATATGCCAACCACACTTGCAGAAACAATCCGGATTGCTGATTCATACGCCTTGGGTGATCCAACTCAACCTAGGCTTGTGTCAAACGCGTCAAACGAGGAGTACTATCAGCGAGATGGAGCTGGGTCATCCCAGCGGAATGATTACCGGGGTAAGAGAAGAGATGATAGACCGGACTACAGGTACAGCTCGCAACAAGTTGCTACTGTGAATCAGGATCAACCCGGGGCAGGAAGTAATCAATGTTAGAAAACTGGAGGGCAGCAATGGACTCCAAGAAATGATGGCAAGAAAACTTGGACGCCCGAACAAAAGAGACAGTGGCAATAGAAGAAGGACAGGCCGAGGTATACCTATGAGGCAATGCTGGATCAGCCATGTAAATTTCACACGCCAAACCCGAGTAACCCGGCGGGTCACACGACACGGCAATGTGAGTGGATGAGGAAGATAGAAAAAAATGGTTCGGGGAATGCCCAGGCACCTCAGAATGATCAACCTCGGCAGGAGTTACCCCCGCAGCAATTGCTTTCCAGAGCGAACACACAACAGTTAATGTTGCCATCACCTCCACCGAGGTATGAAATGTTGGAGATATGCCCAAGAGGCAATAATAAAAGTGATTATTATTATATCTTTGTGTTTATGATGAATGTTTACATCCCATGCTATAATTGTATTATTAGGAAACACTAATACATGTGTGTTTTGTAAACATAAGAGAGTCCCTAGTAAGCCTCTTGTTGAACTAGCTTGTTGATTAATTGATGATCATGGTTTCCTGATCATGGACATTAGGATGTGATTAATAACAAGGTTATATCATTAGGAGAATGATGTGATGGACACACACCCATAGTAAGCGTAGCATAAGATCAAGTCATTAAGTTCGTATTGCTATAAGCTTTTAAATGCATAGTAACCTAATCCTTCGACCATGAGGTTGTGTTAATCACCATCACCGGATGGGTACTTTGATGACATCAAACACCGCTTCGTAACTGGGTGGTCATAAAGGTGTCATTGGGTATTCTGAAAGTATGTGTTGAAGCGCATGGACCAAGATTGGGATTTGTCCATCCATATGACGGATAGATATGCTCTGGGCCCTCTCGGTGGAATGTCATCTAGTTAGCTTGCAAGCATGTGACTGGGTCACAAGGGATGACATATCATGGAATGAGTAAAGAGTACTTATCAGTAACGAGGTAGAACTAGGTATGGAGATACTGACGATCAAACCTCGGATAAGTATAGTATCGCGTGACAAAGGGAATTGGTTTCGTATGTAAATGGTTCAATCGATCACGAAATCATCGTTGAGTATGTGGGAGCCATTATGGATCTCCAGGTCCCGCTGATGGTTATTGATAGGAGATGTGTCTCTGTCATGTCTACATATTCACAAACCGTAGGGTGACACACTTAAGGTTCGAAGTTGTTTTAAGTAGATATGGAATATGCGTTGGAGACCGAATGATGTTCGGAGTCTCGGAATGGATCCGGGACATCACGAGGAGATCCGGAATTGTCCGGAGAATAAGATTCATATATTGGGGATCATTTTCTGAGTTAGGAAATGTTCTGGAGTATTTGTATGAGGATTCTAGAAGGTTTCGGAATGTTCCGGAAGGTTCTAGAAGATTTCTTGGAGTTTGCTTGAAAATCAAGATAGGGATCAAGGAGTCCTGGTGGGTCAAGACAAGGAGTCGTGGGGGAGGAGGACTCCTCCCCCCTCCCCAATCCGCCGGCCCTAGGAGGTGGGGAGTCCTACTAGGACTCCCCCTCCCTAGGCGCCCTCCCTCCTTTAAATAGAAGGGGGAGGCGCCACCCCTTGTCCCTCCTCTACAACACCCAATCTCCGCCGCCTCTCTCCTCCTCCTTTCTTCTGCATAGGCATAGGCGAAGCCCTGCAGAATTCTCTACTCCACCACCACCACCACGCCGTCGTGCTGCTGTGATTCCATGGAGAAGATCTACTACCTCCGCTGCTCGCTAGAACGAGGAGAGGAAGGTCTGCTTCGACTCCGCACGTGTGACCGACTGCGGAAGCGCTGCCGAAACGCGGCGCCGGAAGGATCGTCCACTTGACCGACTGCGGAAGCGCTGCCGGAATGCGATGCCGGAAGGATCGTCCACATGATCTTGAGATTGGCAAGTGATCGACTACATCAACCACGAGATCTAATCTCGTTAACGCTTTCGGATCTACAAGGGTTAGTACCGATCTATCTCGTTGCACATGTCTAATAGATTAGATCTTGGCTTTTATCTAGATTAGATCTGGGTTTTGTTCGTTCTTGCGGTAGAAATTTTTTGTTTTCCATGCTACGAACCCATCAGTGGTATCAGAGCCGTATCTATGCGTAGATCTGTTGCACGAGTAGAACACAATGTTTTTGTGGGCGTTGATTCTTTTGTTGTCGGTGTCTTAGCGTGTACTTTGCATCTTGCGGCATGGTGGGATGAAGCGGCTCGGGCTAACATTACATGTCATCGCACATGAGACTTGCTCCACGCTTGACGTGCAACTTGCTTTGCACAAGTGGCTTTGCGGGTGTCTGTCTCTCCCACCATAGTTAAGATTCAATTTACAATGAGCATCTAACAACACTTGTATCAACGTTGTGATTCTTGTTCGTAGGTAAGATCGGTCTTATGCGAAAGCCCCAAACCATGTAAAACATGCAAAGAAAATTAGAGGCATCTAACTTGTTTTTGCAGGGGTTTTGTGATGTGATATGGCCATCATGTGATTGTGATTGTATTTGATGTATGCAATGATCCTTGTTGTAATATGGCAACCGGCAGGAGCCTAATGGTTGTCTTTAATTCTGTTAAGACCTGCGTGTCTATTCATCTTGTAATAGCTTTATTCCAAGTAGTTGTAATAGTTGCTGGTGATGATGGACAACCATGAAGCGGCGCCACTGACCTTGACGCAATGCTGGTGATGATGGAGATCATGTTCGTGCTTTGGAGATGGAGATCAAAGGCGCAAGAAGAAAGGGCCATATCATATCACACTAATTATGAATTGCCTGTGATGTTAATCCTTTATGCATCTTGTATTGCTTAGATCGCGACGGTAGCATTATAAGATGATCCCTCTCACTAAATATCAAGTAATAAAGTGTTCACCCTTAGTTGGCACCGTTGCTAAGACTCGTCGTTTCGAAGCATCTCGTGATGATCGGATGTGATAGATTCTACGTGTGCATACAACGGGTGCAAGCCAGATTTGCACATGTGGAAACTAAGGTTATCTTGTCGAGCCTAGCATGTACAGACATGGTCTCGGAACACGGAATACCGAAAGGTAGAGCATGAGTCATATAAATGATATGATGAACATGAAGATTGTTCGCCGATGAAACTACATCTTCTCTCGTGAAGATCGGACTTGGTGTAGTGGACTTGGTTCGTGTAATCACTAAGACAAAGTGAGGGATGTTGTTTTGAGTGGGAGTTCACCTAGTTAGCTTAAGAATTAAATTTGAACTCAATTTGTCATAAACTTAGTCTAAACTACTTGCAAATTGTTGTAGATTATGGCGACCCCCTCCATCAATTTCAATGCGTTCCTAGAGAAAGAAAAGCTTAAGAACAATGGAAGCAATTTCACGGACTGGTTCCGTGGACTGAAGATCGTCCTCACGGCTGGTCAGTTGACCTATGTGCTCGAAGCACCGCTAGGTGACCCACCTGCAGATGATGCCACCGATGACGTAAAGAATGTTTACGCCACTCGGAAAAATCATTACTCCACAGTTCAGTGTGCCATCCTGTACAGTTTAGAAGCAGAGCTCCAAAAGCGTTTTGAGCACCACGACCTGTTCGAGATCATTAAGGAGCTCAGGCTAATTTTTGAGACTCGCGCGGCGATGGAGAGCTATGAGGCCTCCGAAAAGTTCTTTAACTGTAAGATGGAAGAGGGAAGCTCCGTTAGCGAGCACGTGCTCACCATGTCTGGGTACGCAAACAAGCTCCAAGAGTTGGGAATATCGATTCCTAATGAGTTGGGGATTCACCGTCTCCTCCAATCACTGCCACCAAGTTACAAGAACTTTGTGATGAACTACAACATGCACTGCATGAACAAGACGTTGCCTGAACTGTCGTCCATGCTGAAAACTGCTGAAGTGGAGATCAAGAAGGAGCACCAAGTGTTGATGGTCAATAAGACCACCAATTTCAAGAGACAGGGCAAGCCTAAGAACAAGGGCAACTTCAAGAAGGACGGCAAGAAAGCTGCCGCACCTGCTAAGAAGCCCAAGGCTGGTCCTAAGCCTGAAACTGAGTGTTTCTACTGTAAGGGAGCTGGTCACTGGAAGCGTAAATGCCCCAAGTACCTGGCGGATCTAAAGAACGGCAACATCAAGAAGAAAGGTATATTTGATATATGTGTTATAGATGTGTATCTTACTAGTAATCGTAGTAGTGCCTGGGTATTTGATACTGGTTCGGTTGCTCATATTTGTAACTCGAAACAGGAGCAGCGAAATAAACGAAGACTGGCAAGAGACGAGGTGACGATGCGCGTTGGAAATGGCTCCAAGGTTGATGTGATCGCCATCGGCACGCTCCCTCTACATCTACCTTCGGGATTAGTTTTAAATTTGAATAATTGTTATTTGGTGCCTGTGTTAAGCATGAACATTATATCTGGATCCTGTTTATTGCGAGATGGTTACTCTTTTAAGTCCGAGAATAAAGGTTGTTCGATTTATATGAGTAATATCTTTTATGGTAATGCACCTGAGATGAATGGTTTATTCTTACTGAATCTCGATAGTAGTGATACACATGTCCACAACATAGATGCTAAACGAATAAAATTAAATGATAATTCTACATACATGTGGCACTGTCGTCTTGGTCACATTGGAGTGAAGCGTATGAAGAAACTCCATTCTGATGGACTTCTTGAATCACTTGAAAGATGCGAAGCATGTCTAATGGGAAAAATGACTAAGACTCCATTCTCTAGAATAATGGAGCGAGCTACAGACTTATTGGAAATAATACATACCGATGTGTGCGGTCCAATGAGTGTAGCATCGCGTGGTGGATATCGTTATGTTCTCACTTTCACGGATGACTTAAGTAGATATGGGTATGTCTACTTTACGAAACATAAGTCCGAAACTTTTGAGAAGTTTAAGGAATTTCAAAGTGAAGTGGAAAATCATCGTAACAAGAAGATTAAATTTCTGCGTTCTGACCACAGAGGTGAATATCTAAGTTATGAGTTTGGCATGCATTTAAAGAAATGTGGAATACTTTCACAGTTGACACCGCCGGGAACACCACAGCGTAATGGTGTGTCCGAACGTCGTAATCGAACTCTCTTAGATATGGTTCGGTCTATGATGTCTCTTACAGATTTACCGTTATCATTTTGGGGCTATGCATTAGAGATAGCCGCATTCACTTTAAATAGGGCACCATCTAAATCCGTTGAAACGACACCATACGAATTGTGGTTTGGTAAGAAACCTAAGTTGTCGTTCCTTAAAGTTTGGGGTTGCGAAGCATGTGTAAAGAAGTTACAACCTGATAAGCTAGAACCCAAAGCGGAGAAATGCGTCTTCATAGGATACCCTAAAGAAACAATTGGGTATACCTTCTATCATAGATCCAAGGGCAAAGTTTTCGTTGCCAAGAATGGATCCTTTCTTGAGAAGGAGTTTCTCTCGAAGGAGGTGACTGGAAGGAAAGTAGAACTCGATGAGGTTATTGAACCTTCTCTCGGATTTGAGAGTAGCGCAGCACCGGAAGATGTTTTTGTGCCGCCTGCACCAATTGGAGAGGAAGCTAATGATAATGATCATGAAACTTCAAACGAAGTTGCTGCTGAACCTCGCAGGTCAACGAGGGTTCGTACCACTCCTGATTGGTATGACTCTGCCTTGAACGTCATGTTGGTGGACAACGCTGATGACCCTGCGACGTATGAAGAAGCTATGGTGAGCCCAGATTCCAACAAATGGCTAGAAGCCATGAAATCCGAAATGGGATCCATGTACGAAAACCAAGTATGGACTTTGGTGGACTTACCGGATGGCCGTAAGGCTGTCGAGAACAAATGGATTTTCAAGAGAAAAACAGATGTTGATGGTAATGTTACCGTCTATAAAGCTCGACTTGTCGCGAAAGGGTTCCGACAAATTCAAGGAGTTGACTATGATGAGACATTCTCACCAGTAGCGAAGCTAAAGTCTGTGAGGATTTTGTTAGCAATTGCTGCACATTTCGATTATGAGATTTGGCAGATGGATGTCAAAACGGTGTTCCTTAATGGTGATATTGAGGAAGAGTTGTATATGGTACAACCCAAGGGTTTTGTCGATCCTAAAGATGCTAACAAGGTATACAAACTTCAGCGCTCCATTTATGGACTGAAGCAAGCATCCCGGAGTTGGAATCAACGTTTTGATAAAGTAATCAAAAAATTTGGGTTTATACAAACTTATGGAGAAGCTTGTATTTACAAGAAAGTGAGTGGGAGCTCTGTAGCATTCCTAGTACTGTATGTAGATGACATATTGTTGATTGGGAATGATATAGAACTTCTTAATAGCGTCAAAACCTATTTGAATAATAGTTTTTCAATGAAGGATCTTGGCGAAGCGGCATATATTCTAGGCATCAAGATTTATAGAGATAGATCAAGACACCTAATAGCGCTTTCACAAAGTACATACTTAGACAAAGTTCTAAAGAAGTTTAGAATGGAAGATAGCAAGAAAGGGTTCATGCCCATGTTGTCAGGTAAGACCTTGTTGTCAGCAAGAAAGTTCTAAAGTCCAGCTACGGCAGAAGATAGAGTGAAAATGAATAATATTCCCTATGCCCCGGCCATAGGTTCTATCATCTATGCCATGCTGTGTACAAGACCGGATATAGCACATGCTGTTAGTTTGACTAGCAGATATCAAAGTGATCCTGGAATGGAGCACTGGACAGCGGTCAAGAATATCCTAAAGTACCTAAATAGGACTAAGGATATGGTTCTTTCTTATGGAGGTGATGAACAGCTTGTTGTAAACGGTTACACCGATGCTAGTTGGAACACCGATCCGGATGACTCGAAGTCACAGTCGGGATACGTATTTATTTTGAATGGTGCTGCAGTGAGCTGGAGGAGTGTGAAGCAAAGCATTGTGGCGAAATCTTCAACTGAATCGGAATACATAGCTGCTTCGGAGACTGCACAAGAAGCCGTTTGGATGAAGGAATTCATTACTGAACTTGGCGTGGTTCCTAGTGCGTTGGACCCGATGGCCATCTACTGTGACAACACAGGTCCATAGCTAATGCACAGGAGCCAAGGTCACATAGCAAGCTGAAGCACATCAAGCTGCGTTTCCACGCTATTCGCGAGTATGTCCGAGATGGTGACATAAAGATTTGCAAAGTACACACTGATCTGAATGTGGCAGATCCGTTGACTAAACCTCTCCCTAGGGCAAAGCATGACCAACACCAGAACGCCATGGGTGTTCGGTATATTACCATATAATCTAGATTATTGACTCTAGTGCAAGTGGGAAACTGTTGGAGATATGCCCAAGAGGCAATAATAAAAGTGATTATTATTATATCTTTGTGTTTATGATGAATGTTTACATCCCATGCTATAATTGTATTATTAGGAAACACTAATACATGTGTGTTTTGTAAACATAAGAGAGTCCCTACTAAGCCTCTCGTTGAACTAGCTTGTTGATTAATTGATGATCATGGTTTCCTGATCATGGACATTAGGATGTGATTAATAACAAGGTTATATCATTAGGAGAATGATGTGATGGGCACACACCCATAGTAAGCGTAGCATAAGATCAAGTCATTAAGTTCGTATTGCTATAAGCTTTTAAATGCATAGTAACCTAATCCTTCGACCATGAGGTTGTGTTAATCACCATCACCGGATGGGTACTTTGATGACATCAAACACCGCTTCGTAACTGGGTGGTCATAAAGGTGTCATTGGGTATTCTGAAAGTATGTGTTGAAGCGCATGGACCAAGATTGGGATTTGTCCATCCATATGACGGATAGATATGCTCTGGGCCCTCTAGGTGGAATGTCATCTAGTTAGCTTGCAAGCATGTGACTGGGTCACAAGGGATGACATATCACGGAACGAGTAAAGAGTACTTATCAGTAACGAGGTAGAACTAGGTATGGAGATAATGACGATCAAACCTCGGATAAGTATTGTATCGCGTGACAAAGGGAATTGGTTTCGTATGTAAATGGTTCAATCGATCACGAAATCATCGTTGAGTATGTGGGAGCCATTATGGATCTCCAGGTCCCGCTGATGGTTATTGATAGGAGATGTGTCTCTGTCATGTCTACATATTCACGAACCGTAGGGTGACACACTTAAGGTTCGAAGTTGTTTTAAGTAGATACGGAATATGCGTTGGAGACCGAATGATGTTCGGAGTCTCGGAATGGATCTGGGACATCACGAGGAGATCCGGAATTGTCCGGAGAATAAGATTCATATATTGGGGATCATTTTCTGAGTTAGGAAATGTTCTGGAGTATTTGTATGAGGATTCTAGAAGGTTTCGGAATGTTCCAGAAGGTTCTAGAAGATTTCTTGGAGTTTGCTTGAAAATCAAGATAGGGATCAAGGAGTCCTGGTGGGTCAAGACAAGGAGTCGTGGGGGAGGAGGACTCCTCCCCCCTCCCCAATCCGCCGGCCCTAGGAGGTGGGGAGTCCTACTAGGACTCCCCTCCCTAGGCGCCCTCCCTCCTTTAAATAGAAGGGGGAGGCGCCACCCCTTGTCCCTCCTCTACAACACCCAATCTCCGCCGCCTCTCTCCTCCTCCTTTCTTCTGCATAGGCATAGGCGAAGCCCTGCAGAATTCTCTACTCCACCACCACCACCACGCCGTCGTGCTGCTGTGATTCCGTGGAGAAGATCTACTACCTCTGCTGCTCGCTAGAACGAGGAGAGGAAGGTCTGCTTCGACTCCGCACGTGTGACCGACTACGGAAGCGCTGCCGGAACGCGGCGCCGGAAGGATCGTCCACTTGAACGACTGCGGAAGCGCTGCCGGAACGCGACGCCGGAAGGATCGTCCACACGATCTTGAGATCGGCATGTGATCGACTACATCAACCACGAGATCTAATCTCGTTAACGCTTTCGGATCTACAAGGGTTAGTACCAATCTATCTCGTTGCACATGTCTAATAGATTAGATCTTGGCTTTTATCTAGATTAGATCTGGGTTTTGTTCGTTCTTGCGGTAGAAATTTTTTGTTTTCCATGCTACGAACCCATCATGAAAACCATGAGAGAAGGGATGCAGTGCATCACGTGGAAAACCAGCCTCATCCAGATCGAAGATATCCCGACAACGAGGGCAGAAATGAATACAGAGAGCCTCACCAGAGTTACTGTGTGTTTACCACGGAGGAGACAAATAGAAAGAGCTTGCAGCGCCGACATATGGAAGTGAATGCGGTAATGCCAGTGGTGACGAGGTATATGCATTGGTCAGATCAGGAAATTATCTAGAGTATCAAAGATCATCCCAAGCTTATGCCAAGTCCTGGTTCATATGCGCTAGTGCTGGACCCAACATTCATCGGGCCAAACATCAATGTGAGGTTCTCAAAGGTGCTGATCGACAATGGCAGCATCATCAATATCATGTACGTGGATACGATGCGCAAGTTGGGTATCTCGGAGAACATGCTCCAAGCTACAAGGACAACTTTCCATGGCATTGTGCCAGGCATTTCCTGTGAACCCATTGGCAAAGTCCGGATTGACGTATTGTTTGGCACGAGAGATAATTGCCGAACTGAGAATTTGGAATTCGAGGTTGTCAATTTGCAAAGTGCATATCACGCGTTACTCGGCAGGCCAGCCCTGAACAAATTCATGGCAAGTACTCATATCAGTTACTTGAAGATGAAGTTGCCTGGGCCAAATGGAGTAATTACCATAGCTGGGGATTTCCGACGTTCCATTGAGTGTGTGTCAGCCGGGTCTAACCTGGTTGAGTCACTCGTAATCGCGCAAGAGAAAAGAAAGATCCAGGAAGTGGCGGCATTGGCTCAATCCGCGCAGCAGTATATGCCGGCGCTGAGTAACCCGCATGGAAGTGTCTCGTTTCAAGCAACGAAGGATACCAAGAAAGTACCTGTTGATGATCTATTCCCAGAGCACACCGTAACAATTGGTGTTGGGTTAACCGACAAATAGGAAAGCGAGCTCGTCAACTTCCTCCGTGAGAATCGGGATACCTTTGATTGGTCCACACAGGACTTGCAAGGTGTTCCGAGGGAGTTGGCCGAGCACTCTTTGAATGTGAGACCCGGAGCAAAGCTGGTGAAGCAACCTCTCCGCCGCTTCGCCGAAGATAGGAGAAAAGTTATTGGAGATGAGATAGCTTGGCTCCTTGCAGCAGGGTTTATCATGGAAGTGCTTTACCCGGATTGGCTATCTAATCTAGTGCTGGTGGAAAATAAGAAGGATGATCCGAATGTGGCAGTGATTTGGAGTATGTGCATTGATTACACGAACCTGAATAAGGCGTGCCCAAAAGATCCATTCCCACTGCCAAGGATAGATCAAGTCATCGATTCTACTGCTGGGTGTGAACTGTTGTCATTCATAGATGCATATTCTGGTTTCCACCAGATACCTCTGAACCCGAATGATCAAATAAAGACCGCATTTATCACCCCGTACGGGGCTTATTGCTATCGCACCATGCCTTTTGGTTTACATAATGTAGGGGAAATGTACCAAAGATGTATGAAAATGTTTACACGACCAAATTGGCCAAAATGTGCAAGTATATGTGGATGATGTGGTTATAAAAACCAAGGAAGCAAAACGCTCCTTGATGATATCATGCAAACGTTTGCGAACCTAAGAAGCTAACAAATGAAGCTTAACCCGGAGAAATGTACCTTTGGTGTCCCGGCTGGAAAATTACTCGGATTTCTTGTCTCCAGCCGAGGTATCGAAGTTGACCCAACTAAAATCCAGGACATAGAGCGAATGGAATTTCCGAAGTGTCTTAGCGATGTCTAGATGTTCACTGGTTGCCTGGCATCCTTAAGTCGGTTTGTATGTCGTTTGGGAGAAAAGGCATTGCCTCTCTATCAATTAATGAAAAAGTCGGACAAGTTCATATGGACGTCGCAGGCCAATGAAGCCTTCACCCAGTTAAAGAAAATGCTAGCCACTGCACCGGTGTTAGCCTCTCCACTATCAAAGGAGCCAATGTTGCTCTATATAGCCGCAACCAACCGAGTTGTAAGTGTAGTAATTGTGGTAGAGCACAACAAGGAGGGTAAGTCAGTGCAAAGGCCAATATATTATCTGAGCGAGGTATTATCAGCTTCAAAGCAAAACTATCCTCATTATCAGAAGATGGCATATGGTGTGTATATGGCGGCTAAGAAGTTAAAGCATTATTTTGAAGAGCACACAATCAAAGTGATATGTGAAGCTCCCATCTCTGAGATAATGAGTAACAAGGACGCAAGCGGCCGAATCGCAAAATGGGCAATTGAGCTAGCCCCATATGCTACACAATATGACAGGAGAGATGCAATCAAGTCTCAGGCTATGGCCGACTTTTTTGTAGATTGGGACGAGATGCAATATGAGCCACCGTTACCAGATCCAAACTACTGGAGAATGCATTTTGATGGATCAAAAACTGGGTTAGGTGCCGGAGTTGTACTTACTTCTCCCAAGAAAGACCTGCTGAAGTATGTGCTGCAGATCCATTTCGTAGCATCAAACAATGTCGCCGAATATGAAGCACTTGTGCATGGGCTCAAAGTGGCAAAATAAATTGGAATACGTCGAATCCAGTGTTTTGGCGACTCAGATTTGATAGTTCAGCAGGTCTCGAGGCAATGGGATGCTTTGGATGCAAACATGGCATCATATAGATTTCATGTTCAAAAAATATCAGGGTACTTTGAGGGATGCGAGTTTCACCATGTGCCCCGGCTGGAAAATGAGGCTGCCGATGTACTGTCAAAGCTCAGATCAACCCGACAAGCAATTCCACCGGGTGTAGCAATAGAGCACCTTAGAAAGCCATCTATCAGGCCATCCCCAGAATCCGAGTCAATTTATATCCCGGATAATCCGGAGTCGGAAGCTGTACCCATGGACGTTGATATGGGAAGTGGTTCACGAAACCCGGGGACTGCTTCGGCAAACCCAAGGACTGCTTCGCAGGACCCGGGGACTGCGCAGCGTGATCTGGTTGAGGTTATGCCGGTGGATCAAATGGAAATTGACGAGGAAGTGTTTCCGGTGCGAACTATACCAGCTTGGGCACTGCCCATATTCCAATTCCTGAAGGATGGAGTTTTGCCCAGTGAAGAAGTGCTTTCAAGGAAAATTCAGAGGAGGGCCAAGGCATACACAATTATCAATGCCGAGCTATACAAAAGGAGTGTGACTAATGTCCTCCAACGATGTGTTGACCCGGAAGAAGGGCTCGACATCCTCCAGGATACATCAAGGGGAATGTGGGCATCACGTCTCATCTAGAGCCTTGGTAGCAAAAGCTTTCCGGCATGGATTTTACTGGCCAGGTGACTTGGAGCAAGCAGAGGATCTAGTAAGGAAGTGCAATGGTTGTCAAAGGTATGCTACCAAGACGCACATACCAATGTCGGAACTCAAGACCATACCAATTACCTGGCCATTCACTGTATGGTGTTTGGATATGGTTGGTCCATTTAAACCGGCAAGGGGAAATATGGCTCATATCTTGGTTATGGTTTATAAGTTTACAAAATGGATTGAGGTAAAGCCGATAAGAAAATGTGATGGAGCTACAGCCGTGACATTCCTCAAAGATATCATTTTGAGATATGGCTATCCTCACAGTATCATAACAGATAATGGCACCAATTTTGCTGAAGGAGCATTTGCACGATTCTGCCAAGATAAGAAGATCCGGCTGGACGTTGCCTCGGTAGCCCACCCCGCATCGAACGGACAAGTGGAAAGATCCAACGGATTAGTGTTATCCGGGATAAAACCCCGGCTCATTGAGCCGCTGCAAAGATCAGCGGGGTGCTGGATAGAAGAACTACCAGCGGTACTATGGAGTTTAAGAACAACTCCGAATCGATCAACGGGTTATACGCCATTTTTTCTGGTATATGGGGCAGAAGCTGTATTACCAGCCGACATAGAGCATGATTCGCCTAGGGTCACCCAATACACAGAAGCCGAAGTGTGAGAAGCCCGGCAAAATGATGTTGATCTGCTGGAAGAAGCGAGAGAATTGGCATTGTCCAGATCCGCCATATATCAGCAAAATCTCCGACGCTATCATAGCCGGAAAGTAAACCCCCGAGTCTTCTAGGAAGGTGATTTGGTACTTCGGTTGGTGCAACGCACTGCTGGCATGCATAAGTTATCCCCCCATGGGAAGAGCCATTCATTGTAAGCAAAGCATTGCACAATGACTCTTATTATCTCATCGATGCAAAACCACAGGAGAAGAACAAGGTGGACAGGTCCGGCGAGGAATCTAAGCATCCATGGAATGTAGCTCTACTTCGTCCATTCTACACTTAACAAAGAAGTGTGTGTATCCGAGCCTCTCATATGTCGGTATGTATGCCGGCAATGAACTTATCAATGAATCTTGGCACCTCGAGCAGTAACTCGGGGACTGCCTTAGTAATATTTGTTGTCCTTTGTGTTATTTATTTATTTATTTATATGTCGGCTATCTTAAGTTACTTCTACCTAAGCCGGATTAGTAGTGTGTGAGAACCAAAAACCCAACTCTTCGACTTGCTGTTGTCCAACAAGAATTGGCTTCATGGCAAGCAAGAGAACAAGTTTGGAAATGCGCAGCACACGAAAAATGACTAAGGAAAGCAACATAATCCAACCGACATTTTCTTTCCGAACTAACCCCATGTTAATTTTACCTTTACTATGCTGAATTATTTTGAGCTAATCCTAGAGTTTCCAAGTACTGTTAAGCCAATTTTTGAAACTCGGTCTCGTAAGTCACAAAACCGAATCAAGGTAGACGCGAGCCGGGCCACGAAATTGAAGGAAGAAGAAATTGAAACTCGGGGACTATGCCCAAGTTAATTCGGCATGAGCAACTTAGTAGCAAAATATAATCTGAGTACTTAATACATCTGCGACCAGCATACCGGGGATCTGATAAATTTCAAAGTGTTTTTTCACGCTCAAGGAGCAGCAGCAGGTGGAACGCCGGCTTCAGCCTCATCATCATCTTCATCCTCTTCAACATCTGAAGCTTCATCCTCTTCCTCGTCTCCCGAACCATCTTCGACGTATTCGTCATCAACGGTACCAAGGAAACTTGGTCCTTCATTCCATTGATGGATGGGAGCAAACTAGATGAGGTTGTGGGCGCAAGCCTTGCGCCGGGCTACCCAATTCGGGTCATTGGACCACTTTGATATGGTGCGCAGGCGCTCGAGAAGCTTCAGATCCAACTTTTCATACCATGTGAGGACAAAATGGAGAACAGCTTCAGCTCCAGCGCGGGCGGCAGATTCCCTCTAGAGATCAAGTTGGGTCTCGCAATCCATTAATTTGGTAATCAGAGCAGAGGACCCCTCCGGAGCATCTTCACCAGGCCAAAGGGCACGGAAGATCTGGACTGCTGCATCTAGGATACCCTTACCATAGTTCTTCACAATCTCGATGCGAGAGGATAGGCTGACCAGCAAGTCCTCCATGTCATAGGGAATATTTTCAGCGCCAGGACCAGTTGGGGTACACCTCTGCTGGCGGAACTTGGAAACTGCAGCAACCGCAATAGCATTGCCCTCTAGAAATTTGCCTGAAAACAAGACAAGTGAAATAGGTAAGGGAGTGTAACCCGGAGAAATGCATGTCTGCTGAAGGAAAAGAACTTACGGGAAATATGGCTATGGATCCAAGTCAGCTCCTTGGTGCAGTTATCACGTCTCATTCGGAGCTACTCAAGTTCAGCATTTGCCGACTCATGCTTGACGTCGGCCTCCTTCAGCAGCTCTTGGTCTTTGGCAAGTTGAAGATTGAGACGTTCTCGTTCCTCGGTGAAGTCTTGGCCAGCTTTCTCCATTTTGGTCTAGTGGAGCGCCTTGAGCTTTTTCATTTCAGCTTTGAGCTTAACAATTTCATCATCCTTGACCCGGAGAATGGCAAGTTCATCATCCTTCTTCTTGCTCGGCCTGATGTTGCCCTGATTGTTCGAGAAAATGCAGCATCATATCAGGCACGGGCACACTATCTTCAAGGGATGTTGCAACGGTTTGTTGACCCGGCAGAGCCGAGGTATAAATATCTGCCGAGCCAAGAAGAAAAGGAGAGAGAGCGCAGAAGAAGACTAATTGAAACTGACTTACCTTTTATCTGCTCTAAGTTCTTCCTCATGATGGTGTTTTCGGCCTCCACTCCGGCTGCGCAATCCGAATGACAAATTAATCTGGCAGTTAAAGACAGAGAAAGATGGAAAAACGGCAAAGAGAAAAATTACCCCTTTTGTCGAACTCAGCAAGAAGTACAGAATGTTTCGAGCACAGCCCCTTGTGTGTGTCCAAGAGGCGCTGAAACTCAGCACTCCGACGATTGGTGGTAACCTGTGCTGCTGTTGTTGGTGCTGGCGCTGGTGCTCGTGCTGGTGTTGGTCTTGGCGGGGGTGCCGTTGGTACCCCGAAGGTAGCAGGTTGCGGCTGAGCCGAAGAGGAGCTGGGAGCATCCGCTGCCTCGGCGGAGCCACTTCCCCCTGCTCCAAGGTCATCCTCCTCTGGACGAGGTGGGCTAGAACCTGGAGCATCCGCTGAACCCTCCTGAACGGGGCTCAGCGGGCGAGTATCGTCGCCACGAGGGGGAGATAGGCTGTGCCGGAAGGAGGAGGAGATGCTCGAGCCGCTCTGAGGAACCTCCACCGCAGCCCTGCCGAATCAAACGACGAATAATAAGTTATAACCAAGGAAAAGCATATGAACAGCAAAGCACGAAGCAGAGAATTGGACAAAGAAGAAGATGACTTACTCATCAGAAGTCAATGGGTCTTTGGGCTTCCGAGCTCTCCGAGTCGTGGCCTTAGTCAGAGGCTTGGTGGCGGTTTTGTCTGCGGACTTCTTTCGCCTCTTGGTTGGCTTAGAAGGTCCGGAAGAAGCAGCAGAAGCAGCTGCCCGTTTCTTTGACGCGGCTGGGACAAGCTCACCTGTGGCGAGAGGAGGATCTTCGTGGATCAGCCCAGCTGGGTTAGCTGAAGCCGGAAAGGCGTAAGAAAGGGGTACAGCGTCAAATGCTTCCATCACCTCAACGTCGGAATCATCTTCATCATCAGTCCAATCTCTTAAGGAAGAGAAGTTACCAGTGGGTCGCTTGGTCGCATCGGGAAACGGTAGGAACATCTCCTGATCTGGCTCCTTCTCGTCCGAGACAAGTCGATCCTTCGCCCATTTGAGCGAAGGCTCGGTGCCATCTTCGAGAGTTTGTTGAAGAAACAACTAAGAAATAAATACAAAAGGAGTAGATAAACAACATACTCCGACATAGAATATAACTCGGAAAAACATTGATTCACGAGGTTTACCGTAGGAGGAGGCCTGTCCCGGCAATAATGCTCCAAACCCCACGCCCAATCAGCGGAGAACACCTTGTCAGTTGTAAAAAGGGCCTTGACCCGGCAGAAAATCTCCGTGTTGTTCAGCTCAAAGGAAGAAGTCCGGTTGGGGTCAAGTCGCCAGCTCATATAGCAAAGCTTGTGAGTGCGCTTCTGGAGAGGGGAGATCCGGCTATGGACGAAAGTAATCATCGCGTCCTCATTGTGCAGCCCCGGATCCTTCAGCTCCTTGAACCGCTTGTGGACTTGATTTGCCAAAGCAGTGGGTTTCTTGGAAACCCGGTCCCACAAATCTGGATTAGGAGGACCCGGAGCATAGGGGCGCAGCCGGATCAAGTCTTCATCCGTGCCATTTCTGACATAGAAGAAAGTTTGGGCTCAGCCCTTGCAGGAATCGAGCCTCGTGACCCGGGGGAAGATGGATTGTTTCCGAGGTGAAATGGAGGCAGCACCGAACTGTGTCAAATGCTTGTCCTTCGGCTCAAGCAGTTTATTCGGAATCATGTTTCTTCGTAGACTGAAGAATCGGATCCAAAGCTCTTTGGTGGGCCACAAACCGACATATCCTTCGATGGTGGACGCAAAGGAGGAAAGGGATGTGATGGCGTTTGCCGGGAGATGGTGTGGTTGGAGCTCGTAGGTATCAAGGAAATCATGAAAGAAATCGCTAACGGGGAGGCCGAAGCCATGCTGGAAATGGGCGAGGAACACGACAAACTCACCCGGATTAGGTGAGGGAGCGAGCTCCTTAGAGGCGAGGCGGGAAACCACACCCTCGAGGATGCGGCGCGTGCGGTAGAGCCAGTCCAGATCATCCTGGCACACCCAGGAACCTGCCCAGGCGTCGCGTTCTGCGTTCTCCGCCCCTCCTCCATCTCCTCTTCCGCGACGGTGAGCTCCTCTTCAGTCATGTCTAGGTCACAGTCCTCACCGGCCCTATCGGAGGTGGGGGAAGTGCCTTGGACTGGCGCAGACCCGTGGCGGTGGAGCTGCGCGGGAGCGGCGGCGATGGAGGTGCGAAAACGCACGGGGCGGCAGCGGCGCTGCTGAGCAGATGCAGCTGTGGCGGCGTTGTCGCTAGGAGGAAGAAGAAGAAGAGGCAGAGGGGCGCGAGAAGGGGGGAAAATACCAAGGGGCGCACCCCTCCCTATTTAACCACGCCCCAGCTGTGGTAGTGGGATCGCGTTGCGCGTTGAGGCCACACGGTATGGCCGTGTATCTGCCGGGTCAGCCAATCACAGGAAGGCCACTGGATGGGCCACGGGGCACAGGGGATCCCATGACGCGACGTGATGATACGGTTAACAAGGAGACATACGCGATGTGACGTGTGCAACAGTAACACCTGACATTAAGTGCAGTAACTGGCACAGGCCCTTAAAATGAGGCACAATAATGATTACCCTCCGTGTGGGATGTGGGGAAGCGTACGAGAGAAGGAATGACAACCCATAAAAATAGAGGGTGAACCGGCCTGCGAGTGAAAACTCTGAATGTGCCAAGGGAAAGATAGCCCATGAAATCCGGGCTATGAGGTAACTCGAAAAAGGGAGTATAAGGCTCGGTAAAGTAAACTTGTTGTGGCCTTAGCGGCGGAAGCTGCTAAGACCGCACCAGCTTCGGGTACGGCAATGTCAAAATAAATGTTGGCCGAGTCACCTCAAGGCAGGCCGAATCACGGAGTAACGTAGACTAGAGGGTATCCTCCTAACTAAGTCCCGGCCGATGTATGTCTTATGCCGGCAGGATATTTGTAACTTGTATGCAGGTACCTACGGAGCCGGGTTAACCAGGCCTTCCGGGTTATACCAGGCTTGCAAGAGAAGGAAGGTATCTCGCTGGTCAAAAGGTGGTCACTGTACGCCGGAGCATGACCAAAGCGGACAGAGGGGAGGACCACCGAGGCGTGGCCGACAAGGGTGACGTACCCTGTGTCGGATGACGCTGGCGCCGTAGAGGCTCACGTAGCCTCTGCATGGCATACGATGGCAAAAAGTGATCCGGTCGGGTTGCTATTTTGGGAAGAGGCATATTCCTAGGAATATGCCTCTTGGAGACCTAGCCTCCCCTTTATAAGGAGGGCTAGGGCATCTGTAGAGGGGGTTGATTCTTGGCTGGTTGGCATTTGGGTAGTTGGTTCCTGAGAGCTAGCTAGTGGTGAGAGTAAGAGAGCTCCTTCTTCCTCCTCTCCCCAATACAGCTCAAGGAGCACTTGTAACCCTTGGAAACCTAGTGAATACAAAGCATATGTGTGTGGAATCACCACACTATCCCTCCCTGGATTCCTCTAGTGCATATTAGCCCCACCTTTAGCCTATCCATGGCATTTGCCATGACACCACCACGACAAGCGTCTTTGTTTTTAGTTTTCTTTTGGTTGGTTTTCTTAAATAAGTTGGTTGGATCCCAACACACTTCTTTTGGAGAGAGACACACTCCATTTTTATTGCCTAGAACACTCTAGTTTTCATTCTTATTGTTTTGTAAGTGTTCTCTTTTTCTAGCACTGTGTTTAGCTTTAGTTTTCTTGTGCTTTCAGCTTAGAACTTTTTAGTTCTTCTTTGTGGATTGTGAGACAAGCTCACTGATCTTTATTTATTATTATCTTTGTGAGTTGTTTCAAATAAGTTGATTGGTGTTGGAAGAGAGTAGGAAAGTTCATGCTTAAGTGGTAAAAAGGAGCTTGTTTTGACTGTGGATTAGACTTTGTCATGTCATGCTTGATATTGTTTGGCTTTATGCTTGTAGCATGACATGTTACAAATAATTGATATTGCTTAATGTGCCTTTAAAGAATCATGCGTTGTTTTCGCATATTAAAGCATAGTATTGTGGTATTCTCCTTTGATGCTTTATTTGGGTTGACTTGGCGCATGCTCGCACCATGTTAAGACTATACCAAGTCACCATAGCCTCTATGATCCTTTAGTTTTCGACTTGTAATATCACTTTATGCTTTAATTAAGATGTTTTGTCGCTTTGCATGATTATGGCCATTATTGCTCTCTTAGTTGGCCGCTCCCAGTCTTTCGCTAGCTTCCATACCAAGAATGAGTTCCACTCATGCATCCAACTCCAAATAAAACCAAGTTATTCCAAAAGAGTCCACCATACCTACCTATTAGCATTTGCTATTCCAAGTATATTCATGTTTTTATCTACCTTTCAAATTAAACTTGTTATGAGAAAACTAGTGATTAAAGCTCTCACGAACTTGATGGCACACTTTATTTTCTTGCACCTAATAATCTTGAACCATTATGTCCATCTTTGTTGCGTATATGCTTGCGCTTTATGAGTTGAAGTTAGCAGAACCGTGTATCATGGGGAACGCTTTCAACATTGCACTTATTATTCCGTTGATATCATGATTCTTTTGCTTATGGATCTCGGCGATGTGAAATAAAAGGGGAACTTGTAAGATCATGGAGTTTGTATGTGTGTTAGAGAAACGCCTGGGCCGCTAGCCTAAGCCATGCCTAATCATGGTGGAAACTTGCAACATAACCATAATGAGCACTCTATGAAGCATCCTCAATAAAAACCTATGCAAATAGCAAATAAAAAAGATCGCTGAGATGCTCATTGTCTGCTTGCCTTGTCATTTTGATTATGGGATAGCTCATGTATCATGTGCAAGGGGTACCACGTTGGCGGTTCTGTATGATACATATGTATTTACAATGACAAGAGCTTACTTGTGACTAAAGTTGAGTAACATGAGGTTCGGTACTCGTAAGTAAGGGGCATGAGATTTCAACTTATAACTTGTCAAGCATATCCTCTTAGTTGTGTCACTTTAACCTTAACCACCTAAAGATGCTTATGATAGGGGCAATGAGAGCTGAAAGCTAATAAGTACCATAATTTTTGGAAGCTCTTTATGAGACTTGAATCCCTTCTTCCTTCTATGAAGGCCTTTCTTCCACTTTTATATTGAGTCTCCATCTTCTATCTTTATGCACCTATTGAGAGAGCATAGTGGCCATTCTTAGTTTAATGTGCATTGTCCCAAGACTTGTTGATTGATTCATAATGTTGATATTGCTTGTTCTTGAACTATTTGTATCTAGTCACCCTTATGAACTTTGAAGGTGTCCTATGCATTTATGTTTTGCTACTCCATGATGGACAAGCTGAATGCCACTATGCTATGTTTTCTATATGTGAAACAAACAAACATCTTTCAATGCATTGTTATTCATGATCTTTGTTTGTACCTTTTCATGTTACAACACAGTTGCTATGTCTTATTGTTAGAACTATATATTTCATGCTATGTTAGAGTACTATGATCCTAGCTATCAATGTTCTACAAATACTTTGATCAAGATTATGATGGTGCATATCACCTCAAAAATTATTCTTTCTTTTTATCACTTACCTACTCGAGGACGAGCAGGAGTTAAGCTTGGGGATGTTGATACGTTGCAAACGTATCTATAATTTTTGATGTTCCATGCTTGTTTTATATCAACTTTCTTATGCTTTGTTCACACTTTGAGGTATTTTTACACATTTTCTGAAACTAACCTATTAACAAGATGCCACAGTGTCAGTTGCTTGCTTTCTTCTATTTTTGGTTCCACAAAAGGCAGAAAATCAATATTCTCAGAATTGGACGGGACAAAAGCCAAAGTCGATATTTTACCGAAAGACTCACAGAGCCAGAAGACGAGACAGAGAGGGGCCAGGGGCTGGCCACACCATGTGGTGGCATGGGTCCCCCTGGCCGCGCCACCAGGTGGTGTTGGCCCCTGGTCAACCCTCTGACATCGCCCCTTCGCCTATAAGAATCCCTCGGGGAGAAAACCCTAAGGAATCCAGCCTCCTGCCACGAAAAGTTCTGCATCGCCGCCACCACCAAAGGGGAGATTCGGGGGACAGAAAGTCTCTGTTCCGACACCCTGCCGGGACGGGGAAGTGCCCTCGGAGCCATCTCCATCAATCTTCACCACCATCTCCATTGTCGTTGCTGATTCCCATGATGATGAGGGAGTAGTTCTTCCTCGAGGCTAAGGGTTCTACCAGTAGATATGTGTTCATCTCTCTCTCTCTATGCATGATCATATTGTGATCATGAGCTTTATAATCAAGTAGATCTACCTTGCTACTCAAGTGCTTTAATAGATCTCTGCTCTCCCCACGTTTGTGAAAGTGACAACGTGCACACTATGGTGGGACTTAGGCTAGAGATTACAAATACTTGTTATGAGTTATATTTGGAGTTGGATGTCTCTATGAAATTGTGGTGTTTGTCAGAACCATCTAGCGCTGAAGGTGATAGTGTGGGGTTATCTAGATGGGGAAAGCGAACTTTGAGGTGTGCTGTTATAGCCCTACCATGGATTAGAGTGTCCAACCGGAGAGTAGTTCAGAGTAGTATCATAAAGAGAAGATATTTATATGAGAGTGTTCACTAGCGAAAGTATGATCCCTAGGCCTTGTTTCTAAACATTGAAACACCATTTGCAACTAGATCTATTACATGTTTGCTTGCCTTCATCTTTATTTCAGTTTGCAAGCAAACATGTAACAGATCTAATTGCAAACGGTGTATCAATGCTTAGAAACAAGGCCTAGGGATCATAATTTCACTAGTGAACACTCTCATATAAATATCTTCTCTTTATGATACTACTCTTAACTACTCTCCGGTTGGACACTCTAATCGATGGTAGGGCTATAACAGCACACCTCAAAGTAAGCCTTTCCCATCTAGAAAACCCCACACTGTCACCTTGAGTACTAGATGAGTCCAACAAACACCACAATTTCATAAAGACATCCAACTCCAAATATGACTCATAACAAGTATTTGTAATCTCTAGCCTAAGTGCCACCATGGTGAGCACGCTGTCACTTTCACACACATGGGGAGAGCAGAGATCTATTAAAGCACTTGAGTAGCAAGGTAGATCTATAGATTACAAGCTCATGATCTCGATAAGATCATGCATAGAGAGAGAGAGATGAACACATAGCTACCGGTAGAACCCTTAGCCTTGAGAGAGAACTACTCCCTCCTCATCATGGGAATCAGTAATGGTGATGGAGATGGCGGTGGAGATGGCTCCCGGGGCACTTCCTCGTCCCGGCAGGGTGCCGGAACAGAGACTTTCTGTCCCCCGAATCTCCCCTTCGGTGGCGGCGGCACTGCGGAACTTTTCGTGGCTGGAGGCTTGATTCTCTAGGGTTTATGCCTCAGGAGAATTCTTATAGGCCAGAGGGCAAGGTCGGTGGGCGGCTAGGGGGCCCACACCATGCCCTGGCGCGGCCTAGGGGGACCCGTGCCATGGGGTGGTGTGGCCACCCTGTGGCCCCTCTCCGACTCTCCTTCTGGCTCTGTGAGTCTTCCGGGAAAATATCAACTTTGGCTTTTGTCCGGTCCAATTTCGAGAATATTGATTTTCTGACTTTCCTGGAACCAAAAACTGCAGAAAATAGGCAACTGGCACTGTGGCATCTTGTTAATAGGTTAGTCCAAGAAATCATATGAAAAGTACTCCAAAGTGTGGACCAAACATAAGAAAGTAGATAAAACCAAGCATGGAACATCCAAAATTATAGATACATTTGCAATGTATCACCTGGACCGACGCATTCGTGGTCTCAATCAGGACAACGTTTATGCTCGTGCGTTTTCGCAAGGAAAGCGCAAATGTCCTCCTCTCGTCTGCTCCTGGTCCACATGCTAGTGACACACACATGCCTCATTGCTGGAGGCTGCTGAACCGTTTATGTCGCCCTCTCTTCTTCCTCGCTGACCGCGCTACCTTACACCAACGATGCTCGCGCCGCCCGACGCCTGCGCAGCTGTAAGGGTACGTTGCCCCTAAGGGTGGTTTTGGTAATTAGTGACAACCCCTATGGATTAAGTCTTTCATTGAGTTTCATATGAAGGAATATTTCATAGCTAATGCTCGTAGTCCATGTGTTGGATTCAAGTATGGATGCCATGAAGATAACGATATACCTCGATTATTGGCATCAAGATCATCGAGTTGAAGAGAATAATATGATATGATCAATAAGAATAAATGAAGATGGAATTATTGTGTGGAACTCGTATGTTCAAGATCTTAAGAGTTTGATCTCAATAGAAGAATTCAAGAGATGGCTCTAAGTCGGTGTCATGATAGCCTTATGAGTTGTTCTATGGTTGACTAAGATTTAGAGCATGCAATCAAATGAAAAATTATTTATATACCTCAAGATATTGAGATAGAGCATGAGAAGATACATAGTTGACCAATACAAAGAGTGAAGATTGAATTCAAGTTGATCAACACATGAAGCATAAAGAATGTACCGCATGGCTCTTGTGGTATGGTAAGTCTTGTCAATTATGCTTCATGAACTAACCCATTATATATGTACATTCGCATTTTCTATATGGGCTAGGCATCTTTCCATGGGAATGCTTCAAAAGTGAAGATTTCATATAGCTCATGCGAGGATGACATCAAGTAGTGATTGTCATCAAGGTTGAGAAGTGTAAGTTCAATATAAGCATCTCAATGAGTTCATATGGTCGAAGCTTACTATACATATTGGTGATAATGGACATGTGAAGACGTGCCTTAATGAATTTATCCCATAGTGGTGTATGGGGGAGCAAATTATGGGTCTTCACGAAGCAACAATGATCAAGTGAAGCATTCCGGCTTGGACGGAGCTTGAAGCGTTGTCATCAAGATCAATCGGGATGCACAAGGCAAATGTATGGACTTTCTAGGTTTTCCTTTTACCGGCCTCAAGGTGGTTGTTGGTAGACCGGGTTATAGGATACATAGCCGCACTATCAAGAGGGGATTTCATTTGGGTAACTTGATCACATCATCTTAGGAAGATCAATCCTTTGCATACTTTCCATCCCATTATTCTCGTTGTTCCTTAGTTTTCTTTGTGCGAGGTTCTTGAGCTTTTTGCTAGATCTTCAACAAGCCCAAGTTCATTAAAAATGGAATCCGTATGCATCTTCTATTGCGTTTTCGAGTTTCAAGGTTTTACCGGTTCTTCTTTAGGGAGGTTTCATAGCTCTCCTTATTTGGTATTTTACCTCTTACCTTTTCTTGCGTTTTACAGCCTCTAGTAGATATAGTTTATTCTTAGCTTTCCAAAAAGAACAAGTTTGCTAAAATCGGAGTTCAGACGCAAAAGTTATCACCGTTTTCGTCTGCCATGTTTTGGTTCCAGCGACGGTTTCAACCCAACGGATATGGGGCCAAAAATTCAGGAACCAGGTCCAGCTAACTGGTTTGCCTGCGAGAAATTTGATCAATAGATTGTTTCGATAAAACCAGAACTGTTCGGGCCGACCAGAACCATTCCGGCGCTAGGTCCAGCGGGACTGGTTTGCCAACTAGAAATTGTCTGAACTACTCATTTTGGCCCCAACGGTTATATTTGCTTTTCCTGTAAAAGTTGCTTCTTCCCCAACATTTTTCCGGGGTTCTTGAGCATGAAATTGATCTCCATTGTTGTCCCCCTTGAGCTTGCTTCCTCTCCCTTCCCTCATATCATTCTTGCATCTTTTTGAGGGATTTGGAAGAGGAGATCTAGATCTAAGATCCCCACCAATCAATTCCTCCTCTTAGTGAGGGGAACCCATTGGATCTAAATCTTGGAGTCTTTTTTTATTTAGACAATCATTCTTCCTCTCTAATTCTTCCCTAGAACTTGTTGCTTTGGTGAGATTTGAGTGCGGGGGATTTGAACACCATTAGTGTTCTTTCTTTGCATTCTTGCATAAGTGTTGAGCTATCCATTACGATTTGTTCGAGTGAGAGACCGTGAGCTTGTTACTCTCGGAGGGTGACCTCCTAGTTGGTTTAGTGGTTGGTGTTGTGGTGTCCTCTTCATGGAAGATTGTGAAGAGGCCTGGGCTTCTCCTTCGAGGAGCTTGTGAAGTGGTCATCTCTAGAGTGGAGGAAAAGCTAGCCATAAGGAAAGAGGCTATTCCTTCATCGGCATAGCCTCAAAGAATAAGGTGCCCTTCGTGGCATGGAGAAATCCTTCGTGGGATCTCACACTAATCCAACGTGACGTACCTTACTTGTAAGGGACCACGGAATACATATTCGTCTTCGTGTGTCCCGGTTATCTCTATACCCGAGTTTGCTTTCCTTGTGATAGCCATAGAGTTTGAAGTACTTATATCTTGCTTATAACTTGTGTTATATATTTATATATTGTGCTATCTTTCTTAGCTTAACTTTTTGTGGGTGAACTTAGTTGATCAGTGTATTTAGGTTTTGTGCTTGTAAAATAAATATTAGTTTAATTCTTCATTCTTTTAAGACAAAACTGTAATATTTTTGAAATTGCCTATTCACCCCCTCTAGCCAACAGCTCTATCCTTTCAATTGGTATTAGAGCAAGGTCTCTCCTTATTTAGGCTTTACCGCCTAGAGAGTAAAGATGTTGACTAATAGTATAGTGCACAATGGCACAATTATTTCCGATGGCACAAATTATATTTGTGGAGAATCTCTTACTTTGTAATCTTCGGATCTTGTTTCGAAATGTAGAGCGATTTTTCAAATATAGAGCGATTCCTAGATGTAGGTTTTTCTCCTCCGTTGGATCCTTAAAATCTATCTTTAGATAATGAGAAAAATGACATCTCGAAGCTCAAGTTTTTAATACGTTTTTTTATCTTTGAGCCCCATTTTTCTAATGCTCTTTATGAAGCATCAGTCATATCATGAGATGTGGACCGATCTTAAAGAAATATTTGATGGATCCATTTCTCATAAGACTCTCGTCTCTCCAAGGAGATCACTTCCCCTTCACATCATGAAGAACTCCAAGTTGCTCCTACCTCCAGTCGTGAAGCTTTTTCAATTCCTTCCACTTTTCCTACATGTGACAAGTTACAAGATAATGACATGGTGAGTGGATAAATCATACGTGATGATGGTAGTGTTTCTCTTTACACCGATGATTCATGTTCTATAAATGCTAGCGGTGTAGAGAGTTTGGACCCAAACACTTCTTACAACAATAGTTCTATATTTTCTTGTGTTGCTAGTTCTTGCATATCGTCAAGAAATTATTTGAGTATCAGTGTAGATGATATGCTTAATATGTCTTGCTACCTTTAACAAAATGCTTCTATTTACTCTAGTTGTTTTTATAACAATGTAGAGGAAGCCAAACACTCTATGGAGCAAGACACAGTCATGGATAGAGATTCAAGAATATCCTCATCTTCATCCTCTCATGCATATGCCTTATGACAAGAGGGTCAAAGGTAACTCCTACTTTGATTTCCAACACATCTTCTAATGATGAGAGTGGTGATGATGTTGATGAGGATATTGTACTGTTCTACGTGAGATGACTTTTGTGTACTTCTCTTCGTGGTAATAATAAAGATGTTTCTTGTCTCAAACACGTTATGGAAACTTTTAATAAACAATTGGAAACCATTGATGAGTTGGAGGTCCATCTTGATGATGGGAGTCAGAGATTCAATCTTCTTAAGCAAGACCTAGCCAAGGAGAAACACTCTAATTTTCTCTTCATATAAAAAATTGAATATTACGAATTTGAAAAAAAATCTATTAATAATGCTTGTGGTGCTAACTCTACTTCTTGTGAAGTGTCTACTTTAAAGGAGAATATTGAGCTAAGGGCTCAACTTAAGTTGCTAACTACTCCCTCCGTTCAGAAATATAAGACGTTTTAGCTTTGTGAATCGAATGTATCTAGACGTCTTTTAGCATATAGGTTCGTAGAGGTTCGGCGTGAACCTATACACTAAAAAGCGTCTAGATACATTCATTTCACAACGCTAAAATGTCTTATACTTTTTAACGGAGGGAGTAGCAATTATAGAAAATTGGAAGGAAGTCATAAAAAGATCTCGGGCTCTCATAATGATTTTCTAATCTCCTATGATAGGCTAAAGTTAGCTCGCGAGGCAAGTTTCATAAAAATAACATCTTGTGAGCCTCATTTGGACATTAGCACGACTTTTATTCAAAATGCTATATTGTCATGTGCTAGTCCTAATAATCCATGTAGTCATACTATTGATAAATCTTCTGTTGGATTACTTGATTTCCTTATTTCTCTAACATCAATAAAGCTTATGTGTCCTCTAATACTTCTATTTCTACTAACCATATAGAATAAATCAAAGAGTTTAAGGCTCAAGTCACTTCTTTAAAAAAAGATTTGAAAAAGAGTCATGAAGGAAAAATAATTGCTTTGATGTGCCACATCCGATGCTCATCTCGCAGAGTGTCATGCACAAATGTGCGTCCTTTTAATTTACTAATCTATCTTTGAACATGATTGATTACTTTGAAATTACGAACAAGAAATAAAGCAATTTACTTAGATGGACAATCTCTAGAGAAGGAAGGGGACAAAAGGATCATTTGGGACAATATATAGTGGCCAAGCCTTGGTGCACGGTGAGCTGAAGAGAAGGGCCGTAAGCCATCAAATCTTGATGTTGGTTTCTACCATACGTTGCTTCTCATCTGGTGATCACCTCGCCGTCCACGTCTATGATGCCACCCCTTCTGGGATTCTCCACAAGTTGTCTTTGTGATAACCGAAATGATTTCACCTGCAAAGACGAATTAAAGATGTTTCTTTCTTCAGAGAAAAAACTACTTTTCGGAAGGAGGTACAATATTCAGAATCATTGTAAGTTCATCGGGTTGCATCCATAATTAGTTGACGTGCTATTGGTGACCGAGAAAAAAACTAACCTTGAGATATGTAACATATGGCAACTTCCCATCGCTCATCTTCAGCAGCAGGGCTACAAGATCAGCCTTTGGGCAGTCTCTGATTACGAATGCATCCATATAGCCATCTGAGAACTGCATCACACCCACATCGTGCATATTTTCGCAAGAGTCAAGCAAAGTACACCGGCACTCAACACACACCTTTTTGGGAAAAAATAGAGCCAGATCGAAAAAATTACCTTGGCTTGAGGAGCTGCCATGACAGTCTCGGCAGCCCATGGCACTTTGTTGATGCACACAGACTCAAACGGGCCATCGATGGATCTCCTGTCTGAACCTTGAAACTCGGGTGATGGACCTTGACAAGAACACACCTGGGACTCCCCGTTCTGTTCCAGACGTTCCCCAGTGGAACTCCCGATTTGCTTGACAGCCTCCCCGTACGCCTCGTAGCCCGGGGCAGGCACGAAATGGATGCTTCCACGGTATCGTCGCAAGTTCATTATGCGAACCAGAGCCTGAAATAAATCAAGACGAACTTGTTACTGAATTATGTGGTGCTCAGTTCCCATGGCTTCCATGTTTTCTGGAGAAAATATGAATACACACATAAAAGTCGAAACGCGCGCTCCCCATCCACCTGTATTTCTCGGACTCGATGTCGATATCAGCCACCAAACCTGAATTTTATCTAAAAGGGTCAGATCCGGAAAAATTCGATTGGAATTAAACTTTGTTGATTTGATGGTTACATGCCCCAGGTAACTGAGAGTGCACTGAAAATTCTCTTCTCCTCTTGCCCTATTGCGCAGACATCCAAGACCTGCTTATGACCTCTGACTCTTTTAGATAAAATTCAGGTTTGGTGGCTGATATCGACATCGAGTCCGAGAAATACAGGTGGATGGTGGCAGCATGCAGAAGTGATTTAGCCATGCCATTTCCTGTGCCTGCATAGATTGCAAACCCAAAATCTGTTTAGTGTTTTCAAGTTTATTTTTGTCCTGGTATCCTGTCGAAGATGAATTATTCGTACCAGCTGGAACTCGATTGGCATTTTTATTGCTTCCTCCTAGTCCGTTCGTTGCAGAATTCCATTCACTACCTATTGCCAGAGAAGGACAGTATGAGAAGCAAATTAGAACCTCGAGATATCCACATGGTTTGTTACTCTCTGGATGACTTCCTCTCAACATTATATATTTTTGCATCGCCAGCCTTAACAGAGAAAAGATGATTCTTCAGGATCCATTATCTGGTACAGTTAACTTGCAATTGAACCCACAAAAAAAAACTTGCAATTGCATAGCTAATGCGAGCAAGTATCACAAAGCTGTAGGATCAAGCAATAAAAAAGGGAGCGGAGCGGGAGCGGGAGCGGGAGCCTGCAGCAGTACAGAGGGATGCGCCGGTGGATGGACGATCCGCAAGATTGGGAGCAGAAGCGATGGATGGGTGCAATACAATAGTTTCGGCGTGCCGTCGACGGAGACCGTATCAGATCTATACATGTTCGTTCTTAAATAAAAGGAAGAAACCGCAATAAAAAAACGCCGTTGCCGGGGATCGAACCCGGGTCACCCGCGTGACAGGCGGGAATACTTACCACTATACTACAACGACTCGATATCACAATTTACTCCCTAGCTTTATAAGGCCAAACAAGACAATTGGCAGGTCTCCAATCGAGCATAGAAGCCGAGCTGGTATCAAAAGCAGTCCAGTGCAGATAAATAGAATTGCGGTAAGGCCTCGTTTGGATTGTTGTTTTTTAGTCCGGTCGTTTTTACTTTGTGAAGATGTTAAGAAAACGTAGTCCGTGTAATCCGATGGTATTGGTTATAATACGACATTCCAAACGGGGCCTAATACTAGAGTTACGGACACAATAGTTACGGACTGATATGGCAATCCCTGGTTGAATCAGGTGAGGAAATGTCGGAATAACTGCTGCTAACTATTCAATCCGGGTGAACCACGTCTCGTCTGTATGCTCCGTCCGATAAAAGAATTTTTTAGGTGTAGCATTACTCATAGAATTGTTAGCAAGGTTAGAAGGAGGATTTAAAAGTACGGAGTACTAGTTTGTACCCATCTCAGGCCGCAGCGTATTGAGATATAAGAGCCTTCTAAAGTTCTGCATGCACTGATGAACTATAGATAGATGCCCAGGATCCCAGCGTGCATACAAGATAAAGTACTAAGTATCTTTTGTAAAGAGAGAAAACCTATTATGCAAGTAAATAAATTTCTGTGCCAAGACATCTTTTTGCGCGAAGACAAAATCAGCACATCAATTTTTCTTGGAGCAAACGGCAAAGACAGCTACCCTTTTTTTGAGGGAGCGAAGAACCGTCACCTTTTCAGTAAGGGCATGTACAATCGTCTAGACACCTGTCGTCTACAATACTCATCCATGTCATCTCTAGACAGCGCTGAAGATAGTTTGTACAATGTGGTGTCTGTATAGAGTGTCTATAATGCCAGGAGGTTGTTACAGCCCGAATTAAATTAGGCGTCCCGTTGCCAAGAAAACGGGGTCCATGAGCCCACGACATGCGACGGCAGTCCATACAATGGGAAAGACACCGTCGGTAGGCAGAGATATTCACGGAAAAAGACCGTCGTTAAATCTACAAATGGACCCTCTTCTATTTCAATTTCTCTCGGCCCCGTCAGTAATATTCCTATGTGGCACACGTTACAGACAGCTGATTGTACACTGTTGTACACGTCCTAAGACAAAATGAAGTAATAGTTACACATGGTGAACCATGTTTTTAGAGGAACATACCAAAAGCCCAGAGTAATCCCACCAGCTATCTTTATTTTACTATAATATCTTGTCAAGACTCTTCTCCTTAATTAATAGACCGAGGCAAATCTTTTGCCTTCCTTAAGAAAACACACACACACCTAGATTACCATTGCATACGGCTTCCTCGCTATAATTGTGATAGTATTTACGTTATGTTGCATGCGTTTGAGATTTTTCATTATTGTTAATATGTGTTCCTTTTGTCGCAAAAAAAAGAGAGCTATGTCTCCTATATCTTGATTTTCTTTCTATTGGTTTTACATGCTACTAATTACGTTGTTGAATTTTGTATGTAAATGCCTTGTCAACCGAATTGAGAAAAAGAATATGTTGCATATATCTGTCTTGTTTCATTAAGCTAAAATGTATGTTGCATAAGTTTTTTATGAAAAGTATATTGCGCTTGTGCCACGGCGAGACACAAAGGCGGCCGCACGATTGTTGCAATGATGATCAGATGGTAACTTCCAGTTTTTGCATTTTCACACGTAGCGCTGTCACAGTCTCCGCAATTGGAGTCCATTTTTTATTGTTTTTGGTGCATACATCTCTTTATTGTTACAAACGGTTTACAAATAACTTTGCTGCAGAAATCAACTGATCGTGTCCTTTTTTCTCTCGGTTCGAGCGTCCGCTATTTCATTTTGCGTGCTACCCCCGATTCTCCTCGTCACATCGCTGATCTGATGCAAAGTTTGTTGGAGATGCGCATCATCATAGATGGCCAAAGCAGCATGGGAATATGTAGATGGATGAGACGCAAGGGAAGCGTGACTTCCATCTAGAAAGTTGCGTTCAAGAAACGTCCACGAGAGCCAAAGCACGAGAGAATAGGACTGAAATGAATCTTATAAAATGTTGCCAAACATCTTAGCCGATCCGATATCTCACCCAACCGACCTAGGCATAGTCATTGCCTTTTTGGAACGGAAAAAAGAATACAGCTATGGAGTTAAAATACTGATACACCGCAAAGTGAGTTGTGCTTTGCTGGTTAGGTTCCGTGCAGTGGAACTAGCCCACCCAGGTGGCACGTGACGTGCTCAACTTCTAGGAGTAGGATTTGTGTGTGTACGTGCATGTATGTGAGCGTCTTCGACGTACTTTTTTTTTTCAAAATGGAGGTATTACCCCCAACCTCTGCATCAAAAAGATGCACATAGACCTGCTTTATTTATTATTCAACGGAACCTTACAAAGAGAATACAAAAATCAATCGAAGCCACCTTTCAGAAAACAACTTGATGAAGGGGTGGCCATGTCAGAACACTCTAACCGCAACACGAACACATCATCAACATACCGGAGGTCCCGAAAACCGCCCCACGGCGGCTCAGGAGCACAAACCAGTCCAGCTGATCCGTAGCGCACACCATCGTGCACGCTGAACCTCCTGCTGCCGCCATCATTCCGCCAACCCATCTTCAGGAGAGATCGATGCAAAGACCTTGCAATGCCTGCCATCGACGCCGTCATGACGCCATATGGCACCACCGCCTTGCGCACTTCCATCAACAAGCACGTGTGATCGCCACCGAGACCTCTCGGCGCCATGCCGCCGAGTCTCGCCAACCGCCGCAGCTAGAGACCACCAGAAGATCTGTCGTCCGTAGCACCTACCGCACTACGCATGACTGAGCGTAGCACCTGGCGGTTAGGCATGACTTGACATCCGTGCAAGATGAAGCCGCTCCACCATCAGCCTCTGCCATCCAGTGCTGCACCACAAGCAAAGCTCTCAAGAGAGAATACGACACCAAAGCGCCGCCATTGCCTAATCCAGATAACCAGATTAGGGTTTCCCCCGGAGCAGCAGGAGTGGCCATGACCTGTAGCCGACGCCTGTTCCAAAAACAATGCCTTCAAGAGGGGAACCGACGCCAAGCGCCGCCATCATCTGATTCGGCAGACCCGGATCTGGGGTTTCCCCCGGAACAGCTCGAGTAAAGTGACGACACCAGCGAAGACGATGCCTCCAACAAGGTAGCGACGTCGAGTGACGCTGCCATCGTCCGCCAGGATTAGAGTCAAGGCTCGGTTTTCACCGACTGCCATGTCACCTCCATACTCGACGCTGACTAGAAATCCACCACCGGAGATTGGTGTGGGATTCCAAGATCCTCCACACCAGATCCCAACGTGGCCAACCACCTCTAGAGGAGGAAGTTGCCACAGCCATGCCCGAGGTCGCCGCCCCGGCACCTAGATGCCGCGATGGCGCCGCTTCCTTCATCGTCGATGCACGTCACCGCCACCTGCAATCTCAGGACACCAACACCATGTGCCACCACAGATCAGAGGAGAGGAGGGCTCCGCCTCCCACCCCTGGCCGCAACCAGCAAACGCTCCACCGCTGCCACGCCGTGCAGCCTTTGGCTGGCGACGGCGGAGGGGGAGGGTGATGTGGGAGGGGCCTCGAGGAGGGGCGGAGGGGGAGACCCCGGGGGGAGGCGCAGCGCTGCCGCCGCCCGGGGGAAGGGTTAGGTCTGTATTCCTAAAAAAACTGATACACCTACCCACGAAAAAAAACTGATACACCAAATAGTTCAATTGTTGAAATGTGATTAAAAAGAGTTGTCATAATGTGAAAATTCTTTATATTGCATTCTTAAAGTCAAGATTTGCATTAGGCTGATGTTAAGGAACCTCATTTTGACAAGGGACAGATACAACGATGGAGCCAAGAATTACACACAGTGGCCCAAACATTGAGCATAACTCTAAGATGGAAAATCATGCACAAAATATATAGGCGGTAACCAAGGTTGTAGCGAATTATGTACTATTATACCCACATTAAGTTTTGATAACACATCATACATCTACAAAAGAGGTGGCATGGACGCAAAATGTACAATAGGATGACAAGGACTAAAATTTCTGGTCAAATGGCTCTGCATTGAAATCGTCAATAATTGCTTCTGTTCAGGAACCCCATTGCAATACTTTCTCGATGCATATCAATAAGAAATCTCTTAGAAATCCATCTTCCATTTTATTTCGAAACCTTGTTTTAACTAGTTTCATTGCCGAAAATGCACGTTCCGTCGTTGCAATTGAGGTCGGTAAAGCAAGAACAGCCAAAGTTGGCGACAAAGGTTTGCTACGTCCGGCGGGTTTTGACAACCAAATTATTTTCCACAGATGCTCCATCAAGTTTAATTTCATCTTATAAAAAGAATCAATGGTCTCAATGTTTGGGGGAGTCCTGGCCCCTCCTGGTCCCTAGATCCCATCTACCTTTCCAATGTTAACTAACTAAACTCTACATAGCAAGTGATCTTTTATGTGCTCTAGGTCTGGTTAAACCGAGAGTATAACTAAACTAAACTGGTTGATTTATGCCGTATGTTTTTATTTTATTTAGCATTTTTTATGATTTATTGTTCATAAAGGGTCCATGTGCAACCATATGTCCACCGAATTTGTGTGGATGGAGTAATTCTTTTGTAGGAGTCTAGCGAAATCTAGTGCTTAGTGTGGAGTAGTTGTGTACTGGACAATCTGAAAAACTAGGAATGATGTGAAGGGAATATACCTGAGAGACAATAATAAAATGGTTATTATCATATTCCATTTTTGTGTAAAAAATAATTTCTTATGCTAGAATTGTATTAATCGGAAACATCAATACTTGTGTGTTTAATAAACAAAATAAAGAGTTCTTAGTAAAGCCTCTCTGTTTAACTAGATCGTTAATTAACCGACGATCAAGGTTTCCCGATCATGAATATTGGATATTGTTAATAACGAGGTCACAACATTAGAAGAATGATGTGATAAACATACACCCAAAGTATAGCAATATGATCAAGTCATTGTGTTTATATTACTATAACAACTCATATGAAATAACCCTGATCCTTAGACCATGAGATCATGTCAATCACTAACACCAGAATAGTACTTTGATAACATCAAACGTCACACCATAACAGAGTGATTATAAAGGTGGATTTGGGTACTCCAAAAGTGTTATGTAGAGGGTCGTTGTTCAAGAGTGGGATTTGTCCATCCAAATGACTGAGATATATACTATGGTCCCTCTCGGTGATATCACATCGACAATGCTTGAAAGCACGGGACTAGGTAAAAAAGGATGTCATATCACAGAATGAGTAAAGAGTACTTGTCGGTAACGAGAACAAACTAGGTGAAAGAGCATGTGGGCCACAATGTGTGATTTTGGTAAGTAATGACAGTCTCTATGGACTAATGTTTGCATTGAGTTGCACTTGTAGGATTTATCCATTAGCTTCGCTTGGACCATGTGTTGGATTCAATGTGTAAGAAATATAGAAGAAGCATTTTCCAAGGGCCTTGGGCCTTTTGGAGTCATATGAAGTTTGAAGAAATGTTGTGCAAGATCAATATGCGTCATCTCTAGAAGATCGCATGCTTGAAGCTTTCCATTCTCGGTGGTCATGGATCGATGAAGACAAGGTCAAAGAAGAGGCTTCCCCATGGTCTATGTGGAAGCATATGTCAAGTCTTCATCAAGCAAGTGCGTGCAGGAGAAATCAAGAAAGGTTTCCATCTTGAGAAGGACAAGATCGTCTACATCGTGCTCAAGGCAAAGGTATAATCTTGATAGATTTTCCCTTTTACCGGTCTCATGTTGGTAGTTGGGAGACCGGGTTTAGGATAGATAACCGTACTATCAAGAGAGGCTCTCGAGTGAGTAGCTCGATCATATCTTTCGGAGAGAGCTCAAACCGTTGCATTCTTAGCATCATCTTTATTGGTTGATTGTTGGATCTTATCCATGTTTGGTTCTAGAGCTTATGTTCATAACAAGATCTAGTTCATCAAAAATGGATACCCCTTGTATATCTTATTGTGTTTTTTATCTTGGTGGTTTCCGACTCCTCATCAAGGGAGGTATATCACATTATAATTCTTGATATTTTCTCTCTTGGTGGTATCCAATATTTCCCACAGCGTTATCTTTCGAACAAAATTGGTTCCATTCCATTCGGAGTTCGGTTGCTCGAGTTATTTGCATTTTACTACTGTTGCATGCATTGTCTGTGCTAACCAGTAGTACGGAAATCTCATCTGGTACTTCCGCTTGGTACCGGTAGTAAGCCCATCTGCGAGCCTTGGTTCAACCTCTGCCTCATCCGGTACCTCCTTCCCGACACTAGCGCTTCGTCCAGTAGTACCGCTGCTATTTCTGGTACTACCGATTTTTCATCATGTTCTACTGGAGGCGATAGGGGCTTTTTATTTCGTCTTATTTTCACCTGGTACCGCTTTCGGTAGTACCGGTATTTCTGGTACACAACCGCTGCCTGGTCCGGTACTACCGGTCATCGCTACGTCCAACGGTCAGATTTCGGGCCCCCTTTAAAAGGGGCCCTTCTTCTCCTTTGTACCTTATCTCTTTGAGCTCCTTTCCCCCTCCATTTTTGATTCTCTTGAGCTTACTTCCTCCCTCTCCCTCCCATGATTCTTGCATCTATTCGAGTAAAAGAGGGAGGAGATCTAGATCTACAATCTCACCAATCTATCTCTCCTCTAAGTGAGGAGAACATATTGGGATCTAGATCTTGGAGTCTTTTTTGGATTTTCTCTTGTTTTCTTCCTCTCTTATTCCCCGATAGCTTTTGTATCTTTGGTAGAATTTGGGAGTGAACGACTTGCCATTGCATTAGGTGCATCGGTTTGAGTTCTCCCCAGAGGATTTGGTTGGTGAAATCAAGAAGCTTGTCCCTCTTGGGTTGTTGGAACCCTAGACAGTTGTGTGGCCTTTGTGGCGAGTTCTTGGGGCCTTCAATTAAGTTGTGAAGCTCTCTCCAATATTGTGGCCTTGGTGGTGATTATTGGGAGCCTCCAATTAAGTTGTGGAGATTGCCCCAATCTTGTACGGGTTTGGTGACCACCCTCAAGTGTCCCATAGTGGATCGGGTGCTTGTCGTGTGGTGGGTGTTCGGGAGAATAGGGTGAGGCCTCATGTGGCGTTGGTGGTCTTAGAACCGCCCACCCCTCCAATGAGATGTACTCCCTCGTTTGGAGGAACTCGGTAAAACATCGTCATCCCCGTGTGCCTCGGTTATTTCTATACTCGAGCTCTTTACTTATGCATTTTACATTGTGATAGCCTTTATGCTTGAAGTAATCTATATTTCTATTATATTGTTGCTTGTCTTGCTTAGCATAAGTTGTTTTTCACATAGGTGAACCATATTTTATATAGGCTTTGTGCTTGACAAAATAAAACGCTAGTTTTATTCCGCTATTGTTAAGCCCATCTTGTAAAAGTTTTTAACCGCCTATGCACCCCCTCTCTAGGCGGCATCCATGATCTTTCACTAGGTATGGTTGATACCAATGACCGGATCTCAGGCAAGTAATATATTTCGAGACAAAGGGATTTAGTTATGACTCTTATGGTTCTCGCATTCACAAGAGTCATCGTTGAATGTGTGGGAGTTAGTACGGATCTCCAGGTCTGGTTGCTGACTATTGATCGAAGAGGTGTCTTGATCATGTCTGCATTATTCGTGAACCGTAGAGTGACACACTTAAGGCACTCTGACACTTATGGGTAGATATATTACATCCGATAAAGGTTTGAAAAGCGCTAAACTTATTTCGAGGAGTACTAGAATTGTTTCGGGGCAAATTGCTAAAATTTATTTCAGGTATAATACCAGAATAATGCAAAAAGATTTCTAAATGTTGGTTAATTAAAGTAATTTACAAATATTAAAATAAAGAAATAAAATTGTAATGAGTGAGTGAATTTAATTTACTGGAAATAAAATGCCAAGTGAGTGGACTTGGAATTTATGTGGGTGGGAGTGAGTGGAACCTCCACCCACTTAATGGGGGGATAGGTGGGGGAACTTCATGGCCCATGCGCCATGCCCCTTGGGGGCTTACCCCTTCCCTATTGATGGCTCGGAAATATAGCCATATACGTCCATATTTAAAATGAATATTATTCATATTTTTGATGAAATATCTCTCTCAACCCTGCTACTAATGCCTAATGATCAAAGGGGTATGCAATCCTTTCTTTCTATTTTTCCTGCATAGATAATGACGTTTGATGATTGAAATCACTACATTAAAGTCAAAGATACGAGATTTCCAATAACCAGAAGAAACCAGGAGTCGTGAAGCGGAGGCAGACGCTTTAACGACCAACTATACGCTCGGAACAAAATTCCGGCCGTATAGTTCTGGTCGTATAGTTGCCTTCGATACCATTAGGTGAAACATAACAAATTCCGTGAAGGGACCTCTATATAAAGAGGCCTCGGGCAACAAGAAAAGGGCCCTTCCCTAGATCATTAGCCGCCTCCAGATCTCCATCCACCACACCGAAGAGCCGTCAGAGGAATAGACTTAGATCTAATCTCCAAACCCTTCTCTACCACCATAGCCATATCCACCACTTGTAATAGTAGATCTCATCTTCGATTGGCGACATTGTAAGACTATTTGCTATCAATCTCATGATTTCCACTACAATGTTTATGATCTTTGATCTCATCTCTATGTGTGATTAATGCTCCTTGGATTAAGGGCTTCGGCCTAGCCATGTAGCTTTTGTGCATATTATTTATTATAGATGGGATCATGTTTTAGTTTGTATGACATGATGATTATTGTATCCTCTCTTGCCTCAATCTAAGGACTTGTCAGGTACCCAAGAGCCCGAGGATTGAGCCAGGTATAGGGAGTATGAGTAATGACTAATCTGTAGGTTGGGAACCCCAGTGACAGAAGGGGTAGTACGGTTGTATGTGAGGGATTTACTTGGGATTAACGGTGACGTCACTATGCATATCATTAGTTCTCTTTGTTCTATGGATGATACTAGTAGGTTATTGCTATAAGCAGTTGTGGAGGCAATAGAAATTATGGATGCACTACTCACATATAATTTATCTTGCTCTAACAATTACATCCATACTTTATTTATATCTTTTATTCCCATCAGATGTTTTGCACAGCTACAGGTGAAACCAAACGCCCTAGGCCCTCTCTCTCCAACATCGACAACAACAAAATACGCAAACTCTTGGTCCGGTAAAAAGACAAAAGGAATTCTAAAACTCTCGAGGGTCCATTAAACTAATTTCACTATGCTTCTGCTTCCCGAGGATTCAATAAACTTAGGTCTACTAGGGAAAAAGAGCTATACTACATCCATAATCCGGATCGAAGGTATCAACCCTTTTTCTGGCACCGTTGCCGGGGAAGCAATAGCTACCCTCGTGAGGTTAGTAGGAACCTTGCTAGTTTTAATTCTTGTTTTTAATTTTTAGTTTGCTTTCAGTCTTTATTTGAAAAACCAAAAAAATTAGTTAGCCATTAAATTCTTGCTTTTACTATTATAAGTCTCTGTTTAAGAAAACCCAAAAACATAGGAAATATGGCTGAAAAGAAGCTTGGGGAGTTTGCTACTCCCAACAATGATTATTTGCGTACTCCTATTACTCAGCCAGCAATTTCTGCTGATGACTATGAAATTAAGCCCCATTATTTACGTTTGGTTCAATAGAATCAATTTGGAGGTTCTGATATTGAGGACGCGGGTATGCACTTGAACACTTTCACTAAAATATGTGATATGATGCGTATAAAAGATGTTGACCCCGATGTGGTCAAATTGCGTTTACTTCCTTTCTCTCTTAGAGGAAGAGCAAAATAAGGGTTCATGTCTTTACCTAGAAATAATATTACATCATGGGTGGAGTGCACTTATTTATTTATGACTAAATTCTTCCCACCTGCAAAGACTATGCAACTCAGATCTAATATTACTGGTTTTAGACAGGAACAGCGTGAGCCACTAGCGCTTGCATGGGAGAGGATGAAAGAATGCATGAGAAACTGTCCTAGTCATGGGATGGAAGACTGGTTAATTCTCCATTTATTTTATAATGCTTTTAATCTTGTGTCTAACTCTATGCTTGATACTGCAGCTGGAGCAACATTTATGGGTAAATATATTACCGAAGCAAAGCCGCTGCTAGACAATAGGCAAGACAACCTTGCCCAATGGCATGTGGATAGATCAAACACGAAGAAGGTGAACTCCGTCTCACCACAAGAAAATGAAGAACTCAATGCTAAGTTGGATGAGCTCATATTATCCGTAAAAGGTAAGGAAACCCAGGTAAGAGGTATCCCAGAAATAAATATTGAAGAAATAGGCTTCATAGCTCGTAATGATTATAACCCTGCTTGGAAGAAGAATTATAATCCTAACTTTCAGAAACATTATTCTAGTCCTACAGGTAACTCTAATAATAATATGGGAACTAGTAATGGTAGTCCCCAAGAAATACTTAAGTCCTTTATAGACTCACAAAATGAAAAAAATAATATCCTTGTTAAAATAATGGAGAACCATGATGCTATGCTTGGTCAATTATCTAACCAAGCTATAAGTTTGAGGAATGATTTGCAGGCCCTCCAAGAAAGAACGAGGATTCTTGAGGCGCATCTAGGTAAGATAACCAAGAGTCAAACTCTCATTCTAGCTAAATTTGCAGGAAAAGTTGAGCCCAATCCTGTTGAATACCTCAAGATGATGATAATCCAAAGGGAGGAGCCTGAAGAACTTGATTATAGTAATGCTCCTTCACCAAGTTACACTGTTGAAGATCTTGTAAAAAGGATCAATATCAAGATTTCGGTAAGTGAAGGAAATGAGAAAGCTATGTACCAACACTTCGTTAATCAGGTAGCAATAAAGGTATATGAGCTTGATGAAGAATATAAGCAAATTACTGAAAAATTACCTATGAAGCTTGATGATATATTTGAGCCTACTATTAAGATTAAGATTGAGACCAATGAGATAGCTGCACTTTGGGATCTAGGTGCAAGCGTTTCAACAATTCCAAAGAGTCTTTTTAACAACTTAAACCTTGGCTCTTTTGAGATCACCGAGTTAAAATTACATCTAGTAGATTCTACCTACAAACGAGCTGTAGGAATTAAGGAGAATACTTTAGTATACATTAAATGTTGTCTTGCTCTTATTGATTTTATTATTGTTGACATGCCTGAAAGATGCTACTGCTCCTATTATATTAGGTCGTGCATTTTTAAGAACTATTAAGGCTTTGACTAATCTACATGAAGGGAACATGAAGCTTCAATTACCTTCGTGGGATCCTTTTGTTATTCATTTCCCTAGGAAGAAGAAAGCCAATCATGATGAAAAGGAGGTCATCACTTTGAAGGCTAAATATTTTGGAGTGGGTGTTCCACTCATTTGGCCTAAGTGAGCAACATCAAGGTCAAGCTATTAACCATAAAAGAGTGCTTCATGGGAGGCAACCCATGTGAAATAAAGGTTTGAGTAAAGTTTTTAAGTTTTAGTTTAATTTTATGTTTAATAAAGAGTGCTAGAAAGCTCCAATTGAGGAGAAGAAGTTCGGTAGTACTAAAAATCCTACTTAATACATGCTGATGTTGGTCGACAATATTTACTATCATTTTTGGGGTCAAAAACAAGGTATTTCACTAAGTTACAGGATAAGAAAGAATTCTCGAAGAAATAGAATTTTTTGATGTATACAGAAGGTTTAACGACCAACTATACAGCGGGAATAAAAATTTGGGCCGTATAGTTCCGGTTGTATAGATATTTTTGACATCGACAATTTTTCTTTCATATGTACTGACGTTTTAACGACCAACTATACAGTGGGAATAAAAAAATTGGCCATATAGTTCCGGTCATATATATATCGATGCTTTCATACAATTTCTTTTCTAGGTACAGAGAGTTTGATGACCAACTATACAGTGGGAATAAAAATTCCGGCTGTATAGTGCTGGTCGTATAGCTGCGCCGCCAGGTGGAAACCCTAAAATTTTGACAGTAGGATAACTATACGGCAGGAACACATTGTTCTGGCCATATAGCTATGCCCGTATAGTTGCATCCGACCACAAAAACACCTCGGGAGGTACCTCCAACCCAAAAACTTCAATCATTTTTCTCCGTTCTACCTCCAAACCCTCTCAAAACCTCAAGAGATGTTCATCTCTACTCAATTCCGTTCGATTTCCTTGCACACAAGTGATCTACGGTATGTTTCTCCTCCGATCCTCCAATTACTTTTTGCAAATTCATCTTCGATCTATCATCATTATCAATCTAGGGTGAGACCTACTATGAACCAATTGCCATGATTCTCTTGCCTAGATTATTATTTTGAGGGGATTCTTTAGTGTGCTATGATGAGGAACATGTTATACTTACTATTGTTGGATCAAAAGGTTTTATTTTTGTCTTTCTTCATTATTTTAGATGATGAACACAAGGAGCCAAACTCGTGCTCGTGTCGCCGCTAGAGCTTCTCGGGCTGTCACTCAAGAATGCATGAGGATACGGTTTAGGAATGAGCTCCAAAGTGATCGCTTCGAAAGGATCAAGAACCGAGAAGTGAAGGCAACCAAGTGGGATTGCCCCATTATATTGAACCAACTCGGTATTTGATGGCTCTGAAATATAGCCATCTACGTCCACATTTAAACTGGATATTATTCATATTTTTGATGAAATATCTCTCTAACCCCTGCCACTATTGCCTAATATTCAAAGGGGTATGATGGCTCAAAATGTATAGAGCTTGTTGGGGAACCCCAAGAGGAAGGTATGATGAGCATAGTAGCATGTTTTCCCTCAGTTATGAAACCAAGGTTATCGAACCAGTAGGAGCAAGGAAACACCTCCAAGGTGTTGTTTCCAACTTGGAATCCTACACAACACAACCACAGAACTTTGCCCCTAAATTACAGTGAGGTTATCAATCTCACCGGTTTTGCTAAAAACAAAGAATTAAACGTATTGTGTGGAAGATAGTAATTGCTTGCAGAAAGTAAACAAAAAATAGTAAATAGATTGTAGATTGATGGTAAAAGAATGGACCGGGGTCCATAGTTCACTAGAGGTGATTCTCCTTAAGATAGATGACATGTTGGGTGAACAAATTACAGCGGGGCAATTGACAGACACCGAGAAAGCATACATGCATATATTAATAATCTTGACTCCTATGAGATTTGATTGGGCATTACAACATTATACATAGACTGTAATCCAACTGCATCTATGACTAATAATCCACCTTCAGGTTATCATCCGAACCCCCTCCAATATTAACTTGCAAGCAACAAATAATTGCATTAAGCAAAGTGTGTAAAGTAAACAATACGATTGTTCTATGAACAAAAGATTGTTGTTTTCTCCCTAGTAGCAACAACGCATCTAGTACCTTAGAGATTTATGTCACTTCCCCAGATTCCTAGAGGCATGAACCCACTATCGAGCATAAATACTCCCTCTTGGAGTTGCTAGCATCTACTTGGCCAAGATAGCTACTAACAACGGAAAGCATGCAAGATCACAAATAACATAGACATGGTAGAATCAATAATCAATCTGAAATAGCATCTCAATATCCATCGGATCCCCGCAACACAACATGTAGGATTACAAATAGATGATCTTCATCATGAACGGAGCTCATAAGATCTAAACATGGTAGCACAAAGGAGGAGAACCAACCATCTAGCTACTACATGGACCCATAGTCCAGGGATGAACTACTCACGCATCACACCGGAGGCAGTCATGGTGATGAAGAAGGCCTCCAGGGTGATCTCTCCCCTCCGGCAAGGTGCCGGGAAGAGCTTCAGATCCCTCCCGATCTCGGGATGGAGATGGCGGCGACTACATGCTCTTTCATGGAATTTTTGATCGGGTACTTAGGGTTTTCGTCCTGGGAGACTTTTATAGGTGAAGGGGCAAGGTTGGTGGAGTACCAGGTGGTGGTGCGCCTAGGGCTGGCCGCGCCACCCAAGGGTGTGGCCGCCCTGGTTCCGCTCTTTGTCTCCCCTCCAGACTTCGTGTTGCTTCGGGTAAAATATTGACTTTGCCTTTTGTCCGGTCCAATTCCGAGAATATTTCCTTACTAGCATTTCTGAAACCAAAAAAAGCAGAAAATAGGCAACTAGCACTGTGGCATCTTGTTAATAGGTTAGTTCTAGAAAATGTGTAAAAAATACTCCAAAGTGTGGACAAAACATAAGAAAGTAGATATAAAACAAGCATGGGATATCAAAAATGATAGATACGTTTACACCGTATCAACATTCCCAATCTTAACTCTTGCTCGTCCTCGAGTAGGTAAGTGATAAAAAAGAATAATTTTTGAGGTGACATGCACCATCATAATCTTGATCAAGGTATTTATAAAACATTGATAGCTGGGATCATAGTACTTTAACATAACATGAAATATATAGTTCTAACAATAAGACATAGCAACTATGTTGTAACATGAAAAGGCACAAACAAAAGATTCATGACTAACAATTCTTTGAAAGACGTTTGTTTGTTTCACATATAGAAAACATAATGAGAATGGTATTTAGCTTGTCCCTTATAGTGTAGCAAAACATAAATGCATAGGACACCTTCAAAGTTCATAAGGGTGACTAGATACAAATAGTTTAAGAACAAGCAATATCAAAGTTATGAATCCATCAACAAGTCTTGGGACAATGCACATTAAACTAAGAATGGCCACTATGCTCTCTCAATAGGTGCATAAAGATAGAAGATGAAGACTCCACATAAAAAGTAAAAGAAAGACCCTTCATAGAAGGAAGCAGGGATTCAAGTTTCATAAAGAGCTTCCAAAAATTATGGTACTTATTAGCTTTCACCTCTCATTGCCCCTATCATAAGCATCTTTAGGCGATTAAGGTTAAAGTGAACAAATATGAGGACATGCTTGACAAGTTATAAGCTGAAAATCTCATGCCCCTTACTTACGAGTACCGTTCCTCATGCTACTCAAGTTTAGTCACAGGTAAGCTCTTGTCATTGTGAGTACATGTGTATCATAGAGAACCGCAAACGGGGTACCCCTTGCCCAATAATACGGAAGATTCCCCATATCAAAATGATAAGACAAGCAGACAATGAGCATCTCAGCAATCCTTTTATTTCCTATTTGCATAGGCCTCTTTTTTTTCTTTTTTCTTCTTCTCTTCTTCTTCTTTTTTCTTTCCTATTTGCATAGGGTTTTTTTTATAGAGGATGCTTCATAGATTGCTCACTATGGTTATGCTACAGGTTTCCACCATGATTAGGCATAGATTAGACCAGCCGCCTAGGCGTTTCTCTAACACATATACGAACTCCATGAGCCTTACAAGCTCCCCTTTCATTTCACACCACCGGGATCCATAAGCAAAAGAACATGATATCAACTAAATAAAGTGCAATTGAAAGCGGTCCCCATTGTAAATCCCAAAACTTTAATCCAAGTGATCAAGTTCCAAATCACCCAATTTAGAGTTAACAAAAACTCTTTCCATTAAAAATATTTAAGCATGCATATGTGTGTTGCGTTAAATAAGAATTGATTTGAATTGCCATGATTGTTTGTTCTAATGGTTGTAAAATGATTGTAAGATGAATGCCACATCATCTAGATCAATCCCAAGTAAAAACCAAAGAAAAATAAATCAAATACAATTAATAATGGGAATGGTCACTTTTGTCATTTTAATCAACTAGCCCACTTTGGGTATTCCTAGCACTCAAATTCCAACAGAAACAATTGCGGATATTTGCACCCCTTGCTATTACAAGTTAAGATGTACCAAGGCCCACTTGGTGATCTTCGAAAAACATTCAAACTCTAAATTTAAAAGACATTTGAAAATAGAATCTATCTCATATGTCTAGATCACCCTTTTTCAAAAATCATCCAAATGAACTCCATTTGAAAAATCCTAGCAACCAGAGATGCTTAAGCATGTGGCTAACAACTCCACCAAATCTCATTTCAAAATTCAAAAATTGAATTCCTGTGGCCATTTGGTTGAACACCTGGCAGGCACAGAACCAACACACCAGTCAATTCACTGTTTCTACAGGGGATTGCCACCCCCATTGCACCCCATTTACTCCATTTGTCCCTCCTAGCTCTAACCAGGCCGAAACCAACCCATCCCCTAGTCCCTAGGGCTAGTACCATGCCACCCCGATGCCATGCTCGCCGGTCGATCATGCGCAGCTCGCAGCAGACCACCAGCCCCTCTCCGCCACTCCAGGAAGGTAAGCGTGACCTCACCGCCGTCCACGGTCCACCCCATGACCACTGCTAGCCCCTGGACCACCGAAGCAAACCCCCGCACTAAGTCTCTGCAACGCGCCAGCGCACGACAGAGCACCGTTGCCGATAGAGCGCCACACGCCGCGCCTCGACCCCAAACCGCGCACGCCACTCAGGCTTGACCACCTCAACCCACTAGACACGCCCTTACCCCGCCGCGTGACCCACAGTCGCCGGGAACCACGTCGAGCACCGCCTCTGTCTCTCAGAGCACGCGATGCTCCCGACCGAAATCCACCGCCCTAGCACCGCCATTACGCCCTAGCTGACCGCCAGGGAACCACCACCGTCCGCCTACCTCGCCCACGCTGATAGCCCCTGTGCCGTCGTCACCGACGAGCTCCGCCCACACCTCTTTGCCGCCTCACCGGGCCTATATAAGGGAGCCTCCCCAGCATGAATTCTCCACACTCTCACACTCCCCTCTCTCCGCTGATCCTTCCCCACCTCTTGCCAGAGCAGCTCGAGCAGCCAGCCGCCGGAATTTCCATAGAGATAGCCGCAACAGATGAGGAGACGCTGTCGTCGATTTCGTCCACCCCAGCCTTTGCCGTGACTTCACTTGAGCTCGCCGTCGTCTCCTCGTTCGTTTTCCCGCCTCACCGCACTTGCTGGAGCCCTGGTACGACTTCACCGCACCCCCACTGAGCCGTTAGGGTTCCACCTCACCGGCGACGAGTCCGTCGTCGATGATAAAACCCGAGTCGTAGATGCTAACTCTAATCCTACGGTCCACCTTGCCCCGTACCGCTTCGCGTTTAATGAGTCACTGACATGCGGGACCCCCTGTCAGCAGTCCTCAACACCGCGGAGTGAAACTGGGCCGGCCCGTTAGTGTTCCCGCGCTGGCCCTGTGATTCAAATCTAGATTTTTCTTTTTAGACTTAAACTTAGTTATGTCCTTTAGTTTGAAAATCAATTCAGGGAGTTTTACAAATCCAAATTGAGTGATTCCAATTTTTTTGGAACGGTAATGAAAATGTCTATCCAAGCCTGTTGAATTTAAATCATTTAGAGTTATAGATCTCTCCTAGATAAAATAACAAGACAGAAGCTTTTTCACATTCAAACATTTTTCTAAAATCAACCATAATAGCTTTTGAGTTGATTCCAACTCTCAAAAATCACATTTAACCATACCTATCAGAATATGTAATAATATTAAGCTTTGCATGCAGTGACTTTGGACTAGTACCCAAAATAATGCTATATAGGCATTTCTAGTCACTTTAAATCATTAAATATTAAACTTAAACTTATTAAAATATGATCCAACCTTTAAATCACATTCCCATGCATTAGAATATGTGGTGATGACATGTGTTCACATGATCCCATATTTTAAGTGGAGAATATTAAATCTTAGTTAATTTCAATGAGTAGAAATTACTTTTCTCAAATAAAGTAAATGAAACTAGTTCTTTAAATCTTGTGATGAGTGTGATGATGCTAGATCATCAAGTGTGTGCCTTAGTTTGCTAAATAGACTTAGTTAAGTATGGTTTGGTGATTGTGTATCTTGTATTCCTTTATAGACGATAGTACCGACCAAGTCTACAAGGAGGAGGACTTCTACCCCGAAGAAGACGAAGAGAACTTCAATCACTGCACCAATCAAGGCAAACTATTGTTAGCAAGTTAGAATTAAGCAAGATAACCTAAGCAAGATGCATTAGGCATGCTTTGGTTATACCCTTTGACTTGTACCTACTCCAAGTTTTATTTACAAGCTTTACTTTCTTTACTTTACCAAAGTTCTTTACTTTGTTTATAGATAGCATAAAGAGTATAAAACTTGACCTATCTAGTTAGACTTAGATGTCATTCTATGGCATGAGATTGATATTAGTATCCCACATTAGTGAACACTCTTAACTTAGTAGTTTAGAGCTCAACCAAAACTTTATCACTTTAGATGGGAATACTTGGTGAAAATGACTTGTGAAAACCTTGGAATGATGAGTCATTCTATTGAGATGTTTTGACATGTGTTGAGAAACACAAATGGTTTATGATGATGAAAATGTTAAGGCATGAGCCTTAGCCCTTTTATAAAAACTGATGGTTGGGTTCGGATGGGATACCATTCCAATTTTACCGTACAACCACAATACCTGAATTGGGTAAGGCTTAGCCAGAAGTTTATATGCATTAGTATTAGTTCCCTCGTGGGAGAGGTTTGAGATGAGGCTACCTCTCAATGTTGTCCACCTATGTAGTGCCCAGGATGGCAGATGGTCATGGCTGGGAGGCCAAGCTCATAGGAGAGGTGCTTATACTAGAGTGTGTAAAGCAAGGTTATGTTTGATTATCTGCATACTAAGTATGATGATTCAGGGTTATCCCTGATAGATGTATCGAATTTTGTGGTGAAAGTGTACCACCTCTGCAGAGTGTCAAACTATTCGAATAGCCGCGTCCGCGGTTATGGACAGTTGGAGTGGCCATACTGTTCCGTTGTCACATGTTTTCAAAATGACTTATGAAATGAATTGTGACATGACTTGACTACAACATGGTTGTGACTATGACAACTAAGTTCCCACTTAGGTGTTTTCAAACTTTATGTTATCTTTCTTTGTTTCTGAACTCAGCTTAGGTTTCAAACTTAACTTTATAAATAAACTTAGAGTTTAGCATTTCCTACTAGAAATATCTTACTTCTTAGTGGTAGTTTGCGAGTACTTAAAGAGTACTCATGGATTTTGTCCATGGCTATTCCTATGGCCAGGCTATGAGGAGGACTACCCTGAAGGAGGACAGCAGGACGGCTACGACAACTAGGATCATCTCCCATTGTCAGCATTGCCTGTGACACTGAAGATGGACCCCACCGCTATGCTTATTATTCCGCTACTTGTTTGTACTAAGACTGGATCATGAGATCCTTTATTTGTATAAGACCTTATTATGGTTTGTAATGGGTGATGTACTGTGATATCCAATCTGTTATGTCTCGCAAAAATGGTAATCCTGGGATTGCGATGTATGGCATAACAGGCATCTGGGATTAAAAATCCGGGTGTTGACACCAATGATAACATGGTTCTGCTAATTCCCAACTTACAAAATGCAAGCATATACGCAACATAGATGGGCACAATGGTTCAAGTTTATTCAGTGCAAGAAAAGTAAAGTGTGCCATCAAGTTTGTGAGAGCTTTAGTCACTAATTTTCACATAACAAGTTTAATTCGGAAGGTAGATAAAAACATGAATATACTTGGAATAGAAAATGCTAATAGGTAGGTATGGTGTACTCTTTGGAATAACTTGGTTTTATTTGTAGTTGGATGCATGAGTGGAACTCATACTTGGTATGGAGGCTAGCAAAAGACTAGGAGCGACCAACTAAGAGAGCAATAATGGCCATAATCATGTAAAGCGATAAAACATCATTAATTAAAGCATAAAGTGATATTATAAGTCGAAAACTAAATGATCATAGAGGCCATGGTGACTTGGTATAGTATTAACATGGTGTGAGCATGTGCCAAGTCAACCCAAATAAAACATTAAAGGAGAATACCACAATATTATGCTTTTATATGCTAAAACAACGCATGATTCTTTCAAGGCACATTAAGCAATCTCAGTTGTTGGTAACAAGTCATGCTACAACAATAATCACTAAGCATAAATTCAAAACAATATAAAGCATGACATGATAAAGTCTAAGTCACAGTCAAAATAAAACTCCTTTTATACCACTTATAAGCATGAACTTTCCTACTCTTTTCCAATCCGAATCAACCTATTTGAAACTATGTATGAATGCGGGGGTCCAACCAACTTATTTAAGCAAACTAAGCAAACGAAAACTAAAAACTAAAACGAAGACGCTCTAAGATCAACACAATTGTGCACGAACTAAAATGAAGTGTTTGGAAGAAACCTGAAATTTTTATTGATGAAGAAGGGGATGCCTTGGGCATCCCCAAGCTTTGATGCTTGTACTTCTTGAGTATTTCTTGGGGTGACACGGGTGGCATCCCCAAGCTTGAGCTTTTGTCCATACTTCATCTTATCACATTACTCTTCCCTACACTTTAAAATTTCCTTCATACAAAACTTTACACAATCTTCATTAGCAACATTAGTGTACTCAAGATAATAAGTCTTTATGGTTCAATTCCAACACAAGTAAAACTTCCATTAAAACACAAGGTACTGAAGAACTTCCTTTAAAAAGTTCAAATGATCAAAGAGAACTCAAAGAGAAAGAGTTTAAGTGGCAAATGCAAATAATGGCAGAAATCTGTCAAAACAGACCAGCAGGTCAAAACTGATTTTTTCGAAGACCTTCTGTTGCTCAAATCGAAAAGTGTTGAACTAACGAAAGTTGAATAACAACCTGGGGAAGAAGCACAAACAATTACAGCTCAAACCAACATACAGAGATTTTACGCGAATTTTTACAACCAAGCACAAAAATCTGTTTCGGGGCAACAACTTTCCCAAGTCTTACTTCTCTCTCATTAGAGGTTACTATTGGCACAGAAACCACACAAAAAAGATAAGGATAGGTTATTACTGAAGCAATAACTTCCAAGACTCCACAAAAGAATCCTAAAGAAATTTGGTTTATCTCCCAATAAGTGCTTTTATTTAACGCCTTTGAGCTAGGCATAAGAAGCAAGAAAAGAATCAAGTATTCTCAAATGAAGAAGCATTAAGAGCAAATTTTGTTTTAATAGGAGAGGCAAAAGGAACCTTCTCTCTCTTCTTAGGGAAATGTTATATACCTTTCTTGAGTGGGAATTGATATTTAATGGTGCCTTCTTTCATATCAATAATGGGACCAACAGTTCAAAGAAAAGGTCTTCCCAAAATAATAGGACAAGAAGCATTGCATTCAACATCCAAAACATAGAAACCAATGGGGACATAGGAATTGTTAACCATAATAAGAACATCATTAACACTCCCCATGAGTTTCTTTTTAGCATTATCATCAAGTTGGACATTTAAATAGCAATCTTCCAATGCTGGCAAATCAAGCATTTCATAAATATTTCTAGGCATAATAGAAACACTACTATCAAGATCACATAAAGCTTTGAGATCAAAATAATTCACTTTCATATTAATGATGGGTTCCCAACCATCTTCCAACTTTATAGGAATAGAAGCTTTATGTTTCATCTTTTCTTCTTTAATTTTTATGAGAGCATTAGTAATGTGTTTTGTAAAGGCCATATTCATAGCACTAGCATTAGGACTTTTAGCAAGCTTTTGTAGGAACATAATTACTTCAGAGATATTGCAGCCATCAAGATCAAAATTAGAATCAGAATCACCATCTAAAGTAATAGAGCTATTGTTTCCCATATTTCGAAAAAAATTAGTATTTTTATTAGAAAAGGTTCCATTAGTTTTAGGTATTGTTGCAGAGGGAACTTCATGTGGTTTGCTAGCATTAACATTAGTTGTGGTCATAGTAGAGATACTCATATTTCTAGCAATTTCATCTTCTCTTTCCCACTTAGCATGCAATTCAGCTAACAGTCTAACATTTTCATCAATTCTAACTTATATGGCATTAGTAGCAGCAAAGGGATTTTCAATAGTTTCAGGTTTAGCAGCCATTTTATTCAAAGAAGATTGTGCTTCAGACAATGATGATATATTTCTTTCAGCATTAGAGAGTTTTTCCTCGATAGTTTTATTGAAGGCAGTTTGTTTACTAATAAAATATTTAAGCATGACTTCAAGTTCAGAGGGTGCACTTCTATTATTGTTGTAGGGATTTCCATAAGCATTACCATTATTGGGAGGATATGGCCTATAATTATTGTTACCAAAATTATTCATGTGGGCATTGTTGCTAAAATTATTATTTCTAATAAAGTTCACATCAACTTGCTCTTCTTGAGCAACCAAAGAAGCTAAGGGAACATGATTTGGATCAATATGAGCTTTAACAAGCATAGACATAATAACATCAATTTTATCACTCAAAGAGGAGGTTTCTTCAACAGAATTTACCTTCTTACCTTGTGGAGCTCTCTCAGTGTGCCATTCAGATATTTAATCATCATATTATCAAGAAGCTTTGTTGCAGCAGCCAAAGTAATGGTCATAAAGGTACCTCCAGCAGCAGAATCCAGCATATTTCTTGAAGAATAATTCAGTCCTGTATAAAAGGTCTGGATAATCATCTAAGAAGTCGGTCCATGAGTGGGACAATTCTTTACCAAAGATTTCATTCTTTCCCAAGCTTGAGCAACATGTTCATTATCAGACTGTTTAAATTTCATTATTTCACTTCTCATAGATATAATCTTAGCAGGAGGATAATAATTTCCAATGAAAGCATCTTTGCATTTAGTCCAAGAATCAATACTATTTCTAGTTAGGGATAGCAACCATTCTTTAGCTTTTCCTCTCAAAGAGAAAGGAAACAATTTAAGCTTAATAATATCTCCATCTATATCCCTATGTCTTTGCATCTCACAAAGTTCAACAAAGTTATTAAGGTGAGCAGTAGCATCTTTAGTACCAACACCAGAGAATTGTTCTTTCATAACTAGATTGAGCAAAGCAGGTTTAATTTCAAAGAAAGTAGCTTCAGGAACAGGTGGAGCAATAGGTGTGCACATGAAATCATTGTTGTTGGTGCTAGTGAAGTCACACAACTTAGTGTTCTCAAGAGTATTCATTTTTTGTGTTTTTAATATAAAGAAGTAAACTAGTACAACTATTTTTTTGATAAAGAAACAAGTAAACAAAGCAGAAATAAACTAAGCAAAACAAAAAACAAAGTAAAGAGATTGGTTATGAGGGACTCCCATTGTGAAGATGTCCTTGACTCCCCGACAACGGCACTAACAAAAGTGCTTGATGGCTCAAAATGTATCGAGCTCGTTGGGGAAGCCCAAGAGGAAGGTATGATGAGCACAGTAGCAAGTATTCCCTTAGTTATGAAACCAAGGTTATCGAACCAGTAGGAGCAAGGAAACACCTCCAAGGTGTTGTTTCCAACTTGGAATCTTGCACAACACAACCACATAACTTTTCCCCTAACTTACAGTGAGGTTTTCAATCTCACCGGTTTTGCTGAAAACAAAGGATTAAACGTATTGTGTGGAAGATAGTAATTGCTTGCAGAAAGTAAATAGAAAACACTAAATAGATTGTAGATTGATGGTAAAAGAATGGACCAGGGTCCATAGTTCACTAGAGGTGATTCTCCTTAAGATAGATGACATGTTGGGTGAACAAATTACAGCGAGGCAATTGACAAACACCGAGAAAGCATACATGCATATACTAATCATCTTAACTCCTATGAGATTTGATTGGGCATTACAACATTATACATAGACCGTAATCCAACTGCATCTATGACTAATAATCCACCTTCAGGTTATCATCTGAACCCCCTCCAGTATTAAGTTGCAAGCAACAGATAATTACATTAAGAAAAGTGTGTAAAGTAAACAATACGATTGTTCTATGAACAAAGGATTGTTGTTTTCTCCCTAGTAGCAACAACAAATCTAGTACCTTAGAGATTTTTGTCACTTTCCCAGATTCCTAGAGGCATGAACCCACTATCGAGCATAAATACTCCCTCTTGGAGTTGCTAGCATCTACTCGGCCATGATAGCTACTAACAACGGAAAGCATGCAAGATCACAAATAACATAGACATAATAGAATCAATAATCAATCTGAAATAGCATCTCAATATCCATCGGATCCCCGCAAACACAACATGTAGGATTACAAATAGATGATCTTGATCATGAATGGAGCTCACAAGATCTAAACATGGTAGCGCAAAGGAGGAGAACCAACCATCTAGCTACTATATGGACCCGTAGTCCAAGGATGAACTACTCACGCATCACACCGGAGGCAGTCATGGTGATGAAGAAGGGCTCCAGGGTGATCTCTCCCCTCCGGCAGGGTGCTGGGAAGAGCTTCAGATCCCTCTCGATCTAGGAATGGAGATGGTGGCGGCTACAGACTCTTTCGTGGAATTTTTGATCGGGTACTTAGGGTTTTCGTCCTGAAAGACTTTTATAGGCAAAGGGGCAAGGTCGGTGGAGTACCAGGGGGCCCACACTAGGTGGCGGCGTGCCTAGGGCTGGCCGCGCCACCCTAGGGTGTGGCTACCCTAGTTCCCCTCTTCGTCTCCCCTCCGGACTCCATGTTGCTTCGGGTAAAATATTGACTTTGGCTTTTGTCCGGTCCAATTCCGAGAATATTTCCTTACTAGCTTTTCTGAAACAAAAAATAGTAGAAACAGACAAATAACACTGTGGCATCTTGTTAATACGTTAGTTCTAGAAAATGTGTAAAAATACTCCAAAGTGTGGAGAAAACATAAGAAAGTAGATATAAAACAAGCATGGAACATCAAAGTTATAGATACGTTTACAACGTATCAGGGTATGCAATCCTTTCTTTTATATTTTTCCTACGCATATAATATCGTTTAAAGATGGGAATCTCTACATTAAAGTCAAAGATATGAGATTTTCAACAACTAGAAGAAACCAGGAGCCTTGAAGCGGAGGCAGACGCTTTAACGACCAACTATACGACCGGAGCAAAATTCCGGCCGTATAGCTCCGGTCATATAGTTGGCACCGCCACTATTAGGTCAAACATAACAACTTCCGTGAAGGGACCCCTATATAAAGAAGCCTCGGGCAACGAGAAAACAAGCCAGACCTCGCCAAAAGTATCTGCCACAGATCACCAGTCGCCTCCAGATCTCAAAACCCTTCTCCATCGCCATAGCCATATTCCACCACTTGTAATAGTATATCTCTTCTCCGATTGGCAACATTTTAAGACTATTGCTATCAATCTTATGATTTTCATTATAATGTTTATGATTGTTGATCTCATCTCTATGTGTGAGTAATTCTCCTTGGGCTAAAGGCTTTGGCCTAGCCATGTAGCGTTTCTACATGTTATTTATCATAGATGGGATCGTGTATTATTTTGTATGACATGATGATTATTGTATCCTCTCTTGCCTCAATCCAAGGACTTGCCAGGTACCCAAGACCCTGAGGGTTGAGCCAGGTATAGGGAGTATGAGTAATGACTGATCTGCAGGTTGGGAACCCTAGTGACAGAAGGGGTAGTACGGCTATATGTGAGGGATTTACTTGGGATTGATGGTGACATCACTATGCATATCATTAGTTCTCTTTCTTCTATGGATGATACTAGTAGGTTATTTCTATAAGAGGTTGCGAAGGCAATAGCAATTATGGATGCACTGCCCACATATAATTCATATTGCTCTAACAAGTACATGCATACTTTATTTCTATCTTTTATTCCCATCAGATGTTTTGCACAGCTACAGGTGAAACCGAATGCCCTAGGCCCTCTCTCTCCATCATCGACAACAACAAAAAGACGCAAGCTATTGGTCCGGTAAGAACACAAAAGGAATTCTAAAACTCCTAAAGATCCGTTAAAGTAACTTCACTATGCATTCACTTCCCGAGGATTCGACAATCTAGGTCTACTAGGGAAAAAGAAGCTATACTACATCCATAATATGGATCGAAGGTATCAACCCTTTGTATATTTGGTATCCATTTCAATAGGCATCGATATCTATGGATCGTATCGACAATCGAGGTCTACTAGGGAAAAAGAAGCTATACTACATCCATAATAGGATTGCAGACAATTTACTGTCAATTTTCCGGTCATATAGATATCGATGCCTTTGTATATTTTCTTTCCCAGGGACAGACAGTTTGACGACTAACTATACAGTGGGAACATTTTGTTCTGACTGTATAGTTGCGCCCGTATAGCTGCACCGCCAGGAGGAAACCCTAATATTTTGATAGAAGGCCAATTGTACGGCGGGAACGCATTGTTTCGTCCGTATAGTTGCGCCTGTATAGTTGCGTCCGACCACAAAAACGCATGAGAAGGTACCTCCAACTCCAAAACTTCAATCCTTTTTCTCTCTTCTACCTCCAAACTCTCTCAAAACCTCAAGAGATCTTCATCTCTACTCAATTTCATTCGATTTCCTCTCACACGAGTGATCTACGGTAAGTTTCTCATCCGATCCTCTAATTAGTTTTTGCAAATTCATCTTCGATCTATTATCATTACCAATCTAGGGTGCGACCTACTATGAACCAATTGCCATAATTTTATTGCCTAGATTATTATTTTGAGGATTTTTTTTAAGTGTGCTATGATGAGGAATATGATGCACTTAGTGTTGTTGGGTCAAAAGTTTTATTTTTGCCTTTCTTCAATGTTTTAGATGATGAACACAAGGAGCCAAACTCGTGCTCGTGCCACCGCTAGGGCTTCTTGGGCTACCGCTCAAGAACGCATGGGGATACGGTTCAGGGATGAGCCCCAACGTGATCGCTTCAACAGGATCAAGAACCGCGAAGTGAAGGCCACCAAGTGGGCTTGCCCCATTATATTGAACCAACTCGGTGTTTCTAATGACTTCAATTTACTTTGCAATAGAGCTGGCCTGCAAAACTTTGTGTACAATGATGTGCCTACTTATCGCTGCTTAACCATTGAATTTCTAAGTTCGTTGCAAAGCACAGTTAAACAATGGCAAGGAGAGGACACTATTTCTTTCCGACTGATGAACAACAACTACACTTTAACATTAGATGAATAGTGCTCATGTTTTAATTTGCCAAAAAATGATGTTAATGCCTTTGCACATCCTTTACTGGCTTAGAACCTACCCCTGAACAATACTATAATGGAATGAGTTTCACTTCTAGAGTGAACAAGGGGAAGAATATTCAACATCCTGCAATTCGCTATTTGTTCTATGTTATTACTAACACCTTGCAGGCACGTAATGAGTTCACGAGACTCAACGAGGAGGACATTCTAGTCCTTGCAGAGGCTGCTTAAATCAACTGCGGCTTGTCACTCAACTTGGGCGCCATCCTTGTGCGCTACTGGAGCACCAAGCCTCCCAAAGCCAAGGACCAGTTGTAGGTGGAGGTGTCATCACCATGCTTTCCACTGCCCTAAGCATCTACCTAGGTGAGTTGCTACCTATTCTAGGTGAGACATGTGTTGGTTTCTCCACTCTAAAAGCTTGTGGAATGCTCACTAGGAGAGGTGGTGTTTATTATCTGCATATTGTTGGAGTTGGGCGTCTCTACCCCGCTCCTATTCCTAATGGTCTTTTCTCTATCGAGGAAGGACGTTTTCTATATGACTTGCAGGTTGAGCAACACAAACCCGAGGAAGAGATTTCAGAGGAGGATGAGGACCAAGAGGAGGATCAAGAAGTTCCTTATCAATAGGAGCAGCATCAAACCCTGTTCGCTACATACCAAGACTTCCAAGGACTTGGAGGGACTGCTGAGAGGATGCATAGCCTCTCTTTGAACCTCCAAGAATCAACTAGTAACCTCTCAACTCAATTTGCGAACTGGAGTAACGAATTTTCCCGCCAACACAATGATTTGAAGGGCTTGCAAAAGCCTAAGCTTGGAGAAGTTTCCTCATGTATCTTTATTTGGCATCCATTTACTTTTATTTATTTCAAGGTTGTGTTTTTATTTGAGTTTATAAGCACTCATGTTGGTTTCCCCAACACCTTATTTTTATTTCTTTCTATTTGCTTTCGAGATTTTCTAGCCGAGCTTTGCCGCCAATTTTCTATTCTTTAAACTCCCTCTCTTAAAAACCACAAAAATATTTCTCCATTTTTCCTTATTTTCCCTCTTTCTTTTCTTTCCTCCTCGAGGTTTTCATGTATTTGCAAGAGTGTGATCGACTTTGAGTTTCCAAGAAGCAAATAAAAAAGGAAGAGAGAAGTGGAACCAAACATGAGAGGTATGCCTTATGACTCCCCACTTTTGAAGTTTGAGAAACCCATGCTAGTTAGTAGTAAATTTTGAGATATTATATTAGTGGAGTCAGTCTTTGAATAGTAGTAAGATTTTTCGTTTGCATGGGTATTTAATTGGGTATGTTTTGTTCCAGCTCTCATAATTAACCAAGTCTTGCCTAAAAATTGCTAAACAATTGTAATAAGAAAAAGTCTCACAATTGAAGGCTTGGGTGTTGTAGTGCTTAGTCTTGAAGGCTTATTTCTAGAGACACTCAACACCACTGAAAATGTTGATTGACTTTATAGCTCTCTTTAAAAGAGTTTGTTCGATTGAATTAATGTTTAGCGGTTTTTGTGAGCATGCCAAAGTTTGACTTGTTAACCATAATAATGATATAGCTTTATGCGTGTCAAACTTCATGGGATGCCAACAACTCCGCTGGCCTACGAACGATCTTCATGGAGGAAACTCCTAGATTTCGGCTATGAGGTTATTAAACACTTGTAGCAGCAATGCTATAGTGGGTAAGATTCTTGGCACTCCCGGTAGATGTAATCATGATGTAATCACTCCTCTAGCTATTACGAGTAATAATTATACAAAAGGAACAAAAACCTTAGTGATGCCATGAGTGTCCATCATAGCCCGATAAACTAATACAAATCTTTGGCATGCTCTCAATTACTTAAGAACTGAAATTCTTGAAGGACAATGAATAGAAAATTAATGCTTGAAAAGTGTTGATTTATTGATGTGTGAGAATTGAGATACTCTAATGTATATGCTTTTCATGACAACTCTCACAGTCTCAATTTACATGATTATACTTTATTGTTCAAAGGCAAGCCTATGACTTGATTACACGACATGGAATAAAGTCTACTCATTTGAATCATCCATCTTGAAAATAATTTTGCTGCACTATAAGGATGCATAAAACCAGTATGATATGCTTGCCATTACTCTATCTATGCTGAAGTTTTTCAGATTTATGAAGTGGGGGAAACATGAGACTACCAATCATGAGTAAGATCACCATCTCATTGTTTCAGTTTAAATGTTGAGTTCCTCTTTGATTTTGGTTTTCTTGCTCGGGGACGATCAAGTCTAAGCTTGGGGAGGTTGATGGCTCTGAAATATAGCCATCTATGTCCACATTTAAACTGGATATTATTCATATTTTTGATGAAATATCTCTCTAAACCCTGCCACTAATGCCTAATATTCAAAGGGGTATGCAATCCTTTCTTTTATATTTTTCCTGCGCAGATAATGTCATTTAAAGATGGTAATCACTACATTAAAGTCAAAGATACAAGATTTCCAACAACCAGAAGAAACCAAGAGCCGTGAAGCGGAGGCAGACGCTTTAACGACCAACTATACGACCGGAGCAAAATTTCGGCCATATAGCTCCAGTCGTATAGTTGGCGCCGCCACCGTTAGGTCAAACAGAACAACTTTCGTGAACAGACCCCTATATAAAAAGCCGTAGGCGATGAGAAAACATGCCAAACCTCGCCAAAAGTCTCTGCCATAGATCACTAGCCGCCTCCAGATTTCAAAACCCTTCTGCATCTCCATAGCCATATTCCACCACTTGTAATAGTAGATCTCTTCTCTGATTGGCGACATTGTAAGACTATTGCTATCAATCTTATGATTTTCATTACAATGTTTATGATTGTTGATCTCATATCTATGTGTGAGTAATTCTCCTTGGGTTATAGGCTTCGGCCTAGCCATGTAGCGTTTGTGCATGTTATTTATCATAGATGGGATCGTGTATTAGTTTGTATGACATGATGATTATTGTATCCTCTCTTTCCTCAATCCAAGGACTTGTCAAGTACCCAAGACCCCAAGGGTTGAGCCAGGTATAGGGAGTATGAGTAATGACTGATCTGCAGGTTGGGAACCCCAGTGATAGTAGGGGTAGTACGGCTGTATGTGAGGGCTTTACTTGGGATTAACGGTGACATTACTATGCATATTATTAGTTCTATTTCTTCTATGGATGAGACTAGTAGGTTATTGCTAAAATAGGTTGCAGAGGCAATAGCAATTATGGATGCATTACCCACATATAATTCATCTTGCTCTAACAAGGGCATGCATACTTTATTTCTATCTTTTATTCCCATCAGATGTTTTGCAAAGCTATAGGTGAAACCGAACGCCCTAGGCCCTCTCTCCATCATCGACAACAACAAAAAGACGCAAGCTATTGGTCCAGTAAAAACACAAAAGGAATTCTAAAACTCCCGAAGGTCCGTTAAAGTAACTTCACTACGCATTCGCTTCCCGAGGATTCGGTAACCTAGGTCTACTAGGGAAAAAGAAGCTATACTACATCCGTAATCTGGATCGAATGTATTAGTATTTCTAATGACTTCAATTTACTTTGCAATAGAGTTGGCCTACAAAAATTTGTGTACAATGATGTGCCTACTTATCATCGGTTAACTATTGAATTTCTAAGTTCTTTGCAAAGCACCATTAAGCTATGGCAAGGAGAGGACACGATTTATTTCCGACTTATGAACAACAATTACACTTTAACACTAGATGAATGGTGTGCATGTTTTAATTTCCCAAACAATGATGTTAATGCCTTACACGCATCCTTTACTGGCTTAGACCCTTCCCCTGCACAATATTATGATGGAATGAATTTCACTACTAGAGTAAGCAAGGGGAAGAATATTCAACATCCTGCAATTCGCTATTTGTTCTATGTTATTGCTAACACCTTGCAGGCAAGAAATGAGTTCACAAGACTCAATGAGGAGGACATATTAGTCCCTACAAAAGCTGCTTACACCAACTACGATTTGTCACTCAATTTGGGCACAATCCTTGTGTGCTACCTTGAGCACCAATCCTCCTAAAGCCAAGGACCAATCAAGGGTGGATGCATCATCACCGTGCTTGCCATTGCCCTAGGCATCGACCTAGGTGAGTTGCAACCTGTGCTAGGTGAGCGACATGTTGGTTTCTTTACTTTAAAGGCTTGTGGAATGCTCACTAGGAGAGGTCGTGTTTATTACCTGCATATTGCTGGAGCTGGGCGTCTCTACCCTGCTCCTATGCCTAATGGTCTTTTCTCTATCAAGGAAGGACATTTGCTATAGGACTTGCAGGTTGAGCAACACCAACCCGAGGAGGAGATTCTGGATGAAGACGAGGACCAAGAAGAGGAGCAAGAAGTTCCTTATCAAGAGGAGCAACCACAAACCCGGTTCGCCACATACCAAGACTTCCAAGAACTTGGAGGGACTATGGAGAGGATGCATAGCCTCTCCTTGAACCTCTGGGGAACAACTAGTAATTTATCAACTCAATTTGCGAGCTGGAGTATTGACTTTTTCCCGCCACCACAATGATTTGAATGGCTTGCAAAATCCTAAGCTTGGGGAAGTCTCCTCATGTATCTTTATTTGGCATTGCTTAGCCCAAAATATATCGAGCCCGTTGGGGAACCCCAAGAGGAAGGTATGATGAGCATAGCAGCAAGTTTTCCCTCAGTTATGAAACCAAGGTCATCAATCCAGTAGGAGCAAGGAAACACCTCAAAGGTGTTGCTAGCTGGACTTTGGCAGGGTGCACTACAGGTGCCAGCAGCAACGTGGAAACCTGCACAACATAACCACAGAACTTTGCCCCAACTTGCGATGAGGTTGTCAATCTCACCGGTTTTGCTGAAAACAAAGGACTAAACGTATCGAGTGGAAGAAATTAATAGTTTGCAAAAAGTAAACAGAAAATAGTAAACAGTTGTAGATTGATGATAAAAGAAAGGATTGGGGTCCATAGTTCACTAGTGGTGGCTCTCCTTAAGATAGATGACATGTTGGGTGGACAAATTACAGCGGGGCAATTGACAAACATCGAGAAAGCAATCATGCATATACTACTCATCTTGACTCCTTTGAGATTCGATTGGGCATTACAACATTATACATAGACCGTAATCCAACTGCATCTATGACTAATAATCCACCTTCAGGTTATCATCCGAACCCCCTCTAGTATTAAGTTGCAAGCAACGGATAATTGCATTACGCATTGCGTGTAAAGTAAACAATACGATTGTTCTATGAACAAAGGATTGTTGTTTTCTCCCTAGTAGCAACAACACATCTAGTACCTTAGAGATTTCTGTCACTTCCCCAGATTACTAGAGGCATGAACCCACTATTGAGCATAATACTAACTCTTGGAGTTGCTAGCATCTACTTGGCCAAGATAGCTACTAACAATGGAAAGAATGCAAGATCACAAATAACAAAGACATGATAGAATCAATAATCAATCTGAAATAGCATCTCAATATCCATCGGATCCCCGCAAACACAACATGTAGGAATTACAAATAGATGATCTTGATCATGAACGGAGCTCACAAGATCTAAACATGATAGCACAAAGGAGGAGAACCAGCCATCTAGCTACTACATGGACCCGTAGTCCAGATATGAACTACTCACGCATCACACCGGAGGCTTGCATGATGATGAAGAAGGCCTCCAGGGTGAATTCTCCACTCCGGCAGGGTGCCGGGAAGAGCTTCAGATCCCTCCCGATCTAGGGATGGAGATGACGGCGGCTACAGACTCTTTCGTGGATTTTTGATCGGGTGCTTAGGGTTTCTGTATCGGAGGCATCTTATAGGCGAAGGGGGAGGCCGAGGGGGTGCCGGAGGCGGCTAGACCACCCCCTGGCGCGGGCCAGGCTGGGCCGTGCGGCCAGGTGGTGTGGCGGCACCCTGGCCCCTCTCCGTCTCGTATTCCGGCTCCTTGTGTCCCTTGGTGAAAAACTGACTTTGGCTTTTGTGCCATCCAATTCCAGGAATATTCATTTTCTGACTTTCCTGGAACCAAAAACAGCTGAAAACAGGCAGCTGGCACTGTGGCTCTTGTTAATAGGTTAGTCCAAGAAAGTGTATAGAAAGTACTCCAAAGTTGGAACAAAACATAATAAAGTAGATAAAACCAAGCATGGAACATAAAAAATTATGGATACGTTAGCAACGTATCAACATCCCCAAGCTTAACTCCCGCTCGTCCTCGAGTAGGTAAGTGATAAAAAGAAAGAATAATTTTTGAGGTGACATGCACCATCATAAACTTGATCAAAGTATTTGTAAAACATTGATAGTTGGGATCATAGTACTTCAATCATAACATGAAAGACAAAGTTCTAACAATAAGGCAAAGCAACTATGTTGCAACATGAAAAGGCACAAACAAAAGATTCATGAATAACAATGCTTTGCAAGACGTTTGTTTGTTTCACATAAAGAAAACATAGCATAGTGGCATTCAACTTGTCCCTCATAGAGTAGAAAACATAAATGCATAGGACACCTTTAAAGTTCATAAGGGTGACTAGATACAAGTAGTTTAAAACAAGCAATATCAAAGCTATGCATCAATCAAGAAGTCTTGGGACAATGCACACAGAACTAAGAATGGCCACTATGCTCTCAAAGTAGGTGCATAAAGATAGAAGGTGGAGACTCAACATAAAAGTAAAAGAAAGGCCTTCATAGAAGGAATTAGGGATTCGACTTTCATAAAGAGCTTCCAAAAATTATGGTACTTATTAGGTTTCAGCTCTCATTGCCCCTATCATAAGCATCTTTAGGTGATTAAGGTTAAACTGACACAACTAAGAGGATATGCTTGACAAGTTATAAGCTGAAATCTCATGCCCCTTACTTACGAAGACCGAACCTCATGCTACTAAACTTTAGTCACAAGTAAGCTCTTGTCATTGTAAGTACATATGTATCATAGAGAACCGCCAACAGGGTACCCCTTGCACATGATACAGGAGCTATCCCATAATCAAAATGACAAGGCAAGTAGAGAATGAGCATCTCAGCGATCTTTTTATTTGCTATTTGCATAGGTTTTTATTGAGGATGCTTCATAGAGTGCTCATTATGGTTATGCTGCAAGTTTCCACCATGATTAGGCATGGCTTAGGCTTGCGGCCTAGGCGTTTCTCTAACACAAATACAAACTCCATGATCTTACAAGTTCCCCTTTTATTTCACACCGCCGGGATCCATAAGCAAAAGAACATGATATCAACGGGGTACAAAGTACAAGTGCAATGTTGAAAGCGTTCCCCATGATACATGGTTCTGCTAACTTCAACTTATAAAGCACAAGCATATACGCAACAAAGATGGACGCAATGGTTCAAGTTTATTAAATGCGAGAAAATAAAGTGTGCCATCAAGTTCGTGAGAGCTTTAATCACTAATTTTCACATAACAAGTTTAATTCGGAAGGTAGATAAAAACATGAATATACTTGGAATAACATATGCTAATAGGTAGGTATGGTGTACTCTTTAGAATAACTTGGTTTAAGGAATTGGATGCATGAGTGGAACTCACACTTGGTTATGGAGGCTAGCAAAAGACTGGGAGCGACCAACTAAGAGAGCAATAATGGCCATAATCATGCAGAGCGACAAAACATCATTAATCAAAGCATAAACTGATACTACAAGTTGAAAACTAAAGGATCATATAGGCTTATGGTGACTTGGGATAGTCATAACATGGTGTGAGCATGTGCCAAGTTAACTCAAATAAAGCATCAAAGGAGAATACCACAATACTATGCTTTAATATGCTAAAACAACGCATGATTCTTCCAAGGCACATTAAGCAATCTCAATTGTTTATAACATGTCATGCTACAGCAAAGAATACTAAGCTAAGCCAAAACAATATCGAGCATGGTATGACAAAGGATAGGCCACAGTCAGAAAGAAGCTCTCTTTACCACTTAAGCGTGAACTTTTCCTACTCTTTTCCAATCCAAACCAAACTATTTGAAAACCAATGCATGAAAGCGGGGGTCCAACCAATTTATTCATCAAACTAAGCAAACGAAAAACCAAAAACGAAAAACAAAGACGCTCCAAGAACAACACAATTGTGCATGAAACAATAAAAATGAAGTGTTTGGAAGAAACCTGGGAATTTTATTGATCAGGAAGGGGATGCCTTGGGCATCCCCAAGCTTTGACGCTTCTACTTCTTGGATATTTCTTGGGGTGACACGCGTGGCATCCCCAAGCTTGAGATTTAGTCCATCCTTCATCTAATTACTCATTCTTTCCATACACCTGAAATTTTTCCCTCATACAAAACTTCACACAATCTTATTAGCAACATTAGTGCACTCAAGATAATAGGTCTTTAGGTTCAGTTCCAACACCAATAAAAGTTCCATTAAAACACAAGATATTGTAGCACTTCCCTCAAAAATCTCCATTCCCCAAAAGAAATAAAAAAGGAACCAACAAGAAGCAAATGCAAATAATGGCAGAAATTTGTCAAAATAGACCAGCAGGTAAAGACGAATTTTTTCAAAGACCTTCTGTTGCTCAAATCGAAAAGTGTTGAACTAACGGAAGTTAGATAATAACCTGGGGCAGAAGCAAAAAAAATCACGCCTCAAAAGGACGTACAGATATTTTACACGAATTTTTACGGTGAAGCACAGAAAATCTGTTTCGGGACAGCAACTTTCCCAATCATTACTTCTCTCTCATTAGAGGTTATTCTTGGCACAAAAGGCAAATAAAAATGATAAAGAGCGGTTATTACTGAAGTAATAACTTCCAAGACTCATCTAAAACTTTTGGGTTATCTCCCAATAAGTACTTTTCTTTAACACCTTTAAGTTAGGCATAAGAAGCAAGAAAAATGATCAAGTGTTCTCAAATGAAGAAGCATTAAAACCAAAATTTTGCCCTTACCTCTCTTATTTTTATTCTTAACCTTGAGGAACATATGATTGCTCTATGGAGAAGAAAAGTGCATGGTACCCTTTTCCACATCTATTATGGCTCCAAGGAGTTTCAATAAGGATCTTCCAAGTGTGATTTGTCCTTTTCCTACACACTCAATAACAAGATAATCAGTAGAAACCATTTTCCCTAGGATCTTTGTAAACACTCCTTCAACTATTCCAATGAGTAATATTGTGGCATTATTAGCAAGAAATATTTCTTCTCCTCCTTCAGAAAGCCCCCAAAGATTCATAGATATCTTTGGGCATAAGACAAAATTCAGACATGATATCACAGCGAGCATGAAAAGTTTCATTATTTATAGCAATCTTTACTGTGGGAAGCCCTTTTGAGGGTTCAGAATATATTGGAACATATTTATGATGCTATCTAAGTGTATTATAGCAATCTTTAAAACTAGTAGTGTTGGTCTCAAGAGTATTCAATCTAGCAAATATGTTTATGAAGGAAGAATCAGATTTGCTAGGCAAGTTGTAAGTGAAGACCAACTTCTTTATGGCATTAACAGCATCATCCACATTGCATTGGAGGAAATATCCTCCCACTACAGCATCCAAAGCATATCTATAGCAAAGAGAGACTCCAAGGTAAAAACTGCTAAGGAACAAGCTTTGAGTCATTTTAGGTTTAGTTTTTTCATGCAGATTAGAGATTCTAGACCAAGCTTTTTTGAAACTTTCTTCAATTCCTTGTTTGAAAGTGAAAATCATTTCCTTAGGTGACATAGTGATTGGAGAAAAGCTAGACATAAAGGCAACTTAAGATAGGAACTTTTTTTGTGTTTTTAATAAAGAAAGCAAACTTGTAAAACTAATTTTTGTGTGTTTTTGATAAAGAAACAAGCAAACAAAGCAAAAGTAAACTAAGCAAAACAAAAACAACAAAGTAAAGATATTGGTTATGAGGGACTCCCCTTGTGAAGATGTCCTTGACTCCCCGGCAACAGCGCCAGAAAATCAATTGCTTAGCCCAAAATATATCGAGCCCGTTGGGGAACCCCAAGAGGAAGGTTTGATGAGCACAATAGCAAGTTTTCCCTCAGTTATGAAACCAAGGTTATCAATCCAATAGGAGCAAGGAAACACCTCAAAGGTGTTGCTAGCTGGACTTTGGTAGGGCGCACTACCGGTGCCAGCAGCAACATGGAAACCTGAACAACATAACCACAGAACTTTGCCCCCAACTTGCGGTGACATTGTCAATCTCACCGGTTTTGCTGAAAACAAAGGATTAAACGTATCGAGTGGAAGAAAGTAATAGTTTGTAGAAAGTAAACAGAAAACAATAAACAGTTGTAGATTGATGATAAAAGAAAGGACCGGGGTCCATAGTTCACTAGTGGTAGCTCTCCTTAAGATAGATGACATGTTGGGTGAACAAATTACAGTGGGGCAATTGACAAACATCGAGAAAGCAATCATGCATATACTACTCATCTTGACTCCTTTGAGATTCGATTGGGCATTACAACATTATACATAGACCGTAATCCAACTGCATCTATGACTAATAATCCACCTTCAGGTTATCATCTAAACACCCTCCAGTATTAAGTTGCAAGCAACGAATAATTGCATTACGCATTGCGTGTAAAGTAAACAATACGATTGTTCTATGAACAAAGGATTGTTGTTTTCTCCCTAGTAGCAATAGCACATCTAGTACCTTAGAGATTTCTGTCACTTCCCCAGATTACTAGAGGCATGAACCCACTATTGAGCATAAATACTAACTCTTGGAGTTGCTAGCATCTACTTGGCCAAGATAGCTACTAACAACAGAAAGCATGCAAGATCACAAATAACAAAGACATGATAGAATCAATAATCAATCTGAAATAGCATCTCAATATCCATCGGATCCCCGTAAACACAACATGTAGGAATTACAAAGAGATGGTATTGATCATGAAAGGAGCTCACAAGATCTAAACATGATAGCACAAAGGAGGAGAACCAGTCATCTAGCTACTAGATGGACCCGTAGTCCAGAGATGAACTACTCACGCATCACACGGGAGGCTTGCGTGATGATGAAGAAGGCCTCCAGGGTGAATTCTCCCCTCTGGCAGGGTGTCGGGAAGAGCTTCAGATCCCTCCCAATCTAGGTATGGAGATTACGGCGGCTACAGACTCTTTCGTGGAATTTTGATCGGGTTCTTAGGGTTTCTGTATCGGAGGCATCTTATAGGCAAAAGGGTAGGCTGAGGGGGTGCCGGAGGCGGCCAGACCACCCTTGGTGCGGGCCAGGATGGCTCGTGCGGCCAGGTGGTGTGGTAGCCCCTGGCCCCTCTCTGTCTCGTATTTTGGCTCCTTGTGTCCCTCGGTGAAAAACTGACTTTGGCTTTTGTCCCGTCCAATTCCGAGAATATTCATTTTCTGACTTTCCTAGAACCAAAAACAGGAGAAAACAGGCAGTTGGCATTGTGGCTCTGGTTAATAGGTTAGTCCAAGAAAGTGTATAGAAAGTACTCCAAAGTTGGAACAAATTATAAGAAAGTAGATAAAACCAAGCATGGAACATCAAAAATTATGGATACGTTAGCAACGTATCAGGCATTCATTTGCTTTTATTTATTTCAAGGTTTTGCTTTTAATTCGAGTTTATAAGCACTTGTGTTGGTTTCCCCAACACTTTATTTTTAGTTATTCCTATTTTATTTCGAGACTTTCTAGCCGAGCTTTGCCGCCAAATTTTTATTCTTTAATTCCTCCTCTAAAAAACAACAAAAATATTTCTCCATTTATCTTTATGTTTCCTTCTTTCTTTTCTTTTTGCCTCAAGGTTCTCATATATTTGCAGGAGAGTGATCGACTTCGAGTTTCTAAGAAGCAAATATAACAAGGAAGAGAGAAGTGGAACCAAACATGAGAGGTATGCCTTATGACTCCCCACTTTTAAAGTTTGAGAAACCCATTCTAGTTAATAGTAAATGTTGAGATATTATATTGGTGGAGTGAGTCTTTATATTGTAGCACAATTTTGTTTACATGGGTATTTAGTTGGGTACATTTTGTTTCAGCTCTTGTAGTTAACAAAGTCTTGCCTAAAATTTGCTAAACAATTGTAATAAGAAAAGGTCTCACAATTGAAGGCTTGGGTGTTGTAGTGTTTAGTCTTGAAGGCTTATTTATAAAGGCACTCAACACCATGGAATATAATGATTGACTTCATAGCTCTCTTTAAAAGGATTTGTTCGATCGAATTATTGTTTAGCGGTTTTTGTGAGCATGCCAAAGTTTGACTTGTTAATCATAAGAATGATATAGCTTTATGTGTGTCAAACTTAATCGGATGCCAACAACTTCGCTAGCCTATGAACGATCTTCATGGAGGAAACTCCTAGATTTCAGCTATGAGTTAATTAAACACATGTAGTAGCAATTCTATAGTGGGTAAGATTCTTGGCACTCCCGGGTAGCTATGTTCATGATGGAATCACTCCTCTGGCTATTATGAGTAATCATTATACAAAAGGAACAAAAACCTTAGTGATGCCATGAGTGTCCATCACAGCCCGACAAACTAATGATTTTTTTCTCATGCTCTCAATTACTTAAGAACTGAAATTCTTGAAGGACAATGAATAGAAAAGAAGTGCTTGAAAAGTCTTGATTTATTGACGTGGGAGAATTGAGATACTCTAGCGTATATGCTTTTCATGACAACTCTCACACTCTCAATTTTACATGATTATACTTTATTGTTCAAAGGCAAGCCTATGAGTTGATTACATGACATGGAATAAAGTTTACTCATTTGAATCATCCATGCTAATAATAAGTTTGATGTGATACAAGGATGCATAAAAACCCGTATGATATGCTTTCCATTACTTTATCTATGCTGGAGGTTTTTAAATTTATGAAGTGGAGGAAACATGAGACTACCAATCATGAGTAAGATCATCATCTCATTATTTCAGTTTAAATGTTGAGTTCCTTTTTGATTTTGGTTTTCTTGCTTGAGGACGATCAAGTTTAAGCTTGGGGAGCTTGATGGCTCTGAAATATAGCCATCTACGTCCACATTTAAACTAGATATATTCATATTTTTTGTGAAATATCTCTCTAAACCCTGCCACTAATGCCTAATGATCAAAGGGGCATGCAATCCTTTCTTTCTATTTTTCCCTACTCAGATAATGATGTTTGATGATGGGAATCACGACATTAAAGTCAAAGATACGAGATTTCCAACAACCAGAAGAAACCAGGAGTCGTGAAGCGGAGGCAGACGCTTTAACGACCAATTATACGACCGGAACAAAATTTCGGCCATATAGTTCCGGTCGTATAGTTGGCGTCGACACCGCTAGATCAAACAGAGCAACTTTCGTGAAGGGACCCCTATATAAAGAGGCCTCAGGCGACGAGAAAAGGGCCCTGCCCTAGATCATCAGTCGCCTCCAGATCTCCATCCACCACACTGAAGAGCCACCGGAGGAATAGACTTAGATCTAATCTCCAAACCCTTCTCTACCACCATAGCCATATTCCACCACTTGTAATAGTAGATCTCATCTTCGATTGGCGACATTGTAAGACTATTTGCTATCAATCTCATGATTTCCACTACAATGTTTATGATCTTTGATCTCATATCTATGTGTGAGTAATTCTCCATGGGCTAAGGGCTTCGGCCTAGCCATGTAGCTTTTGTGCACGTTATTTATCAAGATGGGATCATGTATTAGTTTGTATGACATGATGATTATTGTATCCTCTCTTGCCTCAATCTATGGACTTGTCAGGTACCCAAGAGCCCGAGGATTGAGCCAGGTATAGGGAGTATGAGTAATGACTAATCTGCAAGTTGGGAACCCCGGTGACAGAAGGGGTAGTACGGCTGTATGTGAGGGATTTACTTGGGATTAACGGTGACGTCACTATGCATATCATTAGTACTCTTTCTTCTATGGATGAGACTATAGGTTATTGCTATAAGCGGTTGCGGAGGCAATAGCAATTATGGATGCACTACCCACATATAATTTATCTTGATCTAACAATTACATGCATACTTTATTTCTATCTTTTATTCCCATCAGATGTTTTGCACAGATACAGGTAAAACGGAATGCCCTAGGCCCTCTCTCCCCATCATTGACAACAACAAAAGATGCAAACTCTTGGTCTGGTAAAAACACAAAAGGAATTCTAAAACTCCCGAAGGTCCATTAAAATAACTTCACTACGCTTCTACTTCCCGAGGATTCGATAAACCTAAGTCTACTAGGGAAAAAGAGTTATACTACATCTGTAATCTAGATAGAAGGTATCACCTATATAAGGAGGGGTCGTGCTACTCTCCTCCTCACACCAATCCTTGTGAAGAATCTCTCCTCCCTCCTCTAGTGGTTCCCATGATCTTCGTATTAGCAAAGATTATGTTTTAATGGTTTCTCTGGTGGATCTGCTACTTCCACTGCTCTCCTAGATTGAGGGCATAAAGGTTGTTGGAAAGCCGTACATGTTCCCGAGCACGGATGCGCTACTAGTTGGTGGTGCTCGACAACTCGATCTTGAGATCAAAAAGCGATCGTCTACCTTGATGACTGCAAGTGCACAGACTAATTGTAGCTAGTTTCAAAGTAAATATATCGAACCCACATAGAGCTATTGGTGAAGGTATTTATGCCCCTCATTACTCCCTACCAAAGGATACTTATAAGCTGCCTTTGATCTCAAGTAAAGGGTGTTTGAAAGTTTTATGGTTGTTTGCAAAAAAGTAAGTAAAACAAGTAACAAGTTTGTATGAAAGCGTGGTTGAACTCAATATGGCTAAAACGATCTCGGGGATGTAGGATACACCACTAGCATAGTCTTATTGTTATATGTAATCTAGATAACATACTCCTTGTGTCATGATATGTGTGGAGAGAGCCCCATAATAAGATATTCACTACAAGGCTCGTAGGAAGCCACTTTGTTGAGCCAAGAGTGAGGTCACCTCTGAATAACCATTGTGATGTCTAAGAGCAGTCACCCATACAAACCACCGCAATTAAGGGTTTCCTCGTGGATATCGTAATTATCTTAGGGAGTCCCTTTTTAATCCTCCTTTGACCGCGTAGGCTACGAGCTGGCGCCAATCTGTCATTGGGCCTTTCTGAGTATGCTTACAAGACACGTCCAAAGGATTTCTCTCTCCTTTTAGTCCCGAGGGAAAATGATATGCGGCCGACTACACATACCATCTAAAGAGAGAGATCAAACACAAATCATGATTATATCATAGACGGGCAAGTCATATGGACACAAGAATAGATCATCTTTATTATAAGTTCATAATGGTTCTAGGGTTTCTCCATATCCCCAAGAACAAGGGAACTACTCACTCATGAAAGCAATCAACAACATCATCATAATGAAATGAATGTATAAAAGTATGGAGGTAGATCTAATGCAAACCACAATTGAATCTGGAATTACAACAAGATCTAATAGATGAAATATGGGGGTAATGATGGTAATCAAGATGCAGCGGTTGATGATGAAGGGGATGATGTGTTGTCCTCCAATGATCCGTGAAGCAGTTGGGATTTTTCCCCAGCCAAGTTCCTCCTTCAGATCCCTTTAAGATGTGGTTTTTCGTGGTTTCTAGTGGCTATGAATGTCGAATCTTTCTCTCGTCTTCACTAGGAGAAAGTATTTGACGAGGCGGTCATGATGGCACTTTGTACGGTCAAACGGTACGGCGGGATCCGCCCATACCACTGGTCGTTATCGGTACTGATGCCTCCTCCTCGCTTGGTATTCTCCCAGGTGCGAAGGTAAATCCATAAAATTACTTTTATCACTTAGAAATATCGTATAATTACACAATATGATAGTTCCAACTAATATGCTCATATAGGACTCAATGATTTCGGATCCCGTCGAAACAAGAACAAAATAGTGCCTGCAAACGCAGTGAAATACAAATATCCCTACTCTATTATGCAAAAAAAAGGTAAAAATGATTCAATTTTGGACTCATCAACTCCCCCAAGCTAGGATCTTTCTCGTCCCCGAGCAAGATGGTGGCTTATGTACAAGATCATCATGTTCATGAGAGACGAGTCATTACAATAAATGTGGCAGAAATTGAAACAGGAATACAACATCGGATGTAGGGATACTTCAGGGGTATTACCATACCGTTACACATCACATAACTTAGAGTCTTCCACCCCTTTTCTAGTATTAATGAAATTATAAGAAGCTCCTAGTGATTTAACATATCATATAATCATAGAGTTTAGAGATATAGGGCACTAAGTTTAGTAATGAAGATTCATGATCATTCTTTTTCTTCTATGTTTGATTCTTTTGATAGCTGCTCTTTTTTTATAACTGTATGTCTATATTTTTACTTGCTCTCTTTTCTCCTTTTCTTTTAGCATATCTATTTGATAATGCTGACTACTTTAATGGCTTTCAAAAACTCTTAATTATAATATGCTACCAGAATTCTTCTTCTCATAACTTTATTAATACTTTCATTGGTGTGGAAGTCCCTAAAATCATGACAGTTGTACAAGTATTGTAGCAATCAACCTAGTTCAATCATATAATATAGTAATCATGAATCAAACACAACTTCAATTATCATAAAGTCTCATAACTCAATGGATATAAATCTTCTCTTGAACAAAGGGAGCTTGAAGTTGATGCAACTAATGCAAATTCGGGAATTTAAAGTCTAATCATGCGTGTAGAAAAGTAAACATGCTAAAACTATAAGATAGATTACAAGGTTCTCATAGATTAACCAAGCTTGGAATCAAGTTGGGTGGATCAAATAATCCCTTGCGATTATTTGATACCATGGCATCTATCATGGTGAAGTAGTTTTGTTGGAGAATGCTACGTGAAGCTTCTTGTTCGTCTCTTCCAGAGCGAATATGCATTGAAGACACTTCTATAGATCTGAACGCAAGAGAAACATCCCATCAGCAACCTTTCTCATCATGTCACTGAGTTCCTTTGTGCCTTCAAGGTCCAAAAGACGCTTGCGCACGATCTCCCTGTGGATGAGCTCTTTTTTCTGGTACTTCTCTATCCTGTGAAGACGGTGTTCATTGTCTGGGACGTGCGCACCAACTGGCACGTCCAGAAGATTGAACCCCCAATCCTCTTGTGGCTTCACGCTCATGCGCGCATTCATGGTGATCTTATTTGTGTTGAGGTATGTGTCATAGTCTCCTGATAAGTTCCTACATCGGAATGGCTAGCTTTCTTACGCTTTGGTGAAGAGTAGTTGACGGCGATGAACTTGAGTGACTCCGTGCACCCCTTCCCAGGAGGTTTCTTGGCTTCTTCTTCATCTTCAGCCTTCACCATAGCCAAATATCATGTTGCTTCCATCCCTTTTTTATTGTTCCATGAAGATCTTGAACTCCTCGTCGTCAGAATCATCATCCGAATCATAGGTGTACTTCTTGTTCTTCGGGCTTAGGCCTTGAGCTTCACGATCATCAGCGTCGATGGAGGAGGTCTTGAAACTATACCACGAACGAGCCATGAGGTTTAGAGGCTTGTGAAAGGATATTTTTTTCTCCTTATGTTTTTGGTGCTGATGACAACTTCACTTGTGGTTTAACCTTTTGTCCAAGCTACAGGGCTTATCTACGGACGTGCTTGTTGGTGGAACTTTCTCTAGAAGAAGCTTGAAGACGGTGGCGCTTTTTTACACTTTCTCTTGCTTTTGTGTTTTAGGCTACCGTACTATCAAGAGGGGGTCCACCTTGGAAGGTTGTGGGAAATCACCATTTCATGCACAGACCATATATGCACTTCCACAGCCATCCCAATTTTCCTGTGAGAGAGAGATCCCTACTACTTTGGAGGGTTTTCTGCCCTGACCGGTAGTACCGGCCAGGCGGCGGTAGTACCGCCCAAGGAGTTTCTCAGGGTTGATCGAGCGGAACTTCCGGGCGAAGTTTTGGTCCTAATTCCGGCAAGCCATCTTTTGGTTCAGTAAAACTTCTACCTCGTTTTGCCTGTTTGTCGGAATTAGTACCGGAAATTGGCTCGGTTGTACCGACCTGACCAGCGCCTGGCTCCCTGAGCGGTAGTACCACCACCCCTGACTGGTAGTACCGACCACCTTCTAGCACCAGTAGTTCCGGTCCCATTTCCGGACCTAGTTCCGGCAACTGGCCATGAGGGTCAGATAAACTTCTGCCTCCCACTGCCTATTTGTCAGTAGTAGGACCAGAACTAGGACCGGCATTTCTGGCCAGCTCTATGGGCCCGTTGGCTGGTCAATCTGATTGTTACGTGGCCTCCACTGAGCCGTTGGTGGCCCGCTCACCGGCACTACCGGCCCGCCACCGGTAGTACCGATGGTGTTGGGACGGGGCAGAAAATGCCCATTTGGAGGTGGCCTGTTTAAGGCCCCCGTCTTCCTCCTCTTGCCTTATCTCTTCGTTTTCTCTCTCCTCCATTAATACAAGAGCTTGTCTTGCCTAGATATCTCTCCCTACCCACTCAAATCTCTTGATCTTTTGAGGATTGGGAGAGGTGACCTAGATCTACACTTCCACCAAAGGAATCGTGATTTCCCCCACTCATGCTTCGTGGATCTTATTACTCTTGGGTTCTTGGAACCCTAGACGGTGTAGGGCATCCTCGGAGCTGGGGCAGTTTTTGTGAAGCTTCGTGGTGTCGTTGAGGGTCTCCAATTGAGTTGTGGAGTCTCCCCTCAACCTCGTTGTAAAGATTTCGGTTGGCGCCTTCAAGGTCACCAGTTAGTGGATTTGAGGCCACCTTTGTGGTGGTGCTCACCGGAGAAGAAGGTGAGGCCTTTCTGGCGCTCGGGTGACCTTGTGTGGCCCCGACACCTCTCCAACGTAGACGTAGCTTCATTGGAAGTGAACTACGGGAATTACATCTCCGTGTCCCCTCGCCGGTTATTTCGTTCCATTCCTTTACTTCTTGCAATTACCGTCTTGTTTACTTGTTGCGTTGTTTACCATATAGGATATTAATCTAGTTGCATATCTAGTGAAATTTACTTTGTGCAAAGCTTAAAAGTGCAAGAAAATATTAAAAATTGGTAGTCTCCTATTCACCCCCCTCTAGTCGACCAAAGTTGGGCCTTTCAATTGGTATTAGAGCCTCGGCTCTTACTTCAGGCTTAACCGCCTAAGAGACAATGGCCGACAAAGATGGGAGTGTGGGTGCAACCACCAAGAACTTGGCCTCCATGGATGACCTCAACCGATTGGAGACATCCATGATGACCAAGTTTGAGGAAATGATGACCCTTTTGCAATCCCTTAAGCCTACCCCGATTCTAGAAACCCCTCATGATGCATCTCTTGCTTCTGAAGTCCCTTCCGCTCCCGTGCAAGTGGTCGCCCCTAGGGTGAATTCCACAGTTGCCCCAAAACACTTGGGCTTAGGCTTTGTGGCTCAAACCACCAAGCCCCCAAGCGAGAGCACCGAGGGGCTAGGTGACTCCTCCTCCAAAGAGGGAGACGAGGAAAGGATTACTCGGTGGTACCACCACCGTTCAAGTACACTCGAGGCTCACCTATCCTCATGCCGCATATCATACCTCAAGGAGAATCTCCCATGCTAGATACTTCTAACTTCGCCAATTGGCAATATCTAATGCAATCTCACATTTCTAGCTCTTCTATTGAATTGATGAGAATTGTGGAGGAAGGTTTCTCTCCATATGATGCTAAGAAGTTGACTCAGGCCGAGGTCGTGGACAAGCAACTCAATGCCACCGCTTTGGGCATGATCCAAAAGGCGTTGACCCCCAAGAACTTTGCTCACATTTGCCAATTCTCCACCTCCAAAGAAGCTTGGGATCATCTCACCGAGTTGTATATTGGGAATGTGAGCATTCAAAGCTCCAAATTTGATGAAGTCAATAATGAGTCTGATGGCTTTGCAATGCAAGATGATGAGTCACCCGAAGACATGTATCATCGTCTCAAGGTTCTTTGTTGTACCATGAGGGACCTTGGAGCTACCTATGTTGATGACAAGTTCATGAAGAGGAAGTTTGTTCAAGCCCTTCTTCCCTTTGAGGAGCAAAAACTCAACTCTATCAAGGGGATAAGTAACTACCACACCATGTCCTCTCAAGATGTGTTGAGTGAAGTCATTGCCATGACCATTGCCAAGAAGAATGCGGAGTCAGCTCATGCTCGTGCTCGTGCTTATGGGTCTCAAAAGTTGAACCTTGCCTTAAAAGCTCAAGTGGTGGAAGTTCATGAAGACAATAACTCTAGTGAGTGGTCTCAAGAGGACATCAAATATGCTTTCAATGAGCACTTCATCAAGGGTGTTTTGGAACAAACCGGGCATGAAGTCAAGGTTAAGGGACAACCCAAGATTCAACTCAACCATGAAGGCTCCAAAGGCAAGATCTTGCTACAATTGCAACGACAAGAGTCACTTTGTAGCTCAATGCCCCTTGGAGAATAGAGAAGACAATGGAGGCCGCCTCATTCCCAAGAGAAAGCCAAGACCTCCTCACCCCTTGAACAAGAACTTCCACAACAAGAACCTTCCTAATAAGGAAAGGGTGATGGTGGTCCATGAAGAGTACTTCTCGGGCACGGATGATGATGATGAGAGTGAAGGTCAAGGTGGAGAGATTATGGGAGTTGCCGCTATTTCTACTTCATCTACCCCACGAGTATCTCTCTTCTTCTCTCCAAATGAGAACATCACCAACCGCAACCAAAAGTGTCTCATGGCTAAGGCCACCGAGGTAACTCCCTCTTCCAAGTCTCCTGCAAATGAACTTCCCTTGCATGATCTAGAAGGTTAGAGGTTAAGAAAGAGATGGTGAGCATGTGTGAATCCATGAAGCATCTATATGATGATACTAGAATGTGCTTTGAAACACTTGTAAACTAACTTGACCATGCTAGGGGAATGCTAGATGAGAAATAAGAAGTTATTGACATGCTAGGTAAAAATGAGAGAGAGGTCGCCGATGAGATTGCCTCTCTATCTCAATCCCTTGATGATGAACATAACATGAGAATAACTCTTGAGGAAAGTGTGGCTAAACTTGTTGATGACCATAATGCCTTCATAACGCAACTTGTTAAAGAACAAGATCATGCTATTGCTTCATTAAATGTCCTTAAAAATGAAAAGGTTAAGTTTGGTGTTGGTCATGAATGCCTTAAGGATTTTGAGAAACTCAAGGAGGAACATCATGCCTTGGAGAGTAAATTCTCAAGTCTCTTTGAGGCTCATGAGCGACTTCAAACTCAATCAAACAATGAACATTAAAAGTCTTCGCTACACCTATTGTACATTTGCCTTGTTCTTCTAACCCTTGTTGCAAGCATGAAAATCTTGTTGAGGAGAACAAGATGTTGAAAGACCAACTTGCAAAAGGGCAAGTTGCCATAAAAAAGAAGAACAAGAGTAGGAACAATAAAAGGAAGAAGAGCAAGAGCCTTGCTCAAGTATCCTCTCTTGGTTCTACCTTTGTGCAAAGTGATAACTTTGCCGGGATGAACAATCCTTCTTACATTCTTTGCAAATCTTTTGATGGTCATGTTTATGCTAAGTACATTGGCACATCTTACACTTATCATTGGAACATTTGGGTACCTAAGACCCTTGTGACTAACAAAAGGGGACCCATTGCAAAATGGGTACCTAAAACCAAAGCTTGATTTTCTTGTAGGACTTTGCTTCCGGCGGTTCAAGATGGGTGCTTGATAGGGGAGCTACAAGCCATATGACCGGAAGCAAGTCTATCATGTCGGAGATTAGGCCAAATTTTGCCAATACTATGGTCTCCTACGATGATAAAACAATCTCTCAGGTATTGGGTTTTGGTAAGGTCGTAGTAACCCTGGATGTATCCTTGGTTAATGTCATGCTTGTCAAAACCCTTGGTTACAATCTCCTTTCCATTCGTGCTCTTGTTATCATGGGTCTTTCATCTTTCTTTAATGAGCACTCGGTGGTCCTCATGTGGAGCAAGTCTCTCATGGTGGCTTTCATTGGATACGTAGAGCATGACTTATATGTAGTGGATTTCTTCGGAAAGCCATCTACACATGCTATATGTATCTATGCGAAAGCCGATGTGGGTTGGTTGTGGCATCACTGCCTAGCCCATGTAAACATGAAGGCTTTGCAAAGTCTCTACACGGGGGGCCACATCCTTGGACTAAAAGACATTTCCTTTGCCAAAGATCGTGTGTGCAGGGCTTGTATTGAAGGGAAGATGCATGAGAAGCCTCACAAGATCCTTAATCAAATCACCACGGAACGGTGCTTGGAGCTTCTCCACATGGATCTTTTTGTGCCTCCCTCTCATGATAGCCTTGGTGGGAAGAAGTATTGTTTGGTAATTGTTGACAACTTCTCAAGATACACTTGGGTCTACTTCTTCAAGTTCAAGAGCGAGACTCAACAAACCATCATCGACTTTGCCAATGAAGTGCAACGGAAACACAATGCTACCATCCTCACCACTAGAAGTGATAATGGCACTGAATTCAAGAACTACACATTGGATGAGTTTCTTAGTGATGAGGGGATCAAACATCAATATTCAACTCCTTACACCCCTTAACAAAATGGTGTTGCCGAAAGGAAGAACCGTACTTTTATGGATGCGGCCCGGACCATGTTGGCGGAATTCAAGTCACCATATAACTTTTGGGCCGAATCCATCCCAACCGCTTGCCATGCAACCAATCGCCTCTACCTACGCAAGAATAAGAACATGACTCATATGAACTTCTCACCGGTCGCAAGCCAAATGATAAGTACTTCCGGGTGTTTGGTTGTAGATGTTTCCTCCTCAAGAAAGGTGTCCGCTTGTCGAAGTTTGAGTCTAGGGCTCAAGAAGGGATCTTTGTTGGGTACTCAAATCAATCCCATGCCTATAGAGTCTACAACAAAGCAACGGGAAGGGTTGAAGAATCTAGAAATGTCGAGTTTGATGAAGATCATGAGTCCCTTGTGAGTCAAGACGGTGTTCGTGATCCAAGTGATGAAATTCCTCTCCAAGCCATAAGAAGAATGGGTGTGGGTTTCTTCCACCCCATTGAGGATCCCCTTATGGCCGATGGAGAAGGACCAAGCTCCACTCAAGCGGAGCCTTCACTCTCACAAGACCATCTTGCACCTCAAGGTCAACTTATTGCGTCTCAAGGTTCTCCAAGCTCTTCTCAAGATCTTCATGTCCATGACTCTCCAAGATCAAGTCTACCTCATGTCGGTCAAGCTCTACCTCACCAAGATAGTGAAGCTCCTCATGTCAATGATGCTCAAGGTCAAGTTGAAGAAGGTCAAGCTAACAATGACCAAGGCAAAGCTAATGTCTCTCCACCAAATGATGATGTCTCTCCTTCGGTTGATGTTGATGAAGATAGTGATCAAGTTCGTTCATATAGTCAAGGCGGGGACTCAAACCATGGTGATGACCAAGTGGTTCCTCAAGAATCTCGTCTTGAGACCCAAGCTCGCCGTCAAGCATACTGACTCGCTAAGCTCACAAAATATGGCCATATCCTTGATAATGTTTATGGAGATTTCAATAGGGGCTCCACTACTAGGAGACAACTAACCTCTCTTAGTTCTCATCATGCGTTGATTTCTCATGTTGAGCCCCAAAAGGTCTTCGAAGCCCTTGAAGATGATGATTGGCTTGATGCTATGAATGAAGAACTTCACAACTTCAAGATGAACAAGGTGTGGTCACTTGTGAAGAGACCCAAAGATTATCAAAATGTGATTGGGACCAAGTGGATCTTCAAGAACAAGAGGGATGCAAATGGTATAGTTGTCCGCAACAAAGCAAGGTTAGTTGCCCAAGGATACTCTCGAGTTGAGGGAATACACTATGGTGAAACTTATGCTCCCGTTGATCATCTAGAATCCATTCGCATGCTTATTGCTTATGCTACCCATCATAACTTTAAATTGCAACAAATGGATGTAAAGAGTGCTTTCCTTAATGGTCCCTTAAAAGAGTTAGTGTATGTCAAGCAACCTCTGGGCTTTGAGGACCCCCTCTTCTCGTACCATGTCTACAAACTCGATAAGGCACTATATGGTCTCAAACAAGCCCCACGTGCGTGGTATGAGTGCCTTAGAGAGCTTTTGTTAGACCGTGGTTTCGAAGTAGGCCTCATTGATCCCACTCTTTTTACTAAGAGAGTTGGAGGAAACTTGTTCATTTGCCAATTCTATGTTGATGATATTATCTTTGGGTCTACTAACAAAACTTTTAATGAGGATTTTGCTAAGCTCATGACCGACCGCTTTGAGATGTCTATGATGGGGGAGTTGGAATTTTTTTCTTGGCTTCGAAGTCAAACAATTGAGGAAAGGGACTTTCATCAACCAAGCTAAATATGTCCAAGATATGCTCAAGAAGTTCAACCTTGATCAAGTAAATGGAGTCAAAACTCCCATGCCCACAAATTTTAATCTTGATCTCGATCCCAAGGGTAAGGATGTGGATCAAAAGCTTTACCGCTCGATGATTGGTTCTTTGCTCTATCTTTGTGCATCTCGACCGGATATTATGTTGAGTGTGGGTATGTGTGCAAGATTCCAAGCCGCGCCAAAGGAAAGCCACATGGTGGCAGTCAACCGAATCTTTCGATATTTGGTTCATACCCCTAACTTTGGGTTGTGGTACCCCAAGGGAGCCAGCTTTGACCTCATTGGATACACGGACTCGGATTGGGCATGAGACAAAGTGGAAAGGAAGTCAACCGCCAATGCTTGTCAATTTCTTAGAAGATCGTTGGTGTGTTGGTCCTCGAAGAAGCAAAATTGCGTGTCTATGTACACCGTTGAAGCTGAGTACATCTCCGCCGCAAGTTGTTGTGCTCAATTGCTATGGATGAAGCAAACCTTGAAGGATCTTGGACTCTCTTTCAACAAGGTGCCACTTCTTTGTGACAATGAGAGTGCCATTGCTATTGCGCACAACCCGGTGCAACACAACAAGACCAAGCACATTGAGATTCGTCATTATTTCATTCGGGATCATGTTGCAAGAGGAGACATTTCTTTGGAGTATGTTCCTACCAAGGCCAATCTTGCGGATCTTTTCACGAAGCCACTTGATGAAGCAAGGTTCCGAGAGTTGAGGCATGAACTAAATATCATTGATTCAAGCAACATGGCTTGAGTATCTTGCACACCTACCTGGGTCTCAAAGAATGTCATGTTTGGATGTACGCATGGTTTAGGGGAGTGTAGTTCCTCATATGAACCAACACTCTTCCTATTATGCACATATTAATGTATTCATTCTCTATGGTCTCTCAAGGAGACAAAATGAGCTTAAATGATGAGTTTTGGTAATGAACAAGATACATCTTCGCGGTGTCAAGCCAAATATAATCATATATGGTGGCCTAGGCCATCGACATTGTTTTGTTTGTTTCCCCTTCGTATGCTATGTTTTTGGGTGTTGTTTTTCGTTGTTGGATCTTATTTTGTTGTTTCTTCTCAGTTTTTGCCTTCTATGCCAAGCCTTTTCTCCTCCCCTTAACCCTCTTTTTCCTGCACAAGGTCACTCTCTTGCCAATCAAAATATGGAGAGCTTTTCTTGGGAATCACCGGTAGTTCCGGCCGCAGCCGGTACTACCGGTCATGGCCTAATTTCCCATAAATTATGCTTGACCGGTAATACCGCTCCATCCTGAACTTCTGGTGTCATTGTTAGTTCCGGCCCCTGGCCGGTACTACCAGTCGAGTGAGGCCCCTTTAAGTTACGGGCCAGAGGGGCCACGGGATCTTCTTCCCCACTTGCCCCCCTGACCCCAACTTAACAACTCGCATCACCCAAGGAGCGCTCCACGGTGTCGCTGCCGGCCACACCTATTCCGACCGTCCCTCCTCAGATCGGCTCCGTGGGATTCTTCCCCACATCGATCTCCCGCCATGGACCCTGGTATTTGCTCCTCTCATACTCCATTCATGGAGATCTGGCCACTTCTTGTGCTTGAGTAGGACATGCCATGTCTAGGGACCTTCTTTGGCTAGAACTGCTTTTGGAGATCTTGGTAGGGCTAGGATTCGCTTGTAGACCAGATTGCCCTAGTACATTGTCTAGATTTCAACCATTGGTGCATCTAGTTTCGTAGATCTGTGATTTCCAGTCAAACTGCCCTGCTCGTGCCCTGGCCGTTACTACCGGTAAGGCTCGGCCGGTACTACCGGTGGGGTCCTCTCTACCGGTACTACCGTTGGGGGCATGACCGGTACTTCCAGTGCGCCTCGCGCCACCGGTAGTTCTGGGCGCTAGGCGGAACTTCCGATGCACCTTAGTTTGGTTTCTGTCTGTGTACTCTGTCAATCTAGTCTAACCTGTTTGTTTTTCTTTTCCTTTGACCTTTTTGCACTTATCCCCTATTCCCTCCCTTCTATTTGCTTTCTTTTCAGGGCAAGGTGGTTCCCGTGGCAAATCCAAGCGGTCTCGTGCTCCTTCTCATGGGTCGTCTGAGATTGATGAGGATGATCTTGAGGTCTTGCGCCCTCCCAGTCAGACTGCTCGTCAGAGGGCTACTACTGAGCGTCGTGCTACTGCTGAAGGTAAAAGACCTATTCTGGCTAGTCAAAAGAAGACCACCTCTGGGCCTGATTCGAGCAAGAAGAGGATCTCATCCTAGCCTCAGCTTGCGTATGAGGAGTTTCGCAAGATTGATCCCTGCAGTGTTCCTCGTGACTGCCTAGCTCAGGATCCTTTCTTCCACACCAAGCATCAAGAAGAGATCTATTCCGAGGTTTATGCTGCCAAGAAGAAGAATGTTGTTGCCCCCCAGAAGCACATCAACATTGCCAAGATGGAGAGCAACCCCGAGTACTTTGGTGAAGCTCTCGATATGTGCAGGCGATTTGGACTCATCAAGATTATGCAACTCCATGAGAACTATGATGAGAGGGCCATTGCTCAGTTCTACTCCACCCTCTACTTTGATACTGACCCTGATGATCGAACCATGAAATGGATGACTCAAAACAGGTATATGTCTGCAAAATGGTCTGAGTTTGCTACCCTTCTTGGCTACCCTATTCTGGAAGGCCGTCGTGCCAATGGGTGGTGCGTGCATAGGGGGGAGGCCTCCGAGCCGGAAGTTCTTGAGCCCTTATACATTAAGGGTTGGGGCGTCAATGGAAATGTTTCCCATCTTCTTCCCACCTATGACATCATGCGCAAGGTCTATCAGATAAATATTGCTCCCAAGGCAGGTAACTTCAACCAGCTTCATGCATTCTAGATTGATCTCATGTATCAGACCTACCGCCATAGAGACTCTCATGAGCGCATTGATGTTATGGATTATCTGTTTGAAGAAATCTGGTCTGCTATGATTGAGAAGAGGTCTTGTCCATATGCTGCATACATCCATACACTCATCAATGCCAAATGGAGGAAGGCAACAGGTTCTCTCTACCCTCAGGATGCTCTCACTATTCATGAGGAAAAGACCATCTGTGTGATGAAGCACAAGATACCTCGCTCTCAGGCTGAAAAAGAAGCTGTTGCTGCAAGGGCTGCTCGGGATGCTGCTGACACGTCAAGCCATGCTAGTGATGGGGATCGTGCTGAGGCTTCTCCTCCATCCCAACTTGTGAGACAACCCTCTTGGGCCAAGAAGCTGCTGAAGAAGGTTAAGAAGACTTTCTGCTTCATTCAGGACCGTGACTATCAGTCTTATGTTGCTCAGAGGCATAGTGTTCGAAGGGAGAAGGCCATCATGAGGAAGCTTGATATTGAGGTATCTCCTGAGTCTAGCTCCGTCACCACGCCCAAGGATCAGTGGGTCAATGCGCATTGCAGGTGGACTGATAGTGATGACAAGCCTGAGGTCACCGGTCCGTTTCCGCCTGCTTGGAACAATGCCTCTTAGGACCCCGAGCATCCTCCTTCGTTCGTTGGTGGGTGGGCGCGTAGATGGTCTACTTTGTTCCTTTTTGGCGTCTTGATGCCAAAGGGGGAGAAAGTGTTCTGTTAGGGCTACGGGATTTGCATGGGTTGTGTCATGAGCTTGCTCTTTCATTGTCTTTTTATGCTCGTGCACACTTTATTCTGTTATGTATGCTTGTGGACCTCCGTTATTGTCTTTGGACCTCATGTATGGTTGCCACTATGTTTTTGAGACTATGTGTTAAGATATGTTTCTGGTGCGTATGAGTGGTTGTGGTGGGCTAAGTTGTCTCACGAAGGTATATTCACTTATCCAAACTTTGTCTTACCACAATGATTTTGGTGCAAGGTATGAGTCCCCCTCTCTTTCTCATTTACTTCCTTACACCTTTGTTTGGTTCATCTAGTGAGGGGGAGCTCCCTCCCTTGTTTGCTTGTTGTTTCTAGAAAATCTTGTTCCTAAGCCTTGCATACATCTAGGGGGAGCTTCTCTCCTCTTTTATTTCCTTCTGTTGTTCCTAGTTGTTATCCTCTATGAAAATATTGTAGGGTTGTCATCAAGCACCAAAAGGGGGAGATTGAAAGGATATTGTTTTCTCCTTATGTTTTTGGTGCTGATGACAACTTCACTTGTGGTTTAACCTTTTGTCCAAGCTACATGGCTTATCTACGGACATGCTTGTTGGTGGACCTTTCTCTAGAAGAAGCTTGAAGACAGTGGTGCTTTTTTACACTTTCTCTTGCTTTTATGTATTAGGCTACCTTACTATAAAGAGGGGGTCCACCTTGGAAGGTTGTGGGAAATCACCATTTCATGCACAGACCATATGCACTTCCACAGCCATCCCAGTTTTCCTGTGAGAGAGAGTTACCTGCTGCTTTGGAGTGTTTTCTGCCCTGACCGGTAGTACCGACCAGGTGGTGGTAGTACCTCCCAAGGAGTTTCTCAGGGTTGATCGAGCGGAACTTCAGGCCGAAGTTCCGATCCTAATTCCGGCAAGCCATCTTTTGGTTCAATAAAGTTTTGTCTCGTTTTGCCTATTTGTTGGAATTAGTACCGGAAATTGGCTCGGTTGTACCGACCTGACCAGCGCCTGGCTCCCTGAGCGGTAGTACCGCCACCCCTGACCGGTAGTACCGGCCACCTTCTGGCACCAGTACTTCCGGCCCCATTTCCGGACCTAGATCCGACAACTGGCCGTGAGGGCCAGATAAACTTCTGCCTCGCACTGCCTATTTGCCAGTAGTAGGACTAGAACTAGGACCGGTATTTCCGGCCAGCTCTCTGGGCCCGTTGGCTGGTCAATCTGACCGTTACGTGGCCTCCACTGAGCCGTTGGTGGCCTGCTCACCGGCACTACCGGCCTGCCATCGGTAGTACCGATGGTGTCGGGATGGGGCAGAAAATGCCCGTTTGGAGGTGGCCTATTTAAGGCCCCCTTCTTCCTCCTCTTGCCTTATCTCTTCGTTTTCTCTCTCCTCCATTAATACAAGATCTTTTCTTGCCTAGATATCTCTCCCTACCCACTCAAATCTGTTGATCTTTTGAGGATTGGGAGAGGTGATCTAGATCTACACTTCCACCAAAGGAATCGTGGTTTCCTCCACTCATCCTTCGTGGATCTTATTACTCTTGGGTTCTTGGAACCCTAGATGGTGTAGGGCATCCTCGGAGCTGGGACACTTTTTGTGAAGCTTCGTGGTGTCGTTGAGGGTCTCCAATTGAGTTGTGGAGTCTCCCCTCAACCTCGTTGCAAAGGTTTCGGTTGGCGCCTTCAAGGTCACTAGTTAGTGGATTGTGAGGCCACCTTTGTGGTGGTGCTCACCGGAGAAGAAGGTGAGGCCTTTGTGGCGCTCGGGTGACCTTGTGTGGACCCGACACCTCTCCAACATAGACGTAGCTTCCTTGGAAGTGAACTACGAGAATTACATCGCCGTGTCCCCTCGCCGGTTCTTTCGTTCCACTCCTTTACTTCTTGCAATTACCATCTTGTTTACTTGTTGTGTTGTTTACCATATAGGATATTCATCTAGTTGCATATCTAGTGAACTTTACTTTGTGCAAAGCTTAAAAGTGCAAGAAAATATTAAAAATTGGTAGTCTCCTATTCACCCCCCTCTAGCCGACCAAAGTTGGGCCTTTCAGCTTGCCTTTACCTTGAACTAGGTAGCACATCAAGTAGATTAAATCTATTTATATAAGAGAGAGAGGAACCTCTAAAGAGGATTATTAAGGGCCCGAAGTAGGGAGAAACTTGTATCGGAAGAAAAAGGGTCGCGCAAGAAAAGAATCCTAACAAGTATGGAAACAAAGCACTTGTAACAACCAATCGATACGGGCGGATGCCCGTATGGCGCGCCCGTATCGGGTCATTTCTAGAAACACCACGGGATGAAGCCGATAATAGTCAACCGACTAAGTGGTACGGGCAGGTTCCACCCATATTGCCCGTCTGTACTGACTTCACGGCTCAATTTTGTTTGACACAAACAATCGGAAAGCTGAAGAAAGTCACAAAACTGATAACGACCAGCCGTACGGGGGCTATGCCTGTACGGAGCGGTCATACCACTTTTCTGAAAACAAAGCAAGGACATTAGTAGGCTTAACGACCAGTGGTACGGGCGGATCCGACCGTACCGCCTGCCCGTACCAAGCTCGTAAGACCGTCAATGAACTCAAAAAAACAAAAGGAATTGAGATATGCGAAAAGAAATAGCAGAAAATCATCCAAAACAAAGATGTGTTCAGGATTTCATAAGCTACGTTCATCGAGAGAACATGAACTCATTTGAGTATCTTTTTCTTCCTCTCTTCAAATAAAGTTGGTTGTAGAAAATCACCAAAACCATTGCAAGAAGAAATAGAGAAATTCCTTTTTGGTAGTGTGGTTCCCACGGGTATATACATGGATGATAAGTCCTTAGGATGAACATCTTTTTGAGTGCCCATGAATGTTTCCTCCATCTCTTCCTTTCTTTATAGGATCTGTAAATCAAATTCTTGAAAAAAGTAAAGTCCAATGGATCATTCTTGGCTTAACATCAGTCCTTTCTAGGATTTCCTTTAAGCCAACATGATCAGTGTGTACTCTTACTTTATAGTCCATGATATAAGATCTAAACTTGTCACAGGAGAAAACCACTACGAATAATTCTTTTTCTGCCATAGGGTAGTTCTTTTGGGCCCTGTTTAAGGTGCGACTAGCATGATGAATGATATTAAGATCATCACCATCATACTGACAAAGAATTACACCTACAGCTTCATGACTAGCCTCGCAAAATAGCTCAAAAGGTTTCTTCTAATTAGGTGGTTTTATAATGGGAGCTTCAAGGAGGGATTGTTTTAATATGTTGAAAGAAGTAAGACACTTTTCATCAAAATTAAAACGAACATCCTTTTGAAGAAGGTTAGTTAAAGGTCTAGTAGTTTTTAAAAAATTCTTAATGAATCTTCTATAAAATCCTACATGACCTAAGAAGCTTATTATACCTTTTATGTCTCGAGGAGGGGGTAACCTTTCTATTGCTTCAATCTTTTCTTTATCCACTTCTATGCCCTTGCCCGAGACTTTGTGACCAAGCACTATGCCTTCTTGAAATATGAAATGGCATTTGTCCCAGTTCAAGACTAAGTTAGTTTCTTCACATCTCTGCAAAACTTTATGAAGATTATGGAGACAATGATTAAAGGAAGTTCCATAAACAGAGAAGTCATCCATGAATACTTCCATAATACTTTCAACATAATCAGCAAATATAGTTGTCATACATTTTTGAAAAGTGGCAGGAGCATTGCAAAGACCGAAAGGCATATGACGGTAAGCATAAAGGCCATAAGGACAAATAAAATTAGTTTTAAGTTGATCATCGGGGTGAATAGCAATTTGGGAAAAATCGAAATAGCCGTCTAAGTAACAAAAATGAGAATGCATAGCAAGCCTTTCTAAAGTTTGATCTATAAACGGTAAATGGTAGTGGTCCTTCCGAGTTTCCTTATTAAATTTTCTATAGGCAATGCACATCATGTGACCAACAACAGTTCTAGTAGGTACCATTTCATTATGTTCATTTTCGACAATCGTAAACCCACCTCTCTTAGGAACACAATGAGCAGGACTTACCCATTCACTCTCTTTTACATGAAAGATGACGCCTGCATCCAACAAATGTATTAATTCTTCTTACCTCCTCTTTCATGTGAGGTTTATGATGTCACTGAAAGTCTGCTACCGGTTGAGATCCTTCTTCCATGAATATTCTATGGGTGGCTATCGAGGGACTAATCCCTTAAGGTCACTCATCGAATACCTAAGAGCATTTCGATGCATGCAGAGAACTTTCATTAAGTTTTCCTCCTCTTTCTCTGCAAGGTTAGCACTTATAATAACAGGAAATTTATTGGTCTCATCAAGAAACCGATATTTTAGTTCCTTTCGAAGAGTTTTAAGGATTGGAGGAGGAAGAGCCTCGTCTCCTCCTTATGGGTTCTTAATATTCTTGATTAATCTCGGTGTCCACCTTAGGTGTGGAATCAAGATAATCATCCATTTCAGCTTTTTCTATGTCTTAAAGGATATTATTATTATTGACCAAACTTCTTTCTAAATCATCGCCAGGAGTCTCGATGACTATTGAGGCTAAATTTACGATGTTACCTTCTTCCTCAAGTTCGTACTCATCATCATGCAATTATTCAATAGCTGGCTTATGGTCGAATTTGGAAAAGTGAAAATCCATCTTCTCTTCACCAAACTTGAGAGACATAATTTGTCTCTTGCAATCTATATTTGCTCCTGTGGTATTTAGAAAAGTTCTTCCAAAAATGATGGGACAATAAACATCAGTGGGCATATCAATAAGTGTAAAATCAATGGGATATTTGTATGGTCCAACACAAATTGGAACGTTCCTAATTATTTCCATAGGGACTCTGAGTGTTTTATCTGCAAGCATTATAGTCATATCGGTATCTTCCAGTTCGGCTAGAGTTAATTCATTTTGAATTTTTAAATAAAAATTGAAAGGGATAACGTTAACAGCTGTACCGATATCACAAAGGCCATAATAGGAAGTTCCCCCAAAAGTGCAAGGGAGAAGAGGCTTACCAACTTCTTTAGCTTTTACCTTTCCTTCAACAAATTTCGAAGCTTCAGTATCTAGCTCAACCACGTTGCAGTGTGCAAACATGGTTAGAATATCTTCCTTTATTGATGCCTCTGCCTCTTGAACACATTCTTCTTTAGTTTTCCTTCTTTGTATTTCCTCTTCCAGCTCCTTGAGAAATAGTTCTTCTTCTTTGCGTTGATCCTCTAGTTGTTGAGCCATCATATGTTTTCTCACCATTCTTGGGAAAGGAAAGGGTTCAACATATGGGGGTATCTCCTTTAATGGCTCGACAGAGGCTGTGATTATTGGATCTTCTTCTACAACTAGCTCGAGTGGTGGAGTATAATGAAGCCAATCTTTCTTAGGAGCTTCAATATGTTCTATAAAAGACTAAAGGATTCACAAAATAATATCATCATCGAGTTGTAGTTCATTAGCAGTTTCTTTTACTTTACCTGAGTCTTTATAAGCATTGAGACAATCATATTCAATTTCTATACCTCCTTCACCTCCTAAATCAAACCCTCATGTTTCTCTATTACAGTGAATTCATTCTAAAAGTTCCCAAGCTTTAATTATAGTTATCTCCATGAAAGAGCCTCCTAAATTCGTATCAAGCTCATGCATAATTTCTTGATTAAGTCCTCCATAGAAAATATGCAAAACATACCATTCAGGTAAATCATGATGGGGACATTTATTAAGTAGAGACTTTTACCTTTTGTAGGCCCTTACCAAACCTTCACCTAGGCGGTTCTTGAAGTTCCTAATTTCCCTTCTTACTTCAACAGTTTTTACCTTGGGAAAGAATCAAAATACAAATTCACCTTTAAGCTTTTCCCAAGTATCAATTTTCTCTACACGGGAAAATACTATACCAAGCCAAAGCAGTGTTGGTTAGATATTGGCTAAACACTTTAAGTTTTAACTCATCATCAGAATAACCTATCAATTTAAGGGTCCAACATAGCTCGGTAAAATGCATTTAATGAGTGTAAGGATCCTCATATGGATCATCTCCTACAATAGTTTTTCTTTAGTAATAGAGATAAAATGAGGGTTGACCTCATATTCTGGTTCGCTCCCACTCGGGAATTCCTTAACAAGTCCTATATTGAACTTCCCGAGGTATTTAGTAGCATCGAGCTTATTAATTAGTCCGAGTGCAGTCATGGTGCTTATGTGAAACTAGTAAACAACTTTAGTAAAACAATTAGTAAAATAAGTAACTAAGAACAAAGACCAAGAGCGCTTAGCTCTCGGGCAACGGCGCCAGAAAATAGCTTGATGACTGCAAGTGCACAGAGCAATTGTAGCTAGTTTCGAAGTAAAGATATCGAACCCACAGAGAGATATTGGTAAAGGTCTTTATGCCCCTCATTACTCTCTACCAAAGGATACTTATAAGATGCCTTTGATCTCAATTAAAGGGTGTTTGAAAGGTTTATGGTTGTTTGCAGAAAAGTAATTAAAACAAGTAAAAGAAAACAAGTAACAAGTTTGTATGAAAGCGTGGTTGAACTCAATAGGGCTAAAATATTCTCGAGGATGTAGGATTCACCACTACAATAGTATTATTGTTATATGTAATCAAGATAACATACTCCTTCTGTCATGATATGTGTGGAGAGATCCCATAATAAGATGTTCCCTATAAGGCTCGTAGGAAGCCACTTTGTTGAGCCAAGAGTGAGGTCACCTATAAATAACCATTGCGATGTCTGAGAGCAGTCACCCATACAAACCACCGCAATTAAGGGTTTCCCCATGGATATTGTAATTATCTTAGAGTGTCCCTATTTAATCCTCCTTTGACCGTGTAGGTTACGAGCCGGCGCCAATCTGTCACGGGGCCATTCCGGGTACGCTTCCAAGACACGTCCAAAGGATTTCTCCCCCCTTTAGTCCTGAGGGAAAATGATATGCGGTCGACTACACATACCATCTAAAGAGAGAGATCAAACACAAATCATAATTATATCATAGACGGGCAAGTCATATGGACACAAGAATAGATAATCTTTATTATGAATTCATAATTGTGCTAGGGTTTCTCCATCTCCCCAAGAACAAAGGAACTAATCACTCATGGAAGCAATCAACAACATCATCATAATCAAATGAATTGATAAAAGCATGAAGATAGATCTAATGCAAACCATAATTGAATATGGAAGTACAACGAGATCTAATAGATGAAAGATGGGGGTAATGGTGGTAATGGAGATGCAGCGATTGATGATAAAGGGGGTCATGCATTGTCCTCCAATGATCCCTAAAGCAGCTGTGATTTTCCCCTAGCCAAGTTCCTCCTTTAGATCCCTCTTGGATGTGGTTTTTCGTGGTTTCTAGTGGCTGTGAATGTCAGATCTCTCTCTCGTCTTTGCTAGGATAAAGTATTTGACGAGGAGGTCATGATGGTGCTTGGTACGAGCAGACGGTACAGCGGGCTCCGCCCGTACCACTGGCCATTATCGGTACTGATTCCTCCTCCTCGCTTGGTATTCTCCCAGGTGCGAAGGTAAATCCATAAAATGACTTTTATCATGTAGAAATATCATATAATGCACAATATGGCAGTTCCAATTGATATGTTCATATAGGACTCAATAGTTTGGGATCCTGTTGAAACAAGAACAAAATAGTGCGTGCAGACGCAGTAAAATACAAAGATCCCTACTCTATTTATGCAAAAACAAAAGGTAAAAATACTTCAATTTTGGACTCATCATACATCATCCACGAGATTGGATCTCACAAAACTTTCGTCTTCGAGGTAAGTTTTTCTAGATGTAAATCCACCTGTTCCTTGCGTCTCCTAGATATATCTTGGTACTTTGTTGTTCACATCATAAGAAAAATTGTTTTCTATGATGTGAACCATTTAGTGGTATCAGAGTTGTATCTACGCGTAGATAATTTGTATGGGTAGAACACACATGAGTATGTGGGCGCCGATGATCATGTTATTGCATCCTTTTGTGTATTTTAGATATTAGTGGCATAGTGGGATGAAGCGACCCGGACAAATCTTACACGTCCTTGCACATGAGACTTGTTCCACGCCTGATATGCAACTAGTTCTGAATAAGTGGCTGACGGGTGTCTATCTCTCCTACTACAGTTAATATCTAATCTATAATGGGTTTCTAATAATTTGGTTATCACCGTTGTGGTTCCATATTCGTAGGTAAGAACGGTTCTTTCTACGAAAGCCCTAAGCCACGTAAAATATGCAAAGATAATTAGAGGCGTCTAAATTTGTTTTGTTGGGCATGTGTTATGATATGGTAAATGTTAAAATTTAAAGTGTGGTATGAATACTCTTTGAAAATTATAACAAACCAAGGTGGAAGCACCATAGACCTTGGCGCCACACCAATGCAATGATGGAGATCATACCATGATGCACCAAGATGGATATCAAGTGCAAGAACCATATCATATCATTTTTTGCATGTGATGTTTATATGCATCTTATTTTGCTTCGATAGTGTTTAGTAGCATTATAAGATGACCCCTCATTTTAAATATCAAGATAATAATATGTTATTCCTTAGTATGTACTGTTAAGAAAGTTCGCCGTTTCGAGACACCACATGATGATCGGGTGTGATAGACTATGCGTTCGCATACAACGGGTGTAAGCCAGATTTATACACGCGAATACTAAGGTTCTACTTGGCGATCCTAGAGTGTACAGACATGGCCTTAGAACATATACTGAAAGGTAAAACATGAGTCATATGGTTGATATGATGACCTCGCCTTTGCAGCTGCACCAACTCACATGATGATTGGTCTTGGTGTAGTAAATTTGGTTCATGCAATCACCAAAAATGACTCAAGTGATGTTGTTTTGAGTGGGAGTTCTCATAGTAATTTTGAATTAACATGAACTCAATTTATCATGAACATAGTCTTGATTGTATCTACATGAACCATTGTACAAATGGCATTCGTTATTATACCTTATGATAGTCCTGTTAGTTGAGATTGAAAATTATTAAAACTGATATTCACACTACGGATTTGTACGTATTGTTAAAGAAAGTCGAGAAAAGAGAAAGTACTATTGCAAAATTTCAATAAACCTAAAATTGCTCTAAGTGATTTCTAAAGAGCAATCATTTTAATTAGCATCTAAAATCACACTTGTCTCCATTAAGCCTATTTTTTCTCAAAATTTGTTTGAGAAACAAGGTGATATTGAAGGAGATATGCCCTAGAGGCAAATAATAAATGTATTTTTATTATCATATCTCAATCAGTTCATAATAATTTCATATTATGCTATAACTGTATAGAAATATTGATACATGTGTGGTATGAAACAAACCAAGTCCCTAGTAGTCTCTATTTATACTAGTTTGTTGGGTAACCGATGATCAATGTTTTATGATTGTGAAGCATTTATGCCAGTTGATAATGAAGTTATATATTCATATGATGGACTTTACCCAAAGATAGTTATTGTGACACGATCAATCCAAATGGTTCCTCGTTGCAATAGTTAGAAGCGTAGTATCCTTCTCCTTAGAGCGTGAGATCGTAATAATCATTATATCCCGAGGCTGCTTTGATCACACATCAACTGTCATGTCCGTAACTAGGTGGCTATAAAGGTGTGTTTTAGGTATTCCAAAGGAATAGTTGTGGCCTATATATCAAGATCGGAATTTGTTCACCTGTGTTACGGTAAGATACACACGACTGACTTGGTGAGATTACATTCATAATGTTGCAACATGCGACTAGGTCACGGGGATGAAATATCATAGAAACAAGTAAAAAAACTTGTCAGTACCGAGATTGAACAAGGTATGTGATACTCATGATTAGATCTCAGACAAGTCGTATTGAAGAAACATGTATAGGAAATTGGACTCGATGTTTACGGTTCAAAAGGCATTACATTGTGGAATGCACAAGGGTCATTATGTGCATCCCGGTCCCGCTATTGCTTGTTGATACAGATCATGTCTGTGCCATTCCTGAGCCGTTGGGGGTAACACACTTAAGGGTACGATGACGCTAGGAGATCATTTTGTAAGATGGAATCACAGAAGAGAGAGAAACCGGAAGTGTTCCGAAAAAAATCCGAAGTTGTTCGGAGGAAGAGAAAGGAAAAAGACCTAAAGGTGTTTTGGATAAATGGAAATATATAATATGTATTTATTATATGTTAATTATGAATTAATATATATTAAATAAATATTAAATTAATATTTGTGGGCAAATTTCTCAAAAGAGCCAAAAACCTTGGAGGGAATCGGCCCAGGAGGAAGCTACCCGGAAAAAGACAACAAACAACACTACCAAATCGTTGTTGGGCCTTTTTGACCAGCCCACGCAGGCGAGCTGTAGGTACTAGCTGACACGTGGGGTAGGTAGTTGTTGCCGGCCGCTGCCAGCGACCACCCGTCCATAGCCCACGCAGGCAAGCTCCAGGGCGCGGGCAGGCGGGAGCCGGGCGAGCACCGCAACAGGCTAGCCAACCCAAGGCGAGAACTGGCGGCATGCAGCTGGGCCGCACGCAAATAACCAGCCCACTAGGACGCTGTGCTGCTGCAGCTGCCACAGCTGGGCCATGTGTGTGTAGGGTCTGCCCACCCGGCTGACGGATGACGCTGATGCCGCTAGTTGTTGGGCTGGCGGAGGGTTGGCCCACCCGGCTGCCAACTGGCCTAACCGGCCGGCTGCACCCTTTTCCCCCTATTTCCTTTGCCTTTTAATAGTCCCACATGGGAAAACCTTTGGTAAATGTACACCCCTTCCACCTATATAAAGGGGTTCCCGTGGGTGGGAATAAACACAAAAATCCAATATTTCTCTAAGGCATTTTCTCAGGAAAATCTCTCCCTCGTTGTCCTCTCGTGATGGCACGGTCCCTGGAAGGATGGCACAAGCAAGAGACGATACACCTGCAACATGTCGTTGCGCTATAGGGACTACAACCATAGGATATACTTCCGCACTCTCGGCAGGGATCAGAGAACCGGAGGTCATCGTCCTATATTGTATGTATGCGAAACCACGAGGGTGCTGCCATTAGTGGCACCTTGGATGCCGTGAGCCGAGCTGCTGCACGATGGAGTAAGGGGTGACCTGCGAGGAGCTTCGCGACCCTGAGGTCGGCTACGAGTACGACTATATCATCCAAATTCCCTCAGAATGTTAACCACCTTCGTACTACAAGGGTGTGTATCCGAAACCTCCATCGTTACTGTTACTCCTAGATAGATCCTGGCATTAGGCATGCTTGCATAGGAAAAAAATGTGTTTTCTGCCCCGAACCCCTTCAGATATAAGGAGTTGAAAAGTTTGTTTTAAAAAACAAGCAAAGTATGACATATATGTGATATCTAAGACTCTGTTTTGTTGCGATATGATGTAATATAAATTAGTGAGACTACATAAACTCATAAATGTATGAGTGTGCATGAAGGGTAAAAACACTAGGCATCCCGATTCTCCAAACATTCGGACACTAATAATATTCACATATCTAATCCGATTAAGCCATGGTAATTTCATCATGAAATTGTCATGATGGGATAGATAAAGAGTGTGAGTGATTTTCTCATCACACTAAAAGATTGCTAATAGTGAAATCTAGAAGAAAATGTGTCATATCATGATCAACTTCAGAGTGTAGTCCGAGGGTGCTAGTACTTGACTAAACACTCCTAGGAATATGTGTCAAAATTGTTGACACCACGCTTGAGTTGAGAATTTCTTGTAAAGAAGGAGGAAATTGAAAGAGGAACTGCAAAAGTATTTGGCAGAAAGAAGAGACTAGAAAGTCTGGTTCGGGTGTAAATTCTGAGAATATACATATGATGAATGTAATTCTTTGTTGGTCACACAATGTAATTCTTGAGTATTTGTACTAGATTGGTTAGTATGAAGTGTCATACAACTCAATACAAGAATACAATGGCTATAGTGACTAGAAAATAATATGGTAAGATGCACGTCAAGAACACTAATAAAAAAATATTGTGTTCATTATTGGCTCTTCCTAGTCATCAAGATTTATTCTAAACGAACTTAATAATTTTTATTTTATTTTGGTCTAATGAAAACAAATGGTTGTTTAAATTATGACCGCATTCATAAAATATGAATTAGTTATTTTAAATCATGTTGGTGAAATACACATCCATAACAATGATGTTAAAATGCCCCAAGACTAAATAATTTGAATTCCACTTATGTGGAACCACCATTTAGGTCATATTAGAAAGAACACGTGAAGAAACGCAAACAGATTTTGGATTCATTTGATTTTTGAATCATTTCACGCTTGTAAAATGTTTCTAAAAATGACTTAAATTCGTTCATGGGCCAAGAGTTGAACCTCGTGTGATTTACCTACAGGAAATCATACATACTAATGTGTGTAATCCATCAAGTGTAAATCGTGTGCGATAGATTTTTCTGCTTCATAAAACTTCCTTTGGTGAATTGAGTCGATATATATGGATATATCCACTTGATGAGAAAGAAATCTAAAAACATTTGGAAAAGTTCAAAGAATTTCAGTGTGATGTGAAAAATCATTTTTAACAAGAAAATTAAAAATTTATGAGTGTGATAATAGAGGATAATATTTGAGCTACAAGCTTAGCAAAACATCTAAGTGTTGCAAAATTGATCACAACTTATGCCTCATGAAACACCATAGGAGTATGGAGTGTTCGAGAGACATAATCGAACATGTTTGGAAATGCTAAGATCAATGATGTAAATGAACTAAACTGCCATATATTTTTAAAGTACTATTCTAATTTAGAGACTACCTCTTTACACTAAATATATCATCATCATGATCCATTAAAATGATATCCATATGAGTTATGGCATGGGATAAAATCCAAATCGTCTTTTCTTAAGTTTTGGTATGCTATGCATAAGTAAACAAGTTTACAACCAAAGTCGGATAATTGTCTTTGATGCACGTCCCATGGACTGAAATGGGTATTTCTTCCACTATGAAGGCAATGAAAAAATCGTTTTGTCGCAGAATGGCTTATTTTTCCAAGGAGTTTCTTGCAAATTTTTGAGTGGGAGGATAATAGAATTCGATGAGGTTATTGAACATGAGCAAGATAAGCAGAGTAGCGCAACACCGGAGGTTGATGGCCACGACGCTCATGGCTCTCGTGTCTACAAAGTGTTGTAGCCTCAGATATCAAAATATCTATTGGACCTCATAGGACTGGTTAAATATGTGATCAAATAAAATATTTGAGGACAAAGAATTGTTGTTGAACGATAATGAACCAACCACATACAAAGAAGTAATGATGGGCCCGACTCCATTAAATGGCTTAAAGCCATGAAATCCAAGATAGTTTTCATATCAAGTTTTTGAACTTGGTAGACCGTCTGGAAGGATAAAACCTTTTAGATGTAAATGTACCTATAAATAGACTTCACTTGTCAAAAAACAGTTTAAGGCAAAAGCTCAAGGATTTTACTATGATAAGATTAAGATCTTCCATAGTAATGCTTAAAAGTCTATAAGGATTATTCTAGAAGTCACTTCATATTTTAGATATGGCAGCTGGAAAGAAAAACTATAGAAGTGTATATTGAGGGTTTATGCAAGGTACAACCGTGAGTTTTGTCAGATCCAAAGAATGCTAGATTGGTACGCAAACTTTGATAAGAGAAGTACGCATCACGGGGATGAAATGGTCAAAGAGTTTTGATTTCATCAGGAAGAGAGAATAAACTTGCACTTGTAAGAAAATAAGTGGGAGCACTAAGACACATTTCTAATACTTTATGTGGACGACATATCGTTGATTAGAAGTTGTGTATCTTTACTTGACACAATTTAAGTTTCATTTTAAAATTGTTTTTCAAAATGAAAAGACCTAGACTAAAACCATATTAAGTATCAAGATATTTATGTTGTCGAGCCATACGATGGCTTGCTCTATCAATGGACGTTGTCGAGGGTCACTTTCGATACACCTGCACACTGTGTCGAGAACCAACAGTAGCTGCTTCTCATGGTCTTTGCTCTAGATCGGCCTGTCGAAGATATGCTCTTCCTTGTTCTCAGATTTCATATGTAGAGACCAGGAGACCAAGTCCCTGGATCCCTTGATCTTCGACACGTCCACGGGTCGTCTACCGGTGAGAAGCTCCAGTAGGACGATGCCAAAGCTGTAGACGTACCCTTTTGGGGTGGCAATCAGTGACTGGCTGTACTCGGGTGGTATGTAACCCAAGGTGCCAACTAGATCAGTAGTCACATGAGTGTCATAGGGTTGTATTAGCCTTGCTAGCCCAAAGTCAGCGAGGTGCGCTTCAAAGTCTTCGTTCAGAAGAATATTTCTTGACTTCATGTCTCGGCGGATGATGTTCGGATCGCAGTCCTTGTGCAAGTAGGCTAACCCCCTGGCTGAATCTTGAGCAATTTTGAGCCTTGACTCCCATTTCAGCATGTAACCACCATCCGCCCTCTCATGCAGCCAGTAGTCCAGGCTACTGTTTTCCATATATGTGTAGATCAGAAACCTATCATATCCGTGGCGGCAGTACCCTCTCAGCAAAACAAGATTCTTGTGATGAGTCTAGGACAACACTTCCACCTCGGCACGAAACTCCCTCTCCATCTGCCCACAATCACCAGAGAGCCGCTTCACTGTGGCCTTTGTCCATCTGAGAGGTAGGCCTTCTACACGAGACCAAATCCACCACAACCTATTATGTTGGCTTGATCAAAGTTGTTGGTCGACCTGATAAGGTCACTGATAGATAGCTCCTTGGTAGAATTCTGAAAGAACGACACTGGCTTTGAGTAGGAATAATATGTGTCATGACAAACACACTCAACGTCTTCATCACCGATAGCTCTTGCCTCCCGTTTAGAAATGTTAACCAAAACAACACATAAAAGAACTGCAAGTGTCAATCCCATCCAGACTCCCACTCCAAAGAATGCTTTATGAGTTTAGGGACTGATGTCTACGCATGCTTCTATTCTTGTAGACAGTGTTGGGCCTCCAAGTGCAGAGGTTTGTAGAATAGCAGCAAGTTTCCCTTAAGTGAATCACCTAAGATTTATCGAACTCAGGGAGGAAGTGGTCAAAGGTATCCCTCTCAAGAAACCCTGCAATCGAGATACAAGAAGTCTCTTGTATCCCCAACACACCCAATACACTTGTCAGGTGTATAGGTGCACTAGTTCGGCGAAGAGATAGTGAAATACAAGTAATACGGATGATTATAAGTGGTAATTTGAATTTGAAATAAGAGTGGCAGCAAGAAACCATGTAACATGACTGATTGTAAATGGTGTTTCAATATTTAGAAACAAGGCCTAGGGATCATACTTTTACTAGTGGACACTCTCATATAAATATATTCTCTTTATTAAGCTACCCTGAACTACTCTCTAGTTGGACGATGTAGGTCTATAATAGCACACCTTAAAGTTTGCTTTCCCCATCTGGATAACCCCTCACTGTCACCTTGAGCGCTATATGGTTCCAACAAACACCACAATCTCATAGAGACATCCAACTCAAATTATACTCATGATAAGTATTTCTGTAACCTTAGCCTAAGTGCCACACGGTGTGCACACTGTCAACTTCACACACGTGGGGATAAGCAGAGATTAATTAAAGCACTTGAGTAGTAGAATAGATCTAGATTACAAAGCTCATGATCTCAATAAGATCACGCATAGAGAGAGAGAGAGAGAGATGAACACATAGCTACCGGTAGAGCCCTTAGCCTCGAGAGAGAACTACTCCCTCCTCATCATGGGAGTCAGCAATGGCGATGGATATGGCGGTGGAGTCGATGGAGATGGCTCCGGGGGCACTTCCCTGTCCCGGCAGGGTGCCGGAACAGAGACTTCTGTCCCCCGAATCTCCTCTTCGATGGCGGCGTTGCTGCGGAACTTTTCATGGAATTCTGATCCTGTATTTAGGGTTTTCGTCTCGGGGGGAATATATAGGCGAAGGGGCAAGGTCGGTGGAGGCCCGAGGGGCCCACACCACCTGGTGGCGCGCCTAGGGGTACCCGCGCCACCATAGGGTGTGGCCGCCTCGGTGCCCTCCTCCGTCTCTTCTTTGGACTCCGTCTTGTGTCGGGCAAAATAGGAACTTCGGCTTTTATTTCGTTCAATTCCGAAAATATTTCCTTACTAGCTTTTCTGAAACCAAAAACAGCATAAAACAGGCAATTGGCACTGCGACATCTTGTTAATAGGTTAGTTTCAGAAAATATATAAAAATGCCTCAAAGTGTATACAAACATAAGATAGTTGATACAAAACAAGCATGGAGCATCAAAAATTATAGATACATTTACGACGTATCAGTGACAGATGTCTCTATTGAGGGTTTATGCAAGGTACAATCGTGAGTTTTGTAAGATCCAAAGAATGCTAGATTGGTACGTAAACTTTGATAAGAGAAGTACGCATCACGGGGATGAAATGGTCAAAGAGTTTTGATTTTACCAAGAACAGAGAATAAACTTTCACTTGTAAGAAATTAAGTGGGAGAACTAAGACACATTTCTAATACTTTATATGGACGACATATCGTTGATTAGAAGTTGTGTATCTTTACTTGACACAATTTAAGTTTCATTTTAAAATTGTTTTTCAAAATGAAAAGACCTGGACTAAAACCATATTAAGTATCAAGATCTATGGATATAAATCTACACACCTCATAAGTTTAAGTCAAAGTACATATAAGAGATATTGAAGTAGTTCAATATGGAAACATCAAGAAAGTGTTCTTGTTGTATGGATTTTAGCAAGACTTGAGTGTAGTTGACCCTCGATGAGTAAAACACGTGAGTATTTTTAAATCATGAAACACCATGATATGTACAAAATCAGATGTCATGTGCTCTAAGGTGTTACGACATATACCAAGGTGAATCATATGATGATCACTGGATAACAATGAGAAAATCCTTGGGTACTTTAGAAGAACTAAGGATATATACTGTATATGATAGTAACAAACTAAAATCTTTGTAATATGTTACACTAGTATTAGTGTCATCACATACAAAAATAAATTTCCATCTCAATTAGGCTAAGTAGCACAATGGGCTGGAAGTCTTCCATGCTGGATTTAGATAAGTTCTAAAGTTTTAACATTATGACAAATTCTACAAATGAAAGGCTAAGTATGTCATTATTTTGATAACAGCCTTGGAAGGTGTTTGAGTCAAAAGTTCTTTAAAAGGAAATTGGTGCAATTCCTAATTTCTTATAACTATGAAGCTATTCTACAATAATATTAGCAACATAATTCAGACTGAGGAATTGCGGTCTCACCAAAAGACCAAACTTATACAATTCCATATCAACCCATTTGAGGTGAGTGTTGCGTAGAGACACAAGTAATTTGCAAATACATAAGCATCTGATCTGTCAGACCCGTTGATTAAACCGCTTCCACAAGATGAACATGATCATCACCAAAAGGTCATGGGTGTCAGATGTTCGCCAACATTAACTAGATTATTAACTCTAGTGCAAGTGAGAGACTTAAGAGAATATGTACAAGAGGCAATAATAAAATGGTTATTATCATATTCCATGTTTATGATAAAATTTTATTTCTAATTCTAGAATTGTATTAATCAGAAACATCAATACTTGTGTGTTTAATAAACAAAACAAAGAGTTCTTAGTAAATCGTCCCTGTTTAACTAGCTTGTTCATTAACCGATGATCAAGGTTTCTAGATCATGAACATTGGATGTTGTTAATAATGAGGTCACAATATTAGAAGAATGTTGTAATGAACATACACCCAAAATATAGCAATACGATCAAGTCATTGTGTTTACATTGCTATAACAACTCATACGAAGTAACCATAATCCTTAGACCATGAGATCATGTCAATCACTAACATCAAAAGAGTACTTTGATACACCAAACGTCACAACGTAACATGATGATTATAAATGTGGGTTTAGGTACTGCTTGCAAGGACACATGACTAGGTCACAAATGATGTCATATCACGAAACAAGTAAATAGTAATTGTTGGTAACGAGATCAAACTAGGTATGATTGATACCAATAATCGGATCTCGGACAAGTAATATATCACGAGATAAAGCGATTTAGTTACGATGTTTATGGTTCTCGTGTTCACAAGAGTCATCGTTAAATGTGTGTGAGTCGGTATGGATCTCTAGGTTCTGCTGCTGACTATTGACCAAAGAGGTGTCTCGATCATATTTGCATCATTCGCGAACCATAGGGTGACACACTTAAGGTGCGCTGATACTTATGCATATATATTTTATATCATAGAAAGGATTTGAAAGCGCTAAAATTATTTCGAGGAGTACCGAAATTATTTCGAGGCAAATTGCTGAAATTTGTTTCAGATATAATATCAGAATAATGCAAAGGGGTTTATGCAAAGGGGTTGATACCAATAATCGGATCTTGGACAAATAATATATCACAAGACAAATGGGATTTAGTTACGATGTTTATGGTTCTCACGTTTACAAGAGTCGTCGTTGAATGTGTATGAGTGAGTACATACAAATATTTTATTTCTAATCTTTTTTGACACTTTGAAATGTGTTTTCACACAATGGTTCATTTGCACCCGTGAGCCTAATTGGATTTCCGGAGTTAAACTTCCTTTTGTTTTTGTTTGTGCTTCCTTTGCTTTATTTTGTTTTGTTTATTGATGCACTTAAAACTGTGCAGTTTTTTATATGAAATCGACAAGGAGAGTCCGTAAAAAATATTTTAGCAAGACGGTACATTCCAAAAAGTTCATTTTTGGCAGTCAACAACTCATTTATATGGTACAATATATTCTGCGATCGAAAGTTGCCTTAAAAGCAAAAACAAGACATGTTCCCAAGACGCCAAGCCAACGCAGTAGAGAAGAAAAAACCCCTAGGCGCTGTGTACAGCTGGGCCGCCGCAAGACCCCCTCCTCCGAAAATATCTCCCCGCTGCTTGCCTGTACTTCTTTCTTTCTTGTGTTGCAAGCCAAAAACACCTCCACCCGACGCCGGTCTCGCGAACATCGAGCCGTCCACGTACGCGGTCCGACTGCGCCGCACCGTCGGATCGCAAGCGCGAGGGGAACCCGGGCCGCGGCGCAGGGGTGCGAGCGCGTTTAACCTCGACCAAACAAAAAGGAAAGCGAACGCCGCGGGACCTGTACCCTGGTCTTTTCGCTGATTCGCGCCCGTGGCGTTCTCATTTTCAAAAGATACCCCTGAGACCCACCGTATCATTCGCCCCTGGCAGCGGCGGGCTGTAATTTATCCCTCCGTGAGAGGGTCCAAACGCAAAAGCGCCGGGCACGAACCATTGGTTGGTTCCCACTATAATTAGGCACGAGTCGAGAGGGCAACGTCTCGTTCTCACCCTCGTCCGCCGCCGCGTGTTCGGAAGCGAGCGAACCCCGCCCCCCTCTCTCGCCTTAGTATCCACCCCCACCGCCGCCCGCTCTCACAAGCAGATCGAAGCCGAGCTCAATGGCGTCGTCGGGGGGATTGTCGCTGGTGCGCCGCGCCGTCGAGGCCGTGCGCCGCACGCCGCGCTGGCAGAAGAGGCTCGTCGTCTTCACCATAGGGTGCGTGCGCCGTCTCCTCTCCCTCCCCCCTCCCACTTCGATCCCTTTTATTGTTTTGATCCGTGCTCGCGGCCGCGCGGCGGCCGATCCGTACGTGCGCCGCCTCGTCGTTGTGCATTGCTCTGTACGGCCGCGCCCTCATTGCGGTTCGATGAAATTTGCCACATTTTGGCACTTCCTGATATTTTTTTGTTAATTTTTCTAGTAGTTCGGTTCCGCGCCGCAGAGTTACGCGGGCCGATTGTTTGTTTTGTTTAAGAACTGCTTCGGTGATGATCTGCAACTTCGTTACTGTATTTTAGATTTTCTCTTTTGCCCTCGGAAGTTCTCAGTATTACTCGTAGATCCACTCGAATAAGACTCTACTTTGTTAATACTGCAACGCTTTCCATTATTCATATCAATCAATACTAGTAAATTGTTTCAAAGTCTGCTCATCTGGTAGTAAATGGATCTACTAATCTGGCCCGTATTGTATTCGTGAGGGATTATGCAACTTGCAACATCCCTCCGTTTCATCTACGCCCTGAAATTTCAGGCTCGGTTATTTAAGTCGTTTTGGCATCTGAAAATTCTGTGCTTTTAAAGTAGAAATCTTGGCTAGAGCAGATTATCTGTGTTGTGCTGAAGACGCTGAGGCCAACGCAGACAATATATTGATACGATGATATCTTCTATGCTTGTATCATTTTAAAAACAATTTTGCACTGCACTTGGTCTGCCTCACAATTTCAGACAACATGCATTGACAGTGGTGCTAAACACATCCTGTGGTATTTGGTATGCATGGTAAAATGGCTGTTCGTAAGCTATGGGTGGGATATTAGCTATAATTATACTGTATTAAATACTGTTGCCCAGTTAGATTTTGTGAGATGGTACAAGACAATGTTTTCCATATACCGGGAAACTTGATTTCAGTTATGAGTACACTGACTACTATTTACTACAGTAAACTATGGTCTTAAGCCACTTGATCAGTAATCTAGTTAGCAAGAGAATCCTTATCATTTTTACCTACAAACCAGGATCACCACCACTGGATCCTCTTACTCGAACAAATATTATTCTTATTAAATTTAGTAAAATATATCTGTAACAAATTGGTAAATACACCAAAACTTCAGGTTATAAGTCAGGGTTATGCTGAAGCAGTATTTATTTGTTCACATTTGAATAAGACTTTTATTTCAGAATTCTAATACACTTTCGACCTCACTGCAGAGCTGGCACTGTAACTTACGCTTGTCAGGATAATCGGGTTCTTCAAATCAATGATGGAACAACAGGCAAGAAAAAAGTGGTTATACTGGGAACTGGTTGGGCAGGCGCAAGTTTCTTGAGAAATATTGACACTTCTTTGTATGATGTCCATGTGGTATCACCTCGCAACTATTTCATGTTCACTCCTTTGTTGCCGAGTGTGACATGTGGCACTGTTGAACCACGTAGTATTGTGGAGCCAATTCGCAACATTGTGAGGAAGGTAATTTTTTGAATAGTAAAGTGCATCAGTAGCTCTTATCTCTATTATGCATCATTTTGTACCTTCTAGTAGTTTGTTCATTCCATGTCAGTAAAGATGCACCATTTTGAGCAATACCAATGATATATCTGATATGTTGCAAGAATTAGCACAGTTAACGTACATACAATTTTGCAGAGAGGTGGTGCATTCAGATTCTGGGAAGCAGAGTGCTTCAAGATTGATCCAGCAAGCAAGAAGATCCACTGCAAGGCAGGCGATGGGACCAATGTTGATGGCAATGGGGAATTTGTTGTGGACTATGATTATCTTGTTGTGACTGTTGGAGCTAAACCAAATACTTTCAACACCCCAGGTGTTGTTGAAAATTGCCATTTCCTAAAGGTGAGTACCTGCATCATCTGCATTAGATGGATGAATTAATCTGATCTAAACAAACAAATTTGTAGTCCACTTTTTTTATTTATGCCAAAATTGCCTTGATCGATTCACTATGTGTGCTTCTTTGTTTAATATATTTTGTTGATGAACTAAACGTGGTAGAGTCCAACTTACTTTTTTCAATTAAATTGTTCTTTCATCATGATAACTATGTAGTTTCTGTCGCTGCTGTGCATATGCAACTAGGTGTAGTGTCTGTCTTTGAGTGCTAATGTTTTGTATTTCTACTGCAAATCAGCTATACATTTTGTACAATTGGATGTTATTTGACACAGTCATTATTATGTAGGAAGTAGAAGATGCTCAAAAGATCAGGAAGAGTGTCATGAAATGTTTTGAAAAAGCCTCACTTCCTAACCTTACTGAGGAAGAGCGGAAGAAGAATGTTCACTTTGTTGTTATTGGCGGTGGCCCTACAGGGGTAGAATTTGCTGCAGAGTTGCATGACTTTGTCAGTGAGGACTTGGCAAAGTTGTATCCTGATGTAAAGAAGTATGTGAATATTTCAGTAATTGAAGCTGGAGATCATATCCTTACGATGTAAGATCCTTATTAATGCTTAATTTGTCAAATCTTGATATTTGACTGATTAGAAACTTCTTAGTAGCAAATACAGTAATTATACCTTAGATCTGGTGTTAATTTCATACAACATTTTTCATGTTTCCTGCAGGTTTGACAAAAGAATCACCCATTTTGCTGAGGACAAGTTCAAGAGGGAAGGTATAGATCTGAAGACAAATTTTAAGGTCGTGAAGGTGTCTGATAAGACTATCACCATGACTAATCCTGCAACTGGGGAGATTGCTGTTCCTTATGGCCTGGCTGTTTGGTCCACTGGAATTGGGACACGTCCAATAATTATGGATTTCATGAAGCAAGTTGGGCAGGTATATCTCGTTCTGCATCGATAACAAAATCTTATTTCACTGTTCACGTTTAACATGTTCAATACATTTTTTGTAGGCAAACCGTCGTGTGCTAGCAACCGATGAGTGGCTTCGGGTTAATGGATGTGACAATGTATATGCTCTTGGTGATTGTGCAACTATAACTCAAAGAAAAGTGATGGTATGTGTGTGCTACTCCTAACTCTGTAGTGGTATCATTCTGCTACCAGAATTCCATGTCTTGTGATTATCTCCTTTCTGAATTTGATGTAACATGTGCATGTAGCCTACTGTAAAAAGACCATCGTATACCTTGTTTGCTTTCAACATGTGCCTAGCTTGTTTAAAAAAATCTGTTGTGCTTACCTTGCAAGTTACAAATTGTAGAATTTATTTTGCCACCATATCACCACAGTTGTTGCTTTTCACATCAAGCTTTCACTTGATTAACAAGTGGCTACGATATATACTAGTCTCTCTGTTCCTTGTTATATGGTGTAGCTTTTGGAAACGTCAGACCTGACTCTCTTTAACCATGTTTTTCGAAAATAATATTACCATTTACAATATATACCACATAAGTATTGTTAGATTCATAACAAAATATATTGTCATATATTACTTATTTATTATTTCACATGTTGATTGTTTTTTCTCAAGACTTTGTCAAAGATACTCAATTTTGATCATTCAATATACTCATACACCTTGGGAACAGAGGGAGTATTGAACTAGGATTAACATTTGGCCTGTGAAGATGCTAAGTTGTTCTCTTTCGTATGTTTAACAAAATACTGAAGTGAAGTTGCAACCTGACAAATTTTTGGGAAGTCGTTCTTTTCCTTCCAGTTTACGATGCAAACTTTTTGAAACAATTGAGATTGGTTTGGAAGTTTTACATAGGAGTGATGCTTCAGTCAGAGGAGCATCCTTCTTTCCTTTCTTTCACTCTTGATATGGAGAGGTTTTTCTTGTTTGCACCCCTTTATGGCTTTACTAATGCTACCTTGCAGTGTCAACTAGCACATGTTATAGTTTTCGGACATCTCAGTGGCTCATGTAATCTTTGTTGACGTACATACAGGAAGATGTTGATGCAATATTTCGGGTAGCAGACAAGGATAATTCTGGAACTCTAACTGTAAAGAAAATAAAAAATGTTCTTGGTGACATCTATCAAAGGTACCCACAGGTGGAGTTGTATCTTAAAACCAACCAGATGAAGAACTTCCATGACCTACTGAAAGATAAGGAGTCAGAAGAACTGAACATTGAAGAATTCAAAAAAGCCCTTGCTCAAGTGGACTCGCAAGTCAAGATGCTCCCAGCAACAGCTCAGGTAATTGATGTGTATATAATACTCTAACAACTCAATATTATCTGCCATGCATAGAGCGGCACGACCCAAGTGTTGCCAATATTGCTAACTTTTTATTAATGTCTGTTCCCTGCTTCAGGTCGCTGCACAAGAAGGAGCTTATCTGGCAGACTGCTTCAATAGGATGAATACTTGTGAAGACAATCCTGAAGGCCCTCTAAGGATCAGGGGTGCAGGGCGTCATCGGTTCAAACCTTTCAGGTCTGTTATCGAAGGCCGTGCTTTTATAAGTGGGACTAGTAAAAATCTCATCCACATGCTTGTACAATGTTGATTAGTAAATCTAACAAAAAAAATACCGTATAAAAGAAAAGGTCTAATGGAGTGCAATTTATCATCCCTTTGCATGTCTATAATTTATCATCCCAATCAATGAGTCACTTTCATCAATAACTCTATGGAGTGCAATGCAGTCATGCTTGTACTTTTCCTGTGGAAGCTCGACAGGTAGTAAATCTGACAACAAAATTACCGTGAAAGTGCTAGTAAAGGTATTAGATAGATGAACAAGACTTCTGATTGCATGTCATCAAAGAGTTTTGTCACTGAAATAAAACACTTATGTTTACGTAGCTACTATTGATCATCCCGAATTGCTCATGTACAGGTACAGGCATCTTGGTCAATTTGCTCCACTTGGTGGAGAGCAAACAGCTGCCCAATTGCCTGGTGATTGGGTACATGTAGGCCAAAGCACTCAGTGGCTGTGGTATTCTGTCTATGCAAGGTATTGATCCTGCTATCCATTACACTTTGTTCCTTCTGCATTTCAATCGGTGAAGGTTATGTCTGATTTGGGATTGGTCCTAATGGTCGCGTTTTCTCTTACTGAATACAGCAAACAATTCAGTTGGCGCACAAGGATGCTAGTCGTAACTGATTGGGGAAGGCGGTTCATCTTCGGAAGGGACTCCAGCAGCCTATAAATTCAACTCCAGACTGTGTAGTTCGCTTGTTCTGCTATCTGAAGATCTATTAGACTCTACTCCTTCCAGAATACAACATCATTCGTGATGTTCCACAATTTTGAAAGCTCAATTGCCCTATAACCTAGCAAGTTTCTGTTTGCCAAATTTTGGTGTTGCCAGATTCTTTTGGTACAATAAACTTTATATGTCTTGTCTTAATACACCTGCAACATTTGGGTGTCTCTAGTAGTGAGGAGGACCAAAGTACTACGCACTGAATTTGTTTATGTCAAAGTTGGATGGGCTGTTTTTCATCTTATTGCTTACATATCTACTGTTCTTGCAACAGAAGTCCCCAAAGTAACAGTCTAAATTCTTCTTTGTTGGTTCGGATAAGATTCATCTGCTATGCCTGTTAAAAGAGTACAACTGTCAGCAGGTGTTAACTGCATTCTCCTTTTCAAATCAAAGATACTATCTTCCGTTTGGTTCTCATGTTATAATACTACTCCCTTCGTTTTCATAATATAAGATGTTTTAGCTTTATGAAATGAGTGTATCTAGGCCTCTTTTCTTGTGTATTCACTCTGAACCTACACACAAAAAGATGTCTAGATACACTTTTCTCAGAAAGCTAAAACATCTTATTATGAAACGGACGGGGTACATGAGAAGCTGAACACAGCTTCTAATCCAGATGACAGAATGCGTTGACCTAGGATGTTTAGAGATTGTCATGTACATCTAGCAAGCCATATGTTTTGGAAGAAGCTTGGTTCACAAACCCCAAGTTTATCTATGAAGTGCTAAACCGTATTTTTTCTAATCCAGATGATAGAAGCTGGGCGTCGCCGGTGAAGGGGGTGGCGGGGACTTAGTCCCTCTCGGCTCGCGGCGCGATGGTCTGGAGGAGGACCGTCCTGCTGCGGTTCGAAGGCCGGCGGCGTCCCGCGGGTGTGTGGTATGGTTGCTGGAGGCTCGGGAGGATGGTGGTTGGCGGCGGGGTTGTTGCATCTCGGCGGCGTTTCCTTGCCCCTGCGAGGTTACGCCCAGATGGGCTCCCAGGGCTAGATGGGCTTGGGGGGCCGCACCTCGGCGGGGCTGGGGCGGCTAGAGGAGGGTGAAGGAGTATTGCAGGAGTGGCGTTGAGGGGGGCTCGGCGAGCGGGCGGCGTCGGTGGTGGCGCTGTCGGGCCCGTCCGGAGCCCAGGTGGGATTGGCAGGTTACGTGGACGCTCTGCTCGGTGGCTGGAGGGGGGTTGCGGCCGTGCGGGCGGCGTGGCAGCCGTGATTGGAGGATGGTGTTTTGTCACTGCTCGCGTGCCCTTACGGGTCGGGGCGGTTCTCCAACCAACGAGGTGCTGGGCAGGGCGTGTCGTTGGTTTCGGTCTTCTTCGCGTGGTGCGGTGCTCCTGGAGCCGGCTTGGCGGGCTCTCCTCCTCCCTGCTTAGTGATCTGGTGGCGGTTGGTAGTGGCGGCGGATGGTGTCTGCGGGGTGGACGTCAGGGCGGCGGCCCCGGGGCGGTGGTCGCGGCAAGGGGCACCGCGGGAGGAGGTACCCAGGTGGGTTCCTTGTGGCATGAGGTGGTGGCGGCGGTGCACTGCGAGGCGGGCATGGCTTCCCCGCCTTGGTAGATCTGTTAGAAATAATGGGCTAATTTATTTAAGCCCATATGTGATTTTAGTTTATCCCTAAATCTCAAAGCCCATGTGTGTGGAAGCCCATGTGTGATTTAGCCCAATTTGGTGGCAGCTCACATATGAGTGGAGTGGGAGCTAAAGTTTAGTCCTACATGGAAAGTTGGAGGAGAGTTATACCACGTTATAAGGTGGAGTGGTTCACCACTTAGTAAAGTGAGTGAGAAGAGGAGAACTACACGCGCGCTCCTCCGACGACGCCGTCGCTCGCACGCACGCCCGCCCGTCACGACGCGCGCGCACGCGCCGCGGGTTGCGGGAATCTCGCCGAGCCGAGCTTTATTTTTGCTGTTTGGGAAAACTTGTTGAAAGAACATTTTATGTTTTCCTATGTTTTGCGTGTTAGATAACAATACTATGGAGACTTTTCATGTCTGCTAAGTGTGCAGGAAGTTTTGAGGGGGGGCGGATAATCCGCCCCACCAAGGGCCGGATAATCCGGCCTACCTCATCTCTCAAAGGAAGCCAAGGCGCGTCGCTCGGTACCCGGTCGGATTTTCTCCCGGAAAATCCGAACTGGGGCGGGTTTTCCTCCCCAGGCCGGATAATCCGGGTGTCGCATGGGCCGGATAATCCGGCCGCTAGTTTTCGAGCAAAAGGAGCCAATGCGCGTCGCTCGGTGTCCGGTCAGATTTTCTCCCGGAAAATCCGAACTAGGGCGGTTTTTCTTCCCTAGGCCGGATAATCCGGCCTTCGCATAGGATCGGATAATCTGGCCCCTAGAAGTTGATCAAGGGCAAGCTCGGCGCGACGCTCTGAGAGGGGGGCGGATTATCTGCCGAATATTCCGAGTCTGGGGCGGTGTTTCGCCAGACCGGATAATCCGGCCCTCACTTGGGCCGGATAATCCGGCCCCCAAAGGTTGCAACGGCTGGTTTCTGAAGGGGGGGGTATAAATACTCCTTCCCCAACGTTCAGAACTCTTGATTCATTCGAAATTGACCAGACATTGTGCAAGAGCTCTCATTCTCGATCTCCCACTTCAACCACCCGAAGGTCTTGATCTTTGGTGGAATTGAAGGAGGAGAAGTTCATCATCATCATCAAGAATCAAGCGCTTCAACTCCTCTCCATTCACTTGGAGAAATCCTTGATCTATTATTCTTGTCAATACCTAGATCTTGTTTATTGTATTTGATAAGTTTGTTTTTGTGGCAGCTTGTTGTCATTTCGGGAGCCTCCAAGTTGTTGTGGAGTTGTTGCCCCGCTAGTTGTGTAAAGGCGTCGGTGCCCGTCTCGAAGGGTACCTATAGTGGAAGGTGGATCAGACATGTTGTGGCGAGATCCATCGGAGAACAGGGTGAGGCCTTTTGTGGCGTGGTGGTCTTAGTACCGCCCACCCCTCCAACGCAGACGTACTTCCCTTAACAAGGAAGGAATTGCGGTCAAACAAATCATATGTCTCCGCATGATTCACTTCGGTTTACTCGTTCCTCTTCCACTCGCTCTTTACTCGCTAGTAGATAGGTTTGCATATAGGGAAATTCCACTCAATAGTTTATCTAGAGAATTTACCCTTTGTGCTAAGCCTAAAATTGAAAAAGAATTAAAAATTGGTGTAGCACCTATTCACCCCCCCCTCTAGGTGCCCATACGATCCATTTCAATTGGAGCCCCGGCTCTTAATTCGGGCTTAACCGCCTAAGAGTAGTATGGGTACCAAGGATGATGGAAATGAGGCTGTGGATAAGGTCACAATGGATGATCTCAAGTCGTTGGAAACAACCTTGTTGAAATCCTTTGAGGCTAAGATGGAGGAGATGAATCAAATGATTGCTCGCCTTACATCATCCATAGCCCCATCTCCATCCTCCTCTGAGGCTCCCACACCATCATCCACGGAAAAGGGTAACACCGGATCCAAGGATGATGATGTGGAAGGTGAAAAACTAAATGGTTCCACCTCCAAAAAGGGAAGTGGTAAGGAGGAATATAGTGAGGTTCGCCACGTATATTCCCCTGACCCACCTATCCCTCATCCTCATATAAACAATAGGGGTGATCCACCCAAGCTCACTGCATCCTCTTTTAATCAATGGCAATTCCTAATGAAATCTCATGTTTGCAGCTCCTCTATTGAATTGTGGAGGATTATTGAAGAAGGTCTTCATATTGGAGATCAAACCAATCTAACGAGAAGGGAAGTTGTGGATATCCAGTTGAATGCCACCGCTCTCCACATGATACAGCTAGGTGTGGGTCCCAAGGACATGCCACACATTGAACATCTCAACACAGCTAAAGAGGCGTGGGATGCTCTTACGGACCTTTTCGTTGGAAATGAAAGCATGAGAAGAAACATGTATGATGCCCTTAGTAATGAAGCTGAGGGATTCTACATGTTGGATGGTGAAAACCATGAGGACATGTATAGAAGACTCAAGGGCATCGCAACAACATTTCGAAAGCATGGGGCCACTCACATTGATGATGCATGGATAAAAAGAAAGTATGTGAGTGCCTTAATGCCTTTCGAGCCAGCGGATTTGAAGAGCTTGCAAGGGAGACACAACTATCATCAAATGACATCCAACGAAGTCATGCAAGAAATGGCGTCATTCAAAGTGGTGGCAAAGAATGCTGAAGATGCCCGTGCTCGGGCCATTGGAATGCAAAAGGGTGTCAATGTGGCTCTCAAAGCCAATGTTGTTGAGCAAGAGGAAGATGAAGGAGCTTTTGAGGGGGTATCCATGGACTGCCCCGATGAGGTCAAACGTGCTCATGGTGAGTACATGGCATTCTATGCAAGGAATTTTTGGAAGGACCCTGCCAAAGCCAAGTCTGAACTTGAGCGCAAGAACGGGTCAAATGGAAGAAGAGAAAGTGGCCCAAGATTGAGAACTTGTTTCAACTGTGGAGATAGAATGCACTTTGTAGCCGAGTGTCCATATCAAAATAGAGAAGACAATGGTGGCAGGCTCATTCTTAAAGAGAAATCTAAAACTCCTAAGAAGAAGCCGTTTATTAAGAAGAATGGCCCTTTCAAGAAGCAACCCACGATTGTCCTTGTAGCTCAAGAGGAATACTCCTCCGCAAGTGAAGATGAAGAGGATGATGATAGTTCCCGCGAAGTGGCTGCTATAGCCACCACATCGACTCCCTCCTCTCTCTTCGACTCGCCGAACGAGAACGCCATCAACAACAACGCCACTTGTCTAATGGCAAGAGGATCCGAGATATCAACTTCTAGCTCTTCATTTCCTAAGACTAACATAATTTTGGATATGGATGATCATGACAGTCTCGAAATGAAAGAAAAAGTTATTGCCTTGGATACTTTTTTCACTAACCTACAAGGTGAGCACAAACTCCATTTTGATGCTCTTATGAGTCAACTTGCTCAAGCCGAAGATCTCCTTGAAGAAAAGGGCAGAATTGAAAGAGAAGATGCCTTGGAGATAGCTTCTTTGAAGAATGCCTTGGAAGAGGAAGAGGAAGCTCGAATATCTTTGGAAGAAAGACTCGAATCCCTTGAGGAGCCATAAGAAGAAGCTGTAGCTCAGCTCATTAAAGAATATGACCATGCTCTTGCCAAGCTCCAAACTCAATTGAAACGGTATGATGTGCCAAGTACCTCCACTTCATCCTTTGGAAAAGAAGACATTGCAAGAAGTTCTCAAAACAAAGGTAAAGGAGTTATTGATGAGATACTAAGCAGGCAAAGGACAAACAATAGTAAAGAAGGTCTTGGTTACATACCCAAGATAAAGAGCAAGAAAAAGAAGAAAAATAAGAAGAAGAGCAAGACTGCTCAATCGAAGACTAGCAACATTACCAATGACAAGACTAATTATGATGGTTTTGCAGGGATCAACAATCCTAACTTTGAACTTTATTGTGATTATTATGGTGATGTTTCTGCTAGTTATGTAGGGCCTTATGATTGCTACATTCCTTGGTCTATTTGGGTTCCCAAGACCCTTGTTACTAACATGAGAGGACCCATTGAAAAATGGGTACCTAAAACCAAGAAGTAATTTTCTTGCAGGGCTATGCTTCCGGTGGTTCTAAATGGGTACTCGATAGCGGTTGCACGAGTCATATGATCGGAAGCAAGGAGATCATCACGGAGATGCGGCCAAACCTTGATCACATTACCGTCTCCTATGGTGACAAGTCAAAATCTGAGGTATTGGGTCTCGGCAAAGTCGTGGTGGCTCACAATATCTCTCGCGTGGACGTCATGCTTGTTGAGACCCTCGGGTACAATTTACTTTCAGTTTGTGACCTTGGTAAGATGGGCTTTGCAGTTTACATTGATGCTGATTTAGTGGTACTCTTGTGGAGCAAGTCTCTAAAAGTCGCTTTCGTGGGATATGTCGAAAACGACCTGTACGTGGTGGACTTTTCGGCGAAAACCACTATAGGCCCGATGTGTCTTTTCAGAAAGGCTGACGCGGGTTGGCTATGGCATCGCCGACTAGCCCACGTAAATATGAGAACTTTGCAAAGTCTCCACAAGGGTGGCCACATTCTTGGACTAAAAGAAAATGTCTCTTTTGCCAAAGATCGTGTTTGCAGGGCGTGTGTTGAAGGGAAAATGCATGATTCACCTTATCGAAGGAAAACTATTATCTCTTCAAAAAGGATTTTAGAGCTCCTTCATGTGGACCTCTTCGGACCTCCATCTCATGCAAGCCTTGGTGGGAAGAAGTATTGTCTAGTGATTGTTGATGATTACTCAAGATACACTTGGGTTTATTTCTTCAAGTTGAAGAGTGAAACTCAACAAACTGTCATCGACTTCGCCAACGAGGTTCAATGTCAACACAATATCCCCATTCTGGCTATAAGGAGTGATAACGGCTCGGGGTTCAAGAACTGCACCTTAAATGAATTCCTAAGTGAAGAGGGGATAAGAAATCAATATTCCACTGCGTACACCCCTCAACAAAATGGTGTAGCCGAGAGGAAGAATCGAACTCTAATGGATATGGCAAAATCAATGTTAGCCGAATTTAAATCTCCATATAACTTCTGGGCTGAAGCAATCTCTACTGCTTGTCATTCATCCAACCGTTTATACCTCCGCAAGATCTTGAACAAGACTCCGTATGAAATACTTACCGGTAACAAGCCAAACATCTCATACTTTCGGGTATTCGGGTGTAAGTGTTTCTTTCTTATTAAAGGAGTTCGTTTATCTAAGTTTGAATCTAAGGCTTTAGAAGGTATTTTTGTTGGTTATGGTGCCGAATCCCACACTTATAGAGTCTACAATAAGCTCTCTGGAACTGTTGTAGAATCTTGTAGTGTGGTGTTCGAGGAAAATGACGGTTCCCGTGCGGAGCAAGTTGGTGTTTGTGATCCAGATGTTGAAATACCCCAAGATGCCATAAGAAGAATGGGCGTGGGATTCTTCCGCCCCATTGAGGAACCCCTTGTGGCGGACCGGGAAGGACAATGCTCTACTCATATAGAGCCCTCATCTACACATGCCCAACAAGTTCCTACCACGGGAGCAACTTCTACACCATCTCCATCAACTGCTGAAGGTCAAGATGTTCCAGAAAGCTCCTGACCGGATTTTCCGGTTGACACCGGATTATCCGGCCACCCCGCTACAGCTGACCATGTTGCTCCTGCTGGAGAAGATTTCTATGCAAGCTCTAGGCCGAATTTTCTAGCTAGTCCCGGATTATCCGGCCCCTCACCAGTTCAAGCAAGTCCCAGGCCTCCTGATGAAGCTGCTGCAAGTACTCCCAGGCCAGATTATCCGGCCTCTCCATCGGCCGGATTATCCGGCCATGAGTCTCCAGTTCTGCAGCCTCCTGTTACGGCTATGGATTCACCTCAAGGGCATGCGTCTCCACCACCTGCTACCGATGTTCTAGTTACTGATCAAGGCGGAGAAAATTCTCCCAATGAAGACTCAAGTGATGAATCTCCTCCTCCAAGAGACAACAAACTTATTGAACTTCGTCGCAAGGCTCGGGCTGATCGTAACCTTGAGTTGAGGGGTCACACTCTCGACAAGGTTGTTGGTGATCTTCGACGAAGGGTATCTACAAGAAGAGAACTGGCCAGTTTTGGTGAGCATCAAGCTCATATCTCCTTGGTGGAACCTAAGAAGGTCTTTGAAGCTCTTGAAGACCTAGACTGGGTTGTTGCTATGCATGAAGAATTGAATAATTTCGAACGCAACAAAGTCTGGAAACTCGTGGAGAAACCCAAAGAGTGCCGCAATGTTATCGGCGCCAAGTGGATTTTCAAGAACAAGCAAGATGAGAATGGCATTGTTGTGAGGAACAAGGCAAGACTTGTGGCACAAGGTTACTCCCAAGTTGAGGGCATCGACTTCGGCGAGACCTATGATCCAGTAGCTCGCCTTGAGTCCATCCGTATCCTACTTGCTTATGCTGCTCATAACAATTTTAAGTTGCAGCAAATGGACGTCAAGAGTGCCTTCCTTAACGGTCCTCTACATGAGTTGGTATACGTAAAGCAACCCCCGGGGTTTGAGGATCCTAACTTTCCGAACCATGTCTACAAACTCGATAAGGCACTCTATGGCATTAAACAAGCCCCACGTGCATGGTATGAGCACCTTAAAGAGCTTTTGTTAGATCATGGCTTCGAAGTTGGGCAAATCGACCCCACTCTTTTTACTAAGAAGGTTAAGGGGGAGCTCTTCGTATGCCAACTATATGTAGACGATATCATCTTTGTTTCTACTAACAAAGCTTTTAACGATGAATTTTCAAAGCTTATGACTGACAGGTTTGAGATGTCTATGATGGGGGAATTACGGTTCTTTCTTGGATTCGAGATCAAGAAAATTAGAGAAGGAACCTTTATTAATCAAGCAAAGTACATCCAAGACATGCTCAAGAGATTCAAGATGACGGATCTAAATGGTGTCGCCACTCCGATGCAAACAAAGTGTCATCTTGAACTCAACCCTCATGGTAAAGATGTGGACCAAAAGGTATACCGGTCCATGATCGGCTCTCTTCTTTACCTCTGCGCATCTAGACCCGATATTGTGTTTAGTGTGAGAGTGTGTGCAAGGTATCAAGCAGCTCCTAAAGAAAGCCACTTAGTGGTGGTCAAGAGGATCTTTCGATATTTGGTTCATTCCCCCAACTTTGGTCTCTGGTATCCCAAAGGCTCCAATTTCTCTTTATGTGGTTATACTGACTCAGATTGGGCTGGTGATAAGGATGATCAGAAATCCACTTCTGGAGCTTGTCAATTCTTGGGAAGATCTCTTGTATGTTGGTCCTCCAAAAAGCAGAATTGTATATCTCTCTCCACCGCCGAAGCTGAATATGTTGCTGCTGCCAGCGCTTGTACTCAATTATTGTGGATGAGGCAAACTTTAAAGGAATACGGTGTCAATTGTGACAAAGTGCCTCTTTTATGTGATAATGAAAGTGCAATCAAAATTGCGTACAATCCTATTCAGCACACAAGGACGAAGCATATTGAGATTCAGAATCATTTTATTTATGACCATGTTGCTCGCGGCGATATTGATCTATCCTTTGTGAGCACAGAGAACCAACTGGCGGATATTTTTACAAAGCCACTTGATGAAGCAAAATTCTGCTACTTGAGGAATGAGCTAAATATCATTGATTCCGGGAGCTTGTCTTGATTACCCATGCACTCACTCGTACATCTCAATCCTTCTTTGGTCTAGGTGTGGGCATGGATATAGGGGGAGTGTGGTCCTAACTCACTGGGCTAACCCTCCCCCCATAATGCCAATAGCAAGATATATCATTTCTCTTAATATCATGTTGTGATATGTGAGATTATTGATGAGTATTGGTCGTGAACCCAAGATATATCTTCGCGGTGTCACACCATACACTCCAACAAGGTGGCTTCGGCCACCGCCCTCTCCCTTGAGGAGAATTGGATTTTTTTGGATGTTATTTGCTCTCTCATGTTCTTATGGGAATCACACTCACTCTTGGCTTTTATTTTATTTGGGTTTTGCAAGTTTGAGTGTCTAGTACCATCTCAGTTTGTCTCTCTTAATCCTAAGCCTTTCCCTACCCCTAAGCCATCTATTCTTGCACACAAGTCCCTTGTACACCTTGTGCGGGTGTTGTTTAGGGACGCGCGGGCCTGGTTCTGTGTGTAACAGAATACCAGATTTGAGGCCGGATAATCCGTCCCAAGTGTTGGCCGGATAATCCAGCCCTGGCGGATTTCATCTTAAAGGGCAGGGCTCGGGGGGAAGGGCTCATAACGAGCAGCACTTCTCCCCCAGCCCTCTCCTCCTCTTCAGTCGCCGCCTGCCGCCCCTCACCCTCCCCGGAGCCTCTCCAGCCACCGGATTTTCCGGGCCTCCCCAGATCTTCTTCTCCACGCCTCTGGGTACCTTCTCCTCCACGTTCTTCCTCCAATGAGTGAGGGTAAATCCCTTTCTCCCCATCTTTGGCTAGATGTGTAACTTGTTGGATGGAACGTTATCTAGAAGGATGTGTTTTCGCATAGAAATCGTAGTCTTGCAGTTTCTAGGCCCGATCTACTTTTTTGCATGCAATCTAGGTGAAATCGAAAATTTCTGCCAGGGCCAGATTATCCGCCCCTGGCCAGGCCGGATAATCCGGCCTGATAGATTTGATTCTGCTTCCGTTTCACTATGGAGTATGCATTGAGTAGTTTTGTCCTATGAACTTTTTGACTACTTTTCCCATGCTCTCTTCTGGACTTGTGTGTATGCTTATCCCCTTGCTATCGCCCTTATTCTCCTCATAGGTGGTTCCGGTGTTTCCAAGACCTACAAGCGCCGTCCTCGCGCCAAATAATTTCAGGACGAGGACGAGGACTATGAGTTATCCCATGGGGCGCTAGCATCGCTCTTCTCCCTTTTTCGTGTCTCGATGCCAAAGGGGGAGAAGTAGTTCTATTAGGATGTCCGTGGATTTGCATGGGTCGGGCATAAGCACTTGCACTTTTTATTCGTTATTTTTTGCTTATGCCCATTTAGCGTTGAACTTTAAATTCGTGATTTGTGGTTGTTTGAGACTTTATGTGGTTGTCTGGATTATGCCTATGGACTTCATATCATGGATTATGCTTATGGATCTATCTATTCATATCCTATTGCTGGAGGTTTATCACAGAAGGTTTATCACGGAAGGCGCGCGCTCATAATGGTTATCCGGTAATAATTGTGATTTATGTCAAGGATGCCTATTCTCTACTTTGGTGGTATGTGTTTTTGCTCATATGTCTAGGAAATAGATTCACCTATTTCTGTGCATTTGTATTCCAATGCAAAACTCTATTATGCACACATTGAGGGGGAGTCTCCTTCATAGTTATCTCTGTCTGTCTTGTGTCTTTCTCCTACAAATCCTGGTATTGTCATCTAACACCAAAAAGGGGGAGATTGAAAGAACATTTCATGTTTTCCTATGTTTTGGGTGTTAGATAACAATACTATGGAGACTTTTCATGTGTGCTAAGTGTGCAGGAAGTTTTGAGGGGGGCGGATAATCCGCCCTACCAAGGGCTGGATAATCCGGCCTACCTCATTGCTCAAAGGAAGCTCGGTACCCGGTCGGATTTTCTCCCGGAAAATCCAAAATGGGGCGGTTTTTCCTCCCCAGGCCGGATAATCCGGGTGTCGCATGGGCCGGATAATCCGGCCCCCAGTTTTCGAGCAAAAGGAGCCAAGGCGCGTCACTCGGTGTTCGGTCGAATTTTCTCCCGGAAAATCCGAACTGGGGCGGTTTTTCTTCCCTAGGCCGGATAATCCGGCCTTCGCATAGGATCGGATAATCTGGCCCCTAGAAGTTGATCAAGGGCAAGCTCGGCGCGACGCTCTGAGAGGGGGGCGGATTATCTGCCGAATATTCCGAGTCTGGGGCGGTGTTTCGCCAGACCGGATAATCCGGCCCTCACTTGGGCCGGATAATCCGGCCCCCAAAGGTTGCAACGGCTGGTTTCTGAAGGGGGGGTATAAATACTCCTTCCCCAACGTTCAGAACTCTTGATTCATTCGAAATTGACCAGACATTGTGCAAGAGCTCTCATTCTCGATCTCCCACTTCAACCACCCGAAGGTCTTGATCTTTGGTGGAATTGAAGGAGGAGAAGTTCATCATCATCATCATCAAGAATCAAGCGCTTCAACTCCTCTCCATTCACTTGGAGAAATCCTTGATCTATTATTCTTGTCAATACCTAGATCTTGTTTATTGTATTTGATAAGTTTGTTTTTGTGGCAGCTTGTTGTCATTTCGGGAGCCTCCAAGTTGTTGTGGAGTTGTTGCCCCGCTAGTTGTGTAAAGGCGTCGGTGCCCGCCTCGAAGGGTACCTATAGTGGAAGGTGGATCAGGCCTATTGTGGCGAGATCCATCGGAGAACAGGGTGAGGCCTTTTGTGGCGTGGTGGTCTTAGTACCGCCCACCCCTCTAACGCAGACGTACTTCCCTTAACAAGGAAAGAACTGCGGTTAAACAAATCATGTGTCTCCGCGTGCTTCACTTCGGTTTACTCGTTCCTCTTCCACTCGCTCTTTACTTGCTAGTAGATAGGTTTGCATATAGGGAAATTCCACTCAATAGTTTATCTAGAGAATTTACCCTTTGTGCTAAGCCTAAAATTGAAAAAGAATTAAAAATTGGTGTAGCACCTATTCACCCCCCCCTCTAGGTGCCTATACGATCCATTTCACTTGTGCGGTTTGACAGACGTGTCAACAGTCAGCCTATTCGGGTCGTTCCCGGATCGTGGGCTATCTGTAACGGATCCGAACATGCGCAACGTGGGCTTGGTCCACGACGTGCCCTATGCGGGATTCCCGAGCCGCTTTATATAAACGCCAGTGCGGCTTCCACCATGGACACACCGAAAACCAATCTAGGGTTTTGCCTCCTCTCTGCCTTGCGCTGCCACCGTAGTCTACTCCATCCCGCTTGCCGGCGTGCACCGGTGAACGGGAGAGCAGGTCTCCGGAACCACTCGCCTTTGCGATCCTATACGGGAGAAAGCGAATAAGGTTTTTGGGAAGCGCTCTGTGCGACTGCTCGAGTTCTGCATCACGGCTCGTCTTCCATCCAAGTCAGGCGGTGCTGCCTATCGTCGTCTTTGCCACCGTCTGCTTCGATCAATCTTCCCCAAGGTTACTGCTGTGACTACTGCAATCAAATAGTACGTGCGACACGCTGTTGTCTGGTTATTCATCATGTTCTGCGAGTACATGTTTAGTTGCTATCTGTTTCTGTTCATCTTGTTGTTTAGTACATCTAGTATGTTCGAGTTACATGTGCTAGTAGCTGGTATTGTCATGTTTAATATTCTGGAATTAATCACGGAAGTTGTGCCTAATTATCCAACAATCCAAAAACCTTATTATAGGCAATTTTCCGATATAAACATGGGACACTTGGCCGATGCGATGAAGCCAGAAAAGTTTATCAGTATTCATTTTAAGAGGTGGCTGCAAAATCTGAAAGTATTCGAGGCTAGTGAGGGTTTACCTGAAGGAACTATATCTGAACAAGATCAGAACAAGTTCAAGGAAACAAATCTTGCCTTTGTGGGATGCGTTCTGAGTGTTCTTGACAACAAGCTCTTTGATGTGTATATGCACTTCAAAGATGGCAAAGAGCTCTGGGACGCACTGAACGCTAAGTTCGGTGTAACAGATGCTGGCAGTGAACTGTACATCATGGAGAACTTTCATGATTACAGGATGGTTAACAACCGTTCTATAGTCAAAAAAGCTCATGAGATACAGTGCTTTGCCAAGGAGCTTGAAATCCTTAAGTGTAACTTGCCCGACAAGTTTGTGTCTGGGTGCATTATTGCAAAGTTGCCTTCTTCATGGAGGAACTTCGCCACAACTCTCAAGCATAAGAGACAAGAGATATCGGTTGAAAACCTGATAGCGTCTCTTGATGTTGAGGAGAAGGCTCGAGCTAAGGACACTTCTGAGAAAGGAGGCGAGGGTTAGTCTAGCGCCAACATGGTGTAGAAGAGGACCTTCGGCAAGAACAAAGGGAACTATAAGCCCTCCTTCAACAAGCCTCAAAAGACTACAACCTTCAAGAAGAAGAAGAAGCCGAAAAAGGCTGGGCTAGGATGATTTACCTGTGGAGAGCTCAGACACTTCTCCAAGGACTGCCCAGTACGTGCAGATCGCAGAGGGAAAAGTGGAAAGACTGTCAATGTCGTGACCGCTAGCAACACGGATGGGTATGGTAATTTATTTATTGTTCTTTCAGTGTTTCAATCACCATGTTGGTGGATTGATACAGGTGCTAATGTTCATGTATGTGCTGACATCTCTATGTTCACTTCTTATCAGGTCGCACGGGATTCTTCCGTCCTAATGGGGAATGGATTACATGCTTCTGTTCGTGGTGTTGGCACGGTGGATCTGAAGTTTACTTCTGGAAAGATCGTGCAACTGAGGAACATGCAACATGTCCCTACTATGAACAAGAATCTCGTTAGTGGCTCCCTTCTATGCAGAGATGGGTTTAAGGTTGTGTTAGAGTCTAATAAAGTCGATGTTTCAAAGCATGGACAATTTATTGGTAAAGGTTGTGTTAGAGTCTAATAAAGTCATTGTTTGCTCAAACAATGTCATGTCCTGAATAGAGTTCCTAACGAGAGTAAAGAAAAGACCCCTTATGAGGAGTGGGCTGGGAGAAAACCATCACTTGCATATTTGCGCACTTGGGGGTGTTTGGCTAAGGTCAACATACCGATTCCCAAGAAACGCAAACTTGGACCTAAGACAGTGGATTGTATCTTTCTAGGATATGCTCCGCGGAGTATAGGCTATAGATTTCTAGTGGTTAAGTCTGAGGTTCCTGATATGCATGTTGATACTATAATGGAATCTCGTGATGTAACATTCTTTGAGAATATGTTTCCTATGAAGGATATGCATAGCATTGCTAGAATTTCTTCTGAAATACTTCCTAAATCTAGTGCATCTATTGATAATTTTGAACAAACACATGAGGAAGTCCTAGAGAAAGATGACGATGAACCTCCCACAAGGAGTAAGAGACAGAGGATTGCAAAATCCTTTGGTAATGATTTCATCGTGTACCTTGTGGACGATACTCCCAGATCCATTGCAGAGGCATATGCATCTCCTGATGCAGATGATTGGAAAGAAGCTGTCCAAAATGAGATGGACTCGATTCTTTCTAATGGAACTTGGGAACTATCAGAACGACCCTACGGTTGCAAACCTGTGGGCTGTAAGTGGGTGTTCAAGAAGAAGTTAATGCCTGATGGTACTATTGAGAAGTACAAGGCATGGCTTGTAGAAAAGGGCTACACACAGAAACAAGGCGAAGATTACTTTGACACCTATTCACGTGTCGCTAGACTGACCACCATTCGAGTACTACTGTCCCTGGCTGCCTCTTATGGTCTTCTCGTTCATCAAATGGATGTGAAGACAGCTTTTCTTAATGGAGAGTTGGAAGAGGAGATCTATATGGATCAGTCGGATGGGTTTGTAGTAAAAGGTGAAGAGACAAAGGTGTGCAAGTTGTTAAAATCTTTATATGGCCTGAAACAAGCACCTAAGCAATGGCATGAGAAGTTTGACAGAACTCTACTTTCTGCTGGCTTTGTCATTAATGAGGCTGATAGGTGCGTGTACTATCACCATGGTGGGGGCAATAGTGTTATATTATGTTTGTACGTGGATGATATTCTGATCTTTGGTACAAATATGGATGTGATAAATGAAGTCAAGTCTTTCCTGTCAAAGAGTTTTGATATGAAAGATCTGGGAGAGGCTGATGTGATTCTGAACATCAAGCTTATTAAGAACGAGAATGGGATTACTTTAACGCAATCTCATTATGTTGAGAAGGTCTTGAGCCGTTTTGGCTTTATTGATGGCAAGACTTCTCCAACACCTTATGATCCCAGTTTGACATTGTGAAAGAATAAGAAGGAACCAACAGACCAGTTAAAATACTCACAAATTGTTGGTTCTCTCATGTACTTAGCAAGCGCTATAAGACCCGATATCTCTTTTGCTGTGAGCAAGTTGAGTAAGTTCATGTCTAACCCGAGTATTGATCATTGGCATGCACTTGGAAGGGTCATGCGTTATCTATGTGGTACAATGAGCTATGGGATTCACTATTCAGGGCACCCTGTTGTGCTTGAAGGATATAGTGATTCGAACTGGATCTCTGATGTTGATGAACTCTACGCCACGAGTAGGTATGTGTTTACCCTTGGAGGTGGCGCAGTCTCATGGAGATCTCGTAGACAGACCATATTGACGAGGTCAACTATGGAAGCAGAACTTACTGCTTTAGACACAGCCACTGTTGAGTCAGAATGGCTGCGTGAACTCTTGATGGACTTGCCTGTGGTTGAAAAACCTGTGCCGGCAATCCTTTTGAATTGTGACAACCAAACTGTTATTGTCAAAGTGAACAACTCTAAGGATAACGCGAAGTCATCAAGACACGTCAAGAGACGTTTGAAATCTGTCAGGAAATTGAGAAACTCCGGAGTAATAACTGTTACGTATATTCAAACAGATAAGAACCTGGCAGATCCCTTTACAAAGGGACTATCACGAATTGTGATAGAAAATGCATCGAGGGATATGGGGTTGAGACCCATGGATGTCACACCACAGTGGTAACCCAACCTATGTGATCGGAGATCCTGTAAATTAGGATCTGGGAAGAACAAGCTAGTGGTTTGACTGAGGAGAGTACTTCTGTAACCCTCTCTAGGTGAAGATGCATGACTCTCAACTCTGTAAGGCAGGTTGGCAACATGCCTTAATGTGTTTCTGTTGGCTATAACTAGCGAAGATGCCGTCCTACAGGGCATTCTTAAAAAAAAACCTATATGAGCTCGACTGTAAACGTCGCGGTCTATGAGACTTGGGTGGTCTCTAGTAAACTCATGAAGAGACCAGGGAGTATGGCGCATATGCTCCAACCCACGGGGTAGGCTACTGGCAGCCAGGTACTAGTTATGATTTTGAGTGAAATCTATTGGCACCAAACTTGCAATTCAAGGTTCGTCCATTGTTCAAGTTGCTGATAGACGTAGTTCAAGATTCTAGGCGGATGTTCAACTTAACAGTCTTTGCTGAAACACTGGTATATAAAAAGTAGCGAGGATTGGCAAATCTTCAAATGGACATTTGAGATCTGGTGGGGGATTGTTAGAAATAATGGGCTAATTTATTTAAGCCCATATGTGATTTCAGTTTATCCCTAAATCTTAAAGCCCATGTGTGTGGAAGCCATGTATGATTTAGCCCAATTTGATGGCAGCTCACATATGAGTGGAGTGGGAGCTAAAGTTTAGTCCCACATGGAAAGTTGGAGGAGAGTTACACCACCTTATAAGGTGGAGTGGTTCACCACTTAGTAAAGTGAGTGAGAAGAGGAGAACTACACGCATGCTCCTCCGACGACGACGCCGCCGCTCGCACGCCCGCCCACCTGTCACGACGCGCGCGCCACGGGTTGCGGGAATCTCGCCGAGCCAAGCTTTATTTTTGCTGCTTGGGAAAACCGACATGTCAATAGTCAGCCTATTCGGGTCGCTCCCGGATCGTGGGCTATCTGTAACCGACCCAAACGTGCGCAACGTGGGCTTGGTCCACGACGTGTCCTATGGGGATTCCCGAGCCGCTCTACATAAACGCCAGTGCGGCTTCCACCACAGACACAAAACCAATCTAGGGTTTTGCCTCCTCTCTGCCTTGCGTCGCCACCGTAGTCTACTCCATCCCGCTTGCCGGCGTGCACCGGCGAACGGGAGAGCAGGTCTCCGGAACCACTCGCCTTTGCGATCCTGTACGGGAGATGGCGAATAAGGTTTTTGGGAAGCGCTCTGCGCGACTGCTTGAGTTCTGCATCACGGCTCGTCTTCCATCCAAGTCAGGCGGTGCTGCCTATCGTCGTCTTCGCCGCTGTCTGCTTCGATCAATCTTTCCCAAGGTTACTGCTGCGACTACTGCAATCGAACGGTACGTGCGACGTGTTGCTGTCTGGTTATTCATCATGTTCTGCGAGTACATGTTTAGCTGCTATCTATTTCCGTTCATCTTGTTGTTTAGTATATCTAGTATGTTCGAGTTACATGTGCTAGTAGCTGGTATTGTCATGTTTAATATTCTGAAATTAATCACGGAAATTGTGCCTAATTATCCAACAGGATCGGCTTGTTTGGCTTCGGGTTCGGTGTTCTCCACGTGAAAGCACTGCATCGACCTAGGTTGATGCCGGCGATGTCGGCGTCTGCGGGCGTCGTTACCCTCGTTGGAGGCATCGTTGAGGAGTTCTTCACCTCCCTCGTCGTTTCGGGTCACAAGCTCTCCGGGTGAAAACATGAGCTCCGGCTTCTGCCAGAGCGGGCATCAGCGGCGCCACTGTCGTTTTCCCTCTTAGGGGTGATGTCTTTGGAGGTTTCGTGCTCCGCTGGGCGTTTGGGCCTGTGTTGTTTGGTTCCTGCACCGTCGGCTAGGAGTACGGGCGGTCTCGAGACCGGTGTGGTTGCCTGCGTGGCGGCGTTGTTGCCATTGTGTTGGTGTTGGTGCTCCTGACCTAGTTGGGCTAGGTCACGTGGTCTCATCCTAGGTTTGCCCTTTTTTTTCTAAAAATTGTGCCGTTGGTTTTTTTTTTGTCCAGTTCCCCTTTTAACGAGACACGTGTGTATATACGTTTGTATCATGTTTTGGCTGGTTTCTTTTTCAAACCGACACATTCTCTTCTTCTAATAGAAAAGGCAGTGCTCCTGCTGGTTGCTCTAAAAAATATGTTTTAGAAGAAGCTTGGCTCACAAACCCCGAGTTTATCTATGAAGTGCTAAACTGTATTTTTTTTCTATAATAGATTTCTTATGTGGATTACTAAACTTTTTCCGAGAGGGTAGTCTTAAAGTGATCGATTTTGTTAGGATTTAATTAATAGATTAATTAAAGGGATAATCCTCCCATGTAATTTTCCTATGTCAGTTGCAATATGGCAACCGACTATCTCGCATCTCTTCCCCTTGTATACTGAGATCATCAATGGAATAAACACAGTTGACTCATTTGGCTCTCTCTAGAGGTGTGTTCGGTTCCAGAACAAGAGGAAACGGAATGAAGTGAGTCCGTTCCGAGGGCACGGGACGGTTCCGACCCCGTGTTCGATTAGGAAAAGAACGAGGAACGGAATGGTTCTATATTCTGTTCGGTTGGAAGAATTGGAACCGGAACGGAATAGCAATAATGGTGCTTAAAATTCTAATAATCTGAACTTAAATTTAACAATTGTAATTAACGGTAGCAAATATTTTTTTTGTCTTAAAATCTTTGCTAAAAGTACCAAATCACAGAAACCTTGTAATTAACCTAAGCCATTGTCGCCGGTCTGCTCGCGTCGCCGCTCGCCTGCTTGCTCGCCGCCGACCTTGCCCGCGCCGCCGCCGGTCGGATGCGCGGACAGCGCTGCCGCCAGCCTGCTTGCCCGCCGTCGAGCTTGCCCGCGTCGCCGCCGCCCGTCTGCTCGCGTCACCGCCCATCTCCTCGCGTCGCCGCCGCCCGGATGCCCGCCGTCGAGCTTGCCCGCGCCGCCGCCGGCCGTCGCCTAGATGCGCGGAGGGCCGAGCTTGTCGGCCGCCACCAACCGTCGCCCGGATGCGCGGAGGGCCGAGCTTGCCGGCCGCCGCCGTTTGCCGTCACTGTGCTAATCATCTCTGCTAATCACCTCAGCTGTGTTTATTTCGCTGTGCTTGCCGTCACTGTGCTAATCATCTCTGCTAATCACCTCAGCTGTGTTTATTTCGCGAATCAGCGAGCCGTTCCGCGCGATCCGGCCGGATGACCTCGTTCCGCATATCAGAGGTATATTCCATTCCGAGGGACTAGAACGCACGAACGGAAGCTAGGTGCGGAACGGAACCGAACCGAACACACCCTAGATTGTCTCTCGATTCTGAGTTCTAACACGTTATCAGCACGCTCGCCGCTGAGCTAATTCGAGTCTCCAGACGAGAACAGAGAAAGAAGAAACAGCAGACACGAAGATCAGGCAAATCGGTAAGAAAAAAAAGCCTGAAGATCTCCTTCTCACTGATTCCTCCGGGGCCTCCGTCGCTCCAAAAGATTGAAGGCCTGGATCAAGAACAAAGAAGAAAGATGAGGCACTCAATTGGGAAGAAACATCCAAATACATGAAGCGCATCTTCTATCATCAATCAGACTTGATGAAAATTGACAGGTGCTCTTTTCCAATTGTGTTCATACAACAAATGCTACCAAGAATTAGTACCTTCAGAACTTGCTATGCCGACGTCCTTCACGGGCGCATAGTCGCGACGGACTGCATCGTTCGTTCAGGCACCCACGGCGGTGTTTTCCAGCCCGGGTGTTCCCAGCGCTACAGCCCGAGGCAACGGAGACCGGCGTGGACAAGGCGCGGCGACGCCCGTGCCTGCGGCCTTCTGGCGCGGCTCCCCAGAACGAGGAAAACACCGGCCATCCGCAACGTCCGTGCCCCGCGTGCTGCAGACTAGGCGCGGCGGCCTACTTGGTCTTCACGACCGGCCATCCGCAACGTCCGCGCCCCGCGACGCCTCCGACGTGGCGGCGCCCGTGAGAGGCGCTCGGACCCCTGCGGCGACCGCCTAGTGCGGCTCCCCGCGGCCTCCCGCAGCATGAAGACATCGCACGGCTCGCATAATTGCTGTGCGACAGCGCCCGCCTCCACAGCCTCTCGACGCGTTGCTGCTCCATGCGGCGACCCCACCGGAGGACGGTCGGCGCGGCTTTCCACGCCCCAGCGGCGGCGCCCGCGAGAACCTCGCGGCGCAGCTCCTCAAGCCCCTTGTCGGCGTTCGGCCTTAGCGCCACGAAACGCGGCCCGACTCGCATCGTCGCGGCAACGCCCGCAGGAGCGTCCTCCCGCCGAACGGCTCCCTCGCCGGCGCGGCTGGTCGCGTACTGTGCGGCAGCGTCCTCCGGCGCGGCCTCCCGCAGAGCAGCGAAATCCTCCTGGTAGCAAAGCTCCGGCAACGCTCGTTGCAGCAGTTTGGGGATTTTTCTCCGGTCTGCAACCGCACGGAAGAAGGTTAGCGAACCTTATCTCCTCGCTCGCTTTGCTTGAAAACCCCTGAATCTCCAGGAATTCTCAAAACCGGCTAGAAACAAGTGTCTTATGCCAAATTTCCTGATAAAGCCTGAATTTTTCAGGATATTGTGAATTGGTAATCTAGCAATACTATGGAATTAGTATGCATCATTAATAGGACCTTGTATTTGATGGTACTGTTTTCTCAATACTATATATTGAGTACTATGGATTCTAGAATAAATTATGTGATGTAATATATATTTTCATGTTTCCTACGTGTTGAGATTTATTACATCCATTGCTTTGCAATTGAGATCTTTTAATTTCTTGCAAATAAGAATCAATTCATTGTCTTAATTGAGCCTTTTGACGACTCGATACGAGCACGAATTGGTCTGCAAAGTTCAAAGTGAATTCTTTAAATTGATGTTTTGGGATCAATAGGTAGTGTGAAGATCTACTGTATTACAGACTATCTATCACTACGGAAGTGCTCTCACATACATTTTATTAAGTGATGACATAAGGTACTAGAAACATGCCTACCTACTGATTTGATCAGATTATACTCTCTAGTGCTGCAAGATCTACTCTAAATTCATTTTGGAGATTATCTATAATATGTCACACTTAACAATTTGAAGTTCACACTAGTGATTTCAAGCCTACTTCTTGAATTTATCATTAATTTTGCAAACTTCATTACAACATAACCATGATGGTTTGTGGTTTACCGAAGTGTAAATAATAACCTATGGTTTACCCATGGAGGTAAACGATGGCTTGAAATTTTGAGGCGCTCGACCTCAATGGCCACAACTACCCTACCTGGGCCATGGACAACGAGATCGCCCTTGCGTCCCGTGGATTAGCGTGTGCAATCCAGAATCCGGGGGACCCCCTTTTCGGCTGGAGTCACGCCGCTGAGAGATGAGCAAAAATATTCACCTAGATTTTAAGTCTGAGTATTTGGAGGAGAAATCCCCACTTACTTTGTTTCGGACCCTCAAGTCATGAAACTTGGACTATGGGAAATGCATCGCAAAGCAAAGGTTTGACAAAACTAAGCTTAACGACAAACATGGATGCTACACGCATCACACTAACAAGTGCAATACCCCAAAGCATCTGGTAATTCTCTACCAGCAATCCCAAAGACGCAAAGCACCTTAAGGGAAAAAGTTTGAAGTCAAGTTCAACCTTCATCCATATGGCACCAATGCAGATTGTTGTTTGCAAGACATTCCTTCTGTACCTAACAACACCATGACTCTCAAGCAGTTAGAGGACCCTATGAGCACAGAGAACATAATGGTTGAGTACACCTCAAACAATATGTTTGGAGACTTTGACTAGTCCCACTATCTCCAATGTGATGTTGTAATACAATGTGATGTTGTAATACAACATAAGTATTGTTATCACGGTATATTGTATCAACACTCTGATATAAATAAGATGGTATGTATTCTATATATATGAGAAAAGATTTCCATAGTGGAAACTCTCCAACTCGACATATAGATTTCTATGGTACTCAATCCGATGGATGAGGAACAAGTATTTGAAAAGTACCCCTCTCTATTGTTTGGATTGTACTACACGTGCATCCAACCTGTAGAACATGTTGCATATAAAGCAATTCCATTGGTCAAAACTTGCTCAAGTTCAAGTTCCCTCACTAGACTTTGTGTGCACCCCATGTGCCACTGTAGGGAAGCTATTTTGAGGCCCTCGCACCTCTAAATACAAATTGAACCATTTCGGTTCCTTGAACGCATTCATTGTGTGGACCATATTAGGTATTTTCATCGTATTTATTGACACATCTAAACGATGGTAATACGTGTGCCTTATATCCACACGAAACCATGCATTTACCATGATAATGAGGGAAGTAATTAAGTTACATGCCCATTATCTTTAAAGTCGAATTTTATCAATTCAATTCGCATGGACAAGATGCAGAATTCTCCTCATGCGGCTTCGATGACTTGCATGGCATTGGGGATTGAAGTTCGGCACTCTGTCCCATTAGTCCATACTCAAAATGGTTTGGTTCGATCCATAATTAAAAGGATCAAACTCATTGCAAGACCTTTGTTAATGAATTGCAATTACCAACTAGACGTTGGAGTCATGCAGCTTTACACACTGCTCAATGACTAACTGCATATCACAGTACTCCCATCTGCAATTGATACGTGGAAATCCTTCGAGCACTTCCCATCTGCGTAAGTTCGGAAGCGCTTCATGCGTACCGATCTCACCACCGCAGCATACATCATTGGGCCCACAAACTAAGGATCTATACGGGGTACAGATCTCTGTTGATCAACACGTACCATTGAAAATCCCTTATTGGGGATCCATTCATAGCCCGGTATGCTGAGTGCTTATATTAAAGGGTGTATTATTTCCAGGCATTAGGGGGTGATTTCATGTACCACACAGAATGCCAGGAAATTTATTGGGACTCCATGTTCCACCTCATATCCACGTATTCAAGAATTTGGACTTTACGTCCGGAATTCACATATTTGCAACACATTGCAAATAACTTGTCAGATTTATTTACTAATCTCAAAGGTGTTACAAAAATCCTATAATCCAGCTAGAAATGCGCCCGAAAGAGTGGAGGTACCAATAAAAACCACTCAAGTCCTTTTTCCTAAAATGAGGGGGAGTAGTACGACCTCTAACAAGGATCTAGCTTCCTACAAGCTACAAAGGAAATCGAGGAGAAATCCTCTAAATCAGTACTGCAAATCAACCTAGCGTTGACAAACACCTGATGGGTAGTATACACCCAGTGGAAGGGAAACCTCCACAACCCAGTTTTAGCTTGCACACACTGGCTGGGACATCGGAACACTCAGACTCACACGTATTAGTAAATCACGAAGAGTCATCATGGGTGGATGCTTCCTCCAACTATATCGATTCTGGAGAATCATATAACAAAAGCCTACACCCGTCGATAAATATGTCTCTTGTATGATTGCCAATAACCTTCACAATGATTCAGATCCAAATACCATGGCCATGGAAGAGTGTAAACCACTCGCTCGGACTGAAACAATCGAAGGGTGCAATCCAAGCAGAAAATAGCCTTGCTATTCCAAATGAATTCCCTACATAGGATTCAATATGTTTTCTTCTATAAATGGAATGAGAACAAAAAAGGTGGTGAGAAAGCAAGGCTTGTAGCACAAGGTCGGATTTTCGCAGAGATCCGAGACCTACTCTCTGGACATGATTGGAATCCTAAAAAAAATCGATAATTATATCATTGGCAGTGCAAAATCATCTATCTATGCAGTTGATAGATGTAGTGACTACATTTCGTGTGGATCACTAGATTTGGACATGTATGGTTCCCGATGGAATCTCTATCTGAATCGAAATGTAAATGCAACATGCATCGTGTAAGATCAATAAGTCATTACATGGCTGGTACAACCGATGTAGTAAGTTCCTTATACATAAGGATTACTCCTACAATGATGATTACCCATGCGTGTTTGTCATACACAAGGATTACTCCTAGAATGACGAAGCACGTGATCATCTAAAAACGGATTTTGAGATGAAGGATTTGGTTAAACCCAAACAATGCTTGATACTACAAGTCGGGCTACCTCACTCAAGTTTTATGGTACACTAAGTTTCCTATATTATAAATATTGGAGAAACCTAAATTGGACAAGTCATATCCACCTTCCATGCCGGTTATTCGATCTCTAGACGTAGAGAAAGATTCACTCAAACCACATGATAATGTAGAAGGGATGTTGGGACTTGAAGTTTCATATCCTAGTGCCATTGGACCCACCAACACAATTGGTTGGGAATCAAGAATATCTTTTGATATCTCCAAGGCACCACCACATTATTTGACATGCTCTTGTAATTTCAAAGAAATTTGAACTCCAATATCATCAGAATACACTGATGTTGGCTACTTGAATGATCCCCATAATGTGTACCTACATGGTAGAAGTGTCACTCTATTGATGTCTTTGAAATATACTTCGATGACTACACCTACCAATCATTCTGAAAATACAAAGCCACATTGACATGTGTAGCTTTACATAATGATAAACCACATACATGAGTCATGCGGTATTGGTTCTCTTGAATCATCGACCATTATCTACACAGATAATGTTGCTTGCGTTGCATAGATGCAAATAGGATATACCGAGAGCAATATCACTAAGCATATTGCCTCTAAATTATTTTATCTCCATGAACTCCAGAAGAGTTGGGGAATAAACATTTTGCGAGTCAAATCATGCGATAATAACATCGCTGATCTATTCACGAAGTATCTACCATTCTAGAAATGTTTTCATAAAATTGGTATTCGACAGCTTCAGAATTTGCAAGAAACGGGGGGAGTATCACCCTGGACTACTCCTATTCAAAGCATCATATTATACTCTTTTTCCCTTTATGAGTTCACTATCCAGGTTCTCATCAAGGTTTTTAATAAGGTAATATCAATACAAGATCACATGTCATATTTTCTGTTTTCCCCACCGGGGTTTTTAGGAAAGTATATACGACATATATATTGCTCTCTAAATTCTTTGAGGTTTTTCCCTTTGACAAGGTTTTTCTCATATAGAGTTAACGAAGAGGCAATAACAATAATATGTTGTATCATTTTCTCCTTATTTTCCCTCTGAGTTTGAAAGAGTTTTAACAACATATCTAACCATTATATGTTGCATCATTTTCTCCTTATTTTTCGACTGGGTTTAAAGGAGTTTTAGCAACATATCATACACAACTCTCCTCATATTTTTCCCACAAGGTTTTTGGAGGAGATGATTCCAAAGATGATCAATCGCAAGGACATGGAAGGATTAGGGAAAGTGTTAGGATTAGATTAATTAAATGGATAATCCTCCCATGTAATTTTCCTATGTCGGTTGTAATATGGCAACCGACTATCTCGCACCCCCTCGTACGGACGCGTCCCTTCACTCGTGTCTCTTCCCCCTTGTATATATACTGAGATCATCAATGGAATAAACACACTTGACTCATTTGGCTCTCTCTAGATTGTCTCTCGATTCTGAGTTCTAACAGATTTATCCCGTTTTGCGATGCTACACCACCTTGCCCACCCTTTTTCTATGTTATTATGCATGGTTGTGCAGGTTGAATTAGATTCTTCTTTTCTCTCGTAAAACCCCTTCCCAAACTATACATGTAAGATCAGCTTGGAACGGATGCCATGTTAGGTTCCCTTTTAGTTCGTTCTGACAATGTTTAAAATTCAGTGCTTGATACCACCACTGACAATGGGAGAGAAATGCAACTCTACCATGCAATTGGACACAGATTTCTGAAATGCAACGCTACTTGATGGAACTACGCTGCACGAAACTTAAAGCGGCAAATGGACGGCAGAAATGTGCAGGCTTGAACCGCCGGGTTCCCTGTATTACTACAGCAACTCGTCCTGGTTGGGCTTGGGCGATGTGAGCAGCGCGGTGTAGAGGCGCAGCTTCTCCTCCCCTATCGACGAGCACCGTGACAGGGGCCTGCGCGGCCGGATAAACGACAGCGAGGTGAGCGTCTTGCGGTGCTTGTAGCGTCGCCAGGCGAGCTGCACCGCCACGGCGGCCCAGGTGCGCCAGCCGTGCGAGTAGTAGCGCGCGCTGCGCCGCACCTTCTCGTTGGCGAAGGTGTAGCGGAAGTGCTGCGTGACGTACTTGACGTCGGCGGCCTCCAGCCCGAACGCCTCCGTGCTCTCCAGCGTGACCAGCGTGGACGACGACGCCGGCAGCCGCTCCAGGAAGGGCCGCCGCAGGCACCACGACAGCAGCTCGTCCCCGCTGAAGTTGCCCGGCCCCAGCGTGCAGCAGCTCGTCGCCCCGTTCCGCAGCGCCTGGCTGCTCTGCAGGTGGCCGCGCACGATGAAGAGCATCCTCTGCACGGGGTCGCCTTCTCTGACGATCTGCGGAAACAGATTATGATCTGCGCCATCCATCGTAGTGATATATCTGTATGAGGTTGGTTCGTTAGTTACCACTTCTCCTTTGGGGAAGACGAGGGACTTGACCCTGTCGCAGATGTTCTCGAGCACCAGGTCGTCCATGTGCTGGAACAGCGGCACCTGGCGGACGAGGTCGAGGCAGAGGTGGTACTTGATGTCCCTGCGGAGGCCCTCCGGGAGGTCGCGGACGATGCGGCACTCGTCGACGCCGCGGGTGGCCGCCCAGCGCTGCCGCTCGTACTGCCGCACCCGGTGCCGGAAGCTCTGCGGCAGGTTCTTGCGCTTCATCCACCACTCCACGCCCCGCAGCCGCGTGTGCATCGCCTGCTTCTTGGACGTCGTCGCGTTCAGAAACACCTGCGCGCATGCCGTGTCATCTACTAGTATCGATCAGATCAGCCGCCATGCATGACGACGCTAAAACATGAGATCGCCTACGTGCCTTGATGTTGCCTATGAGCATAGTGACGAGTATCAGCCCTCCGGTGATGGTGACGATGTTGAACACGATCTCTGACCACTCCGTCGTGCTCGCCAGATTCCCGAAGGTACTGATGATCAGCGACGACAACAGATGGTCACATCATAAACAAATCCACATCAATCAGCATCTAATCTAATTGAACCGATCTCCCAATCAATTAATTAGGAGGCCCGGCCGGGTGGTCACCTGAGCGTCATGAGGCCCCAGAAGATCGGGAGGAGTATCTTCTCGATCCAGCTGGGGTTGGCCACGAGCATGACGGTCCACTTGTACACCCCGTACTCGTAGTTGTCGCCGCTGTCGAGGCACGTCGCCCTGGCGCTGGCGTTGCCGGCCCAGTCGAGCCTGTCCGCGCCCGCGGCGGTGGTGCCGCCGTAGTAGAGCGGGCGGGCGCACGCCAGCGCCGTGGCCGCGCACCCGCCGCGCCCGTCGCAGAGCTGCTCCCTCAGGCACTTGGTGGCCCGCTGCACCCCGAGCAAGTACCAGCACGCGCCCACCGCCTGCAGCAACAAGCAATAAAACTCTGCGTGCCAGAAGCAGCCCATGTGCATGCGATGCAGGAGTACGTACGTGAGCGGCGACGAAGTATGCCATGAGGTTGAGCGCGATGCCCCACCAGATGGTGCCGAAGATGTAGCCGGAGACGTTCTGCATCCGGCGGAGGAAGCGGAAGGAGTGGTAGATCTTGGGCAGGTACTCGAACAGGAACGCCACCATCAGCACCGTCATCACCGACGTCGTCGACCCGGCGCGGATCATCGCCGGGATGCCCACCCAGGTCACAACCTGCTTAATCATGTACAGTATTCGTGTGTACTACTACCAATGAGACGCCACATAATTGATTGTTTCCGGATACAGTGCAAAAATAGATCGAGATGCCATAGCCGGACGTGTACTGCAAATAGTAAGACACTGATTGACTGGCAGTATCTTGTGCATAAGCAGAGTTGGGGATAGTATCGGCCAGTCAGCCAGCCATAGCCCCCACAGGGTTTCCGAGATGCTGGGGGACCTGCTTACCGGCACAATTCATTCCGCAACCAACTTTGAGTCTGCATTGAATACCTAGTTTGCTCAAACATGGTAAAATGACTGACTCTGAAGGGGCCCAAGCCCAATGGCTCCGAAATTATACTACCAAGGGGATTAGCACTAGTGCTGTACTACTACATGAAGAGAACTGTGCCAGTATCATGGCCATGTATGCATTCTACAGAATACTGCACGTGTGAGGGCAGTGCAAAACGAATGTACTGTTGCTTGATTACAGGCCCAGGATACAGCTAATACTCGCATTTGTGTGGTCTGGTCGGAGATGGGAGAACAGTGGATCCCATGCACCTTTGCCAGAATGCGCTGGGGGAACTGTGATGCTACATTAGTTACATACGACATGCTAGTATGCTACGGAAGGGAAAAATGGATAATCACCGGCGTTCCAAGATCTCCGATCTTCCGAACGGTTTTGACAAGCTTTCTAATCTGATCTGGCAACATATGCGTGGGCCATTGCAAGATTGTTTGTATGTGAAATATGCTTCTGACCAAAACAAACAGATGCAACATTTGGAAGAAACAACAGATGCATGCGAATTGAGCACTGAAGACCATTCCTGGACTGACTACGCACGCACCTGCATCACCGGAAGGACGACGAAGAGGTCCAAGAAGAGCCCTCCTCTCTTGGACCTCAGCAGCTGAGCCGGCAGCGCGGCGCCGCCGACGGCGTCATTGCTCCCCTGCAGCTTCGTCCCCTCCTGCTCGTCCGCGTCCTCCTCCGTCTCCTCGTCCTGATCCGGCGCGAACGCCATCCGGAGCCGCATCAGCAGGTTCCAGGCGTGCACGGCGTCCACCATGCTCCTGAGCGCGGTGACCGTGGCGGCGAACCAGCCGTCGACGAAGACGCACATCAGCGGGCCGCTCACGGACACGGCGTACAGGAACAGCGGGTCGACCATGAGCCCCGCCGCGCAGGCCAGGAGGTACGCCCGGTCCCACTCCCGCGCCCACCTCGCCCGGGGATCGATCGATGCCCACGCAGCCAACCGCCGCCGGCCGCCCTTGTGCGCCGACGCCCTCTTCTCTCGTTGATCTGCTGGCCTGCCGCCCTGAGGGGACGTGAGGGCGGAAGACGACGAGGTGAACGAGGATGACGCGGCGGAGCGCGCGGCGGTCGGCATGATCGAGACGGTACTGCCACCCCGTGCACAGCTGCGAGTAGTGACGAAGTAGAGAGGACGGATATATAGCTAGGACTAGGACTAGCTATGGCGCCGATACGTCATCTCGCAGATCTCACCCTGCGCGCGCTTGTCTGGTTGCGCGTGTTCGTCTGTCTGCGACCGGTGCGCGACGACACCAGCTATCGACGGTCAGTTCGCAGCTTTTGCATGTAACGGGACTGTGCAAACGGCGCGAGAACGTGGACGATCCATGAGGACAGCGGCGTACGTTAGCATGCTAGCGGTATCAAAAGTTGGAGCGTTGCGACAGTGCGGAAGCGAACAAGGTGGCCACACATCAGCATTTCAGCAGCATCCTCCATGTGTCAATCATGTCGGTCTTCATGAGTGTTGGCCGTCGATCCATCGCCTGGCAGCGTGGTCCTGTGCGGCTGCCTGCTGCCACTGCTTGCCAATTGAAACAGACCACTGCCAAATTACTAATTACCACATCAACTCAAAAAGGTGAAATTGCAAATGATGCAAGAGATTCCGCAACCTCAAGCAGGGATTGGAGAAGTCCATCAGCATGTGCTACAAGCACCGGATCACTTACATGTTGGCTCCTGGCAATATGGATGGAGATATTGCCTTTCAAGCTTTTGTCCAGGATTTGATTAGGAACAAGGGAAGTGACAAACACTTCGACCTCAAGAGGACGTACAGTCATCTTCTGGAACAAGTTGATGAACAAGAAGAAGACCAGAATGATGAAGAGAATGATGAAGAAATGGAGGAAGATGAAGACCATAACAACTTTGGCAATTCTAACACTGATGATTCTGGAGAATATATGAGTAGAGTGGTGATGGGTTTACCAGTGCCTTCTATGGCAGAGACCTATGTCATCCAATGTAGCTCATCTCAACCTGAAATGGCTTCTACACAGGAGAGTGTTGGGTCACAAGAAGGTGGGGAGGATCTTCAGGCTGTGTTGTGCAGGCTGAAGATGCTACACATCAACCAAGAATAAACCAAAGAACCATTAATCAAGGCACCTCTCATGTCAGGGTGGAAGAGAGGGCAACTAACCTTGTTCAAGCTAGAGACTTGTCAGGTACTAACCTCATCTCGTGTAATTCTTTTGATGTTCTTGATGAGGATGATATTAGAAGTAGAGCTCTAGAGATGGGTGTGGATTGTACTAATTTTGGTTTGGATAAAATTGATGCTATTAAAGATCTAGAGTTAGCTAGACACAGTTTGCAGGACAAACTGAAAAACATTGGTGATATCCTAGGACAACAACAATAAAATTCAGTTGCTAGGTTGGCATGATGAGCAAGATTTAGAGGGGTTTACCCTTATTGTTTCAAGGAGGAATGGGAAGAAGATTAAATCTGCTGAGAAGGTAGTTCTAAGAGGTAATCAGAAAGGTAAACTGAGTGTTGCTTCTGTGAAGGTTGGTATTGCTCACCCTTTGAGTGGCACACTAGCTGGAACAAGGGAGAGGAGAAAAAAACCTAGATCTCAATGGTTGCTATTCTGAATTGTAGGGGTGTGGGAAAGAAAGGCATGTCTAGCTATCTGTATGAGTTGATGAAACAACAATCTTTGGATTTTATTGGTTCACAGGAAACAATGGAGCAAGATTTTTCTAAAGCATTTCTCAAGAAACTTGATCCTTTGCATCAATTCTCCTAGAAATGGCTTCCTTCTGTGGGGAAATATAGAGGCATATTAGGTTCCTTTAGATCCTCAAGGTTTGATTGTAGTAATTCTATGTTTGGCAAGTACTTTGTAAATTTGACCTTGAAGGATATTAAACTTCAGGTTGATTGGAACCTAATGGTTATTTATGGAGATGCTCAAAATGAGAATAAAGAGGAGTTTCTCACTGAACGGGCACATGTTTACCAGGATCAAACTTTACCTTTGCTGGTGGGTGGATATTTCAATGTTGTTAGATTTGCATTTGAAAAAAAAGGAACTTCAGACCTAACAAATGGACTCATATATTCATTTGAGTGTTTGTGAAATAAGTGAGTTGTATATGTCGGTTTGGTGGTTTACTTGGTCTAACAACCATGTAGTTCCTACTCTGGAGAAGTTGGATATAATTTTGGTTAGTAAAAGCTGGGAGGATCTGTTTCCCCTCACTACAATGCATAGGTTGACCAGAGGAAAATTCGTGCTTCTCACGATGGCTTCAATGGTCTTCCCACCAAATATTGGCATAGTCCTCAAACTCAAGGAATGCCATTGCAACTTTCTTCTATTCGGAATAGTTGTTGTCTCGGAAGATCTTATCAACTTTGAGCTCCCAATCAATATATGCATCGCCATTTTCTTCTCCTTTGAAATTGGGCATAGCGAATTTGAGTTTTCCGAACTTGCCATCATCGTGCTCACGGTGGTAGTTGTGGCATTCTTGTCTCATGCTTTCTTCGCTTGGTTGACATGGTGGTGGAGGAGGATGTGGAGGTTGATTGCCTTGAGGAGGTGTTGGAGGAGCTTGATGATCTCTCTCATGTTCCCTTTGGTGCCTTTGCTCAGGATCATTTGCATTCATTTCTTGACGGTGCCGATGGTGTGGTTGAGAAAAGCGGCGGGCACGTGGTTCCCCTTCCTCATCATCACTTGGATCCCAATCCGGTTCACCTTGATAGTTACACCTTGCATTGTAGTTGTGAGGATGATGTTGTCGGTTATCATTATTATTGTGGAGAACTTGGACAATAGCTTGGTTCAGGAGCTACGCATGCTCTTGACAAGGGTGACGAAGATCCTGGGGTTGTTGTTGAGGTAAGTCATGACAATCGTGGTGCCGATGATGTCTTGCTTAGTGTCGTTGAGGATCTTGTGGTTCAACCGGTTGTTCACGTCGATGACGAGCTTGATACTCCCCATTGTAGTGGTGTGGTTCTCCATGACGGGAGTGTGAGCGCGAAGACTCACCATGATGGCTTGCGGAACGAGTATGCGATGATCTTGACGAGCTGGAGTGATGTCCATGATGGTTGCCAACATTGGCAATAGCTTATTGAAGAGCTTGGAATTGAGCATGATGCTCCTCTTGATGTTGTCGGTCATGGTAGTTGAACTCTCAGAATGTTTCATCGATACAGTGCTCAAGCCTATCAAAGTGGGCACTGAATTCTTGGCGTCGCGCACATAAGTTGTGGCGCATGGCGAAGCGATCTTGGTTGTTGAAGTCGCCATCTCCACTAGCTCCGCTTTCCCTACACATTTTCTCACATGACCAATAGTATTATGGTGGCAAATGATAATGCAAGTGTAATCCTATGTGTCATCGCTTGGATAGTATCATGAAGATGATTCAAGCTGAGTTCGACCGAAAACGCGAAACATAACACACACACAAAGGCCTATAGTGGAAGGTTAGGAAGGTGGATATCAAATGAAACAACCAAAGGAAAATGTTATTGTCAAAATGGGTAAAATCCAACAAAAACAAAGTCAAAGGAAAAGGTCAAAAGGGGTGACGAGAATCTATGAATATACACACACGGTGGAGATTAATGTGGCTAGCATGACTATGGAAAATGAGCAACAAACAAAAATGGTCCTAACAAAGACTAATGCTCGTGTCGTGCCAACACTAGGAGAGACTGTAGCCCGTTTGCACAAAGATTGAGAAGCAACGAACTTGCACGCTTGCCTTGCTCTTGCTCGCACTCTTTCTTATAAGTTTTAGACTCTCTTTTTGTATTGATATATTTCTTTTTGTTTTGCTTTTTCTCTTTTTTATGATGTATCTCTTTGTTTTTATGCTATGGATTCAGCTTTTGCTATTGCCTTTGCACTATAACTTTGCAAGAGCAAGCGCACAATGCTTCGACAAACACAAGATGAGCTACTCTCGATAGGTTAGGTAACACAGAAAGGAAGAATGGGGGTTAACAAGGGTGGTGCAAGTTATACCTTTTATTGATGTCATACTTGCAACTGTTGGTGGAGGGATGGCTCGAGTTTCATGGTGTTGATGTCGAGCGTGAAGAGTTGTTGTGGAAGCTTTGTTAAATGACAGACACGCACACGAAACATAAACACACAAAGGAAAGCAGCCAAAAAGGAAAGAGGTTAAAATTGTGGTCAGGGCCGGAGACTCTGGTCTCGCTGCGGCGGAGACTCCGGTGTCGGGGCAGAACGATGAAATACCCTTGTTTGGTTGGAAAACGCAGGCAAATGATAGACCAAATCCAAAGACAAGTTTCTTATCGATCAAAACCACAATCAACTCACCAAAACGAGAGATCAAACCAAAAGTAAATTGGGAAAATATTTTTGGTATTTTCGAATTTATGGTGAAAATCGATGAACGAAGTCAAATCTATGGCATCCAAAAGATGCTAATACCATATGTTATGGGATCCCTTGTGGATTTACCCTTGGGGTGGCCTGATCTTCACGGATTGAGGCGGGGAGTGAGGGGAGACCCGATGAACACGATGAACTCAACTCTAATGCAAGGTAAAGAACAAACACACGCCAAAACACACACACACTTCGATTGTCCTTGTTGGCCCAAATCACCAACTCGATAGAATCCTTGTGGAAGAGACCGCTAGGTAGAGATCCACAAAAGAAAGATCGAATCCTAGAGCCGCTCGAAACCACTTGTGAAGAGATTGCAATCGATAGAGACCCAAAGGGAGAGACCAACACAATAGAGATCACAAGGTGGAAAGAGTGCTCATAGGCGAGGTTTCCCCCTAGAGAAGATGGAGGATAAGCCAAATCAACTCAATATTCATTCTACGGTTTCTCGAAGGAGGTGGTGGCATATTTATAGGCCATCCACTTAAACATGGGTATTTTAGGCATAAACAGGAAGTCATGGGCAAGATGCGGTGTTACATGGGCTAGGCCCAACTTCAAGGCTCGCGTGCATGTTCACTTGAGGCGGAGACTCTGGTGTCGTGAGCATGGAGACTCCGGGTCGGGACGGAGACCCGGTTCGGGCGGGCGGAGACTCCAAATAGACTCCAGAACCTTGCAGACGTATGCGGGTCGAGGAGTGGGCGGAGACTACGGGTGCACAGGGCGGAGACTCCGGGTCGGAGGGAGACTCCGGACCGACACCAGAGCCTTGTAGACATAGGCAGAACATAACACGGGTGGAGACTCTGAGTGCACAGGGGCGGAGACTCCGGTTCTCGGTGGAGACTCTAGGCTAGAGGGGACAGAGACTACGGTGTTGTTTTAGTTGTTTCTTCCTTCTCCTCTTCCAAGCCTCTTGCTTGGGGGTCTTGGCTCCTGGGGCATCCTTTTCTCCTCTTGGTTTCATGGTCATGTACCCAATCATACAATAGGCATTTGTCTCAAGTAGGATATCATTCACATGATAACCTAAGGAAGACAAGAGATGTAGGGAAATCACCTTAGTAGGAGTGATTGGTGTAGCATGATGTGGACCAATGGTGATTTCCATGTGTTGGGCTACATCAATAGCCCTCTGTTGTTTGATACTCCCTTTGTTTCAAACAATAAGGCATCCTTGTTTTTCGTGTTTTTCTTTGACCAATAATTTCTAAAAATATACTAAGATTATTGATATAAAATTAGTATCACTAGAAAGTACTTTTCAATACGAATTCAATGATACTAATTATGTACAATATAATCAAGATATGGTTGCTTAATTTTTGGGGTCAAAGTTTGTCTTGGAATATGTGTGTGCCTTATTCTTTGAAACAGAGGTAGTACTATGGAAGGGCACATAAATAAAAACAAAGACTTTAAATTCGAAAAGTTGGTTTAAAATTCTAGATTTTTTGCCAATAGTATTTTTTTTGGAGGAAACCAATTAAGGCGTAAAACAACTTGAAGGACATGCAAATGAAGCTGAAGAGGATTAAAAATGACCTAAAAGGTTGGGGGCTAATTTGACAGGCCAGGAGATAAAAAATGTTGTTTAAGGAATTATAGGAGGTTGAGGATTTAGAAGAACATGTGCTTCTGAATAGAGAACAATTATAAGGAAGAGTGTTGTTCAACAGGAGTTGATGCAGATTTATGAAAATGAAGAGCAACATTGGCAGTAGAGATCTAGTGAAATGTTATTGTTAAAAGGTGATAATAACACTGAGTATTTTCATAGAATCTCTAGTGGGAGGAGAAGGAAAAGGATGATTTTCCCTAAAAATGATGGTGATATCATTCAAGGGACACCCAACTTGCTACAACATGATATTGCCTTTTATAAGGACCTATTTGGCCCAACTTTAGGATTTTTTGTGAGGATCTCTAATGACTATTGGTTAGCTGATGAAAAATTGAGTGAAGCTGATAGGATTACAATGTGCAACCATTTTATTATGGAAGAAATAAAAAATGTGATTAATATGACATAGAAAAACAAGGCTACGGGCCCTAATGGGATTCCTATGGTGTTCTTTCAGGAATGTTGGGATATTATCAAAGTTGATATGTTTGATATGTCCCAGGATTTCCATCAGAACAAATTTGATCTATCCAGAATCAACTATGGTATTATCACCTTGATACCTAAAGGAGATGATGTAGACATCATCCAAAAGTATAGACCTATTTGCTTGTTGCAGGTGTTTAAATTTTGACCAAGGTGTTGACTGTTAGAACTAAGCTAGTCATGTGTAAACTAATCAACACAAGTCAAACTAGTTTTATAAAAGGGAGGAGCATTATGGATGGCATCAATTTTCTTCAAGAAATCTTGAAATAGTCCAAAAGTCACAAGAGACAGTATGTGGTGTTCAAACTTGATTTTAAGAAGGCTTATGACAAAGTGAACTGGGAGTTCCTTTTTGATTGTTGTGGGCAGATTTGTGGTTGACTTAGATCAAAAGTGCAGTGACAGGTGGAACTCTAAATGTCAAAATTAATGATGAGTTGGGGCCTTATTTTGGTAGTTTGAATGAGTGAGACAAGGATATCCCTTTTCTCCTTTTATTTTCAACCTAGCTGGTGAATGCTTGACCAAAATGGTCCTAAATGCTGCAATATGCAGATGATACCATCATATTCTTCAAAGATGACCTAGAGGGTGCTAGGAATGTGAAGCTTCTTCTCTATATCTTTGAAGCTATGTCTGGGCTAAAAATAAATTTCCAAAAAAGTGAAGCGTTGTTGATCCTTGATGATATTAAATGTGAGGAGTATGCTGAGTTATTCAATTGTCATCAAGGAACTTGGCCAATCAGATACTTGGGCATGCTAGTCTGTGATAGGAGATGCACTATGCTGGAGATGAATTTTGTGGGAGAGAAAGTTAAGAAGAAGAAAATATCCGCTCCGGTCTTAGGACCACGACCTACACCGCTCTGGTCTCAGGACCATGATCTATGCTACAACCTCACTACCAGGGCCAGGGCACTAGTCTCAGGGACATGATGTGGGCACTAGAAGCCAGGTACTCTACCTCCACGGGGAACAAGACCTCCCAGAAAACATTGCCCCATCAACTCTCGGTGACCTCCATCTGGGGTACAAATGCCACATGGAAGGGAACAAGAAAAAAGGAGAGAAGATAAATGAAAAGCAAAGTCAGTGTATATACAACGAGAAATCTAGGGAGAAAAGTGATATTAAAGTTTACACAACTAACCCAAAGAGAAAGGGTTCCTAGAAAAAGGCCGAGTAGCTCTGTCAGGAAGAATCTTGGAGGATAAGGAGCTAAGTACCCCAACCTAGCTAAATCCTTTTCCTGTGAGGGATCAACCAGACTCGTTCACTTGACGGATGGTGGCCATTAGTTTTTCCTTGGACTTAGAAAGGTCCTTACCATCCTTGGTGCGGGATGTAAGGGCCTCCTCAAGATGGAAATGCATTCAGAGGACCTACTCCTCAAGGAAGGCCTTCTTCTCCATCAACATGGTCACCAAGAGATCCTTCTCGGTGAGCTCGACGCAGGCCTTGTCTTGCTGGTCCTCGACAAAGTCCATCACACCCTAGTCCTTTCGGTGAAGCTCCTCCCATATCTTCATTTGGTGATGGAGGTCAACATTCTCCCCAATCAGCTAGGATAGGGACTCTTGTGTTATGGTCGAGTGACATGGGCATACCCTACAAGTACTTGTGTTTAGCCTATACGGTCAAGCCCAAGAGGGACCCACAAGACAATTGAAGCCCAACAAGGATTCGGGTGGCCCAAGTCCGGAACAAGGCGACTCCTTGAAGGACACGGCAAGCAATAGATAGGTTTTCAAAAGGGTGAAACCCTAACCTGTAACCGACTCGACCTGCTATCCCGAGACCTAGCATCCTTATATAAAGGCTAGGAGGGGGCGGCGAGGAGGATATCTGCAACCCTAGCATACACCTCGCCAAATCAAATATGTGCACCCCTGTAACTTTCGACTCCTCTATAATCTAGGAGCAGAGAAGCATGAGTAAGGTCCCTTCCGAGGGCCTGAACCTGGGTAAACCGCATGTCTCTGATGTGCTTGTTTGCTAGCCGATCGATGCCTCCTGCTCTCCCCAATTCCTCGAACCTAAGTCCATCAACGATGGGCACTGACAAGTTAACCCCTCGTCATCGAGACCTCCTTCTCAGCGGCCAAAGCACTAGCAAGCCTAAAGACCTCCCGCTCCAAGGATTTCCGGTCTACGGACTCTAGGTCAAGGCCCTTTAACATGTTCTCGATGGTCAATTATATCCTGTGGCTCTGCTCATGGACAAGAAAGGAAGGGTTTGTCGAGGAGGTGTCACACACGAGGAACAGAAGTGGAGACCAAGAGTGGAGATGCAGGGAAACATCGTCCATACCTTGCTACTCTCGACCTCACGATTGTTGGGAGAAGTCACCGGTGGCAGAACTTTATCATCTTGGCCAGAAGGAGAGATGTAGGGAGGCTGGTCTTGAAGGAACTGAAAGCACGAGTTAGGAATTAAGACTCAGAATGGTTATCAGTGATGGGTGGATTTAGCATATACTTTACGTGGGCCTTAATCCATGATTCCTGCCCACGCCTACCTCTATGATCATGGACCTGAAAGCATGCATCTAGAAGCTCTCAACCAACCTTACCTGTGGGGCTACAAGACGACTCTCTAGATATCCTGAAGACCAGACGTACGTGCAAGGGAGATGGAGATCAAGATTATGTGCAAGATAAGACGAAGACCTACCATGACTAAGGAAGACACTACTACCATCGACGCCTATAAGTACTGAAGAACATTCACCGGAGAAGGACACGCATAATCGCTTGAGTCTTTACCATCAGCCTTAGTCATAGTTATAGATTCATCTCTCATCGGGTGTAATTATAAATCCACCGAGATCTCTTGTAGATACATTGCATGATCTCTCGGCCACCTTATGAATAAATTCCATGTGAATCCTTCCCATTACACACATAACTTCATATTTGTCTCTGAGAGATCCAAACATGCCGACCCGAGCTGATTGTCGAACAAATAAACTCTTTCGTTCCTCGGAAGTGAGACTGTAGAGGGATCATGAAAACTATCATTCGTCAGTTGGCGCACTAGGTAGGGGGATCCTATGTCATGCAGATTATGTTGGGTTAAGCATAGAGCCAGGCTGAAAACAAAAACTTTTCTTCTCCGGCGAGGTCTCCGGCAAGCCACCCCAAGATTCAGCTAAGGTCAAAGGCAATAGTCTATACCTCTCGACACGCAAGTGTGGAAGCTGGGGAAGCACATCATGGTGGTGCCGTATGTTCCCCTCATCTCATCCGGCTCTGGCGAACTTCTTGATCCTAGGACTACCTTGTCGCCGGTTTCGTGCTCCTCCTCACCTCTGACTTCCCCGCTGCCTAACATCGCTGAGAAGCACCGCATGTGTGGTGCCTCTGCTGTCACACACACATGTACAAGGTGGAACAGCAACAAGTGAGATGCTAGTCTCGTTCTTGCCGCTGCGGGACAGGAAGGTGGAATTTCCAAGTCTAGCGAAACCCTAGGAAGTAGTACTGGATTGTCATCTGCCCGTTGCCACCCACCTTCCTTTATATAGGCGAGTAGGTGACAACACACAACACTTGTGTCCCCCGGTCCTAAACCCTAACCCTAGTCAAAGTGGGTCCAACCCATTGACACGTGTCCATGTCCGAACAAGTCCAACTTGCCGGCTTGTGATAGTCGGATCAACATCCGCCTAGTTCCACTCTCTTAAGTGTGCCATCCCATAGGATTACGGTAAGACATACACAACTTAGTAATCATTCAGTTACAGCCGTAGCCCAGTGACTTTCTGACTAGAACTGATAGTCGGTAGCAGCCTCTAGCAAGACTTGTCGACTCCTAGTTTTGGCAAGTGCCCTCAATTGGAAGATCTGTCCGAGTCCCTTTGCCTCACGATATTGTTGATAAACCCTAGGAGAGATTCTGTCATCCTAGTGCCGGTTTACTCTCTTGTCGTTCTAGTGATAACCGATTCCCTCCGGCTTCCCCAAGTCGGACTACGTCGATCAACACTTGATTGAGTAGCGCATGGCCATGCTTCTGAATCATATCACACGAGAGGGCCTACAGAATATCTCTCCGAGATGGAGGGAAAATTCTGTCTTGGCTGATCCACGTCACACAACTTGCTTCGAAGTCAGCCTAAGACCACCCTTATTGCTCCCAGTTACGGTGAGCGTTAGATGGAGTCAAAGCCGGCTTTTCCACAACTTGGATCGTGCGATCCCCTCGGGTCTAAGGATTCCATTGTGTTACTCGGAGCATATGATAGTGTGCTCACATCCTAATAACCTTTGGATCGGTCCGGCTATCGTACCTCTTCTGATTAGCCAATGCAAGGAGGATAGCATCTCCATGCTCATGACACGTGAAACATTGTCATCTCCCGACTTACAAATTAGTCTCGGCAATGGGTTTCCCTCCCAACCTCAAATGACTAAGGAGAAACTGGCTAGAGCAGGATATGAGTATGTGGTTCCACACCTGCAACAATTGCAGTGACACATATAACTAGATCCAAGTTGGATTCCAGGTTACAAATACAAGGCGGAATGTGAGCCTCTAGGGCATCATTCCTAACAGTCTCCTACTTACACTAGAGTCGAACACTCAGGCATCACCAGGCCTTAGGCATCTCATGCCCATCACTCTTACGTGCACCTCAAACTTAGGTTGTGGAAGTGGCTTGGTCAACAGGTCTGCAACATTTGCATCCGTGTGTACCTTGCATAGCTTAATTTCTCTACAATCGACGAACTGCCAAATCAGGTGAAATTTCCTGAGTATGTGTGTGTTCTTCCCGTGTGCCCGTGGCTCCTTAGCTTGTGAAATAGCACCGGTATTGTCATAGTACACATATAACGGACTGGAGGAACCTGGAACAACACCGAGTTCAGTCACAAAATTTCTAATCCAAACCCCTTCTTTTGCCGCCTCTGAGGCAACAACATACTCAGCTTTTGTAGTAGAATTAGCCACCAATTCTTGCTTGGAACTCTTCCAGCTCACTACACCTCAATTTACTATGAATGCATAGCTGGATTGCGAGCATGAGTCATCCAGGTTGGTCTGAAAGCTAGCATCCGTGTAACCCTTTACACCTATCTCTTCCTCACCACCATAGACTAGGAACTCATCTTGAGTACATCTCAAGTACTTAAATATATTCTTTACTGTTGTCCAGTGGACTTCGCCATGATCCGACTGATATCTTCTCGTTACACTTAGAGCATAGGAAATATCCGACCTAGTACATATCATCACATACATGATCGATCCTACCACCAAAGCATAAGGTATCCTCTCCATCCAACTTCACTCATTAGCCGATGTCGGGCATTGAGTCTTACTAAGTTGAATTCCATGCACCATCAGCAAGAACCCTTCTTAGCCGAATCCATATTGAACTTCTTGAATATATTATCCAGATATGTACTCTGACTCAAACCTATGAGTCTCCGGGATCTATCTTTATAGATCTTAATTCCTAGTCTAAATGCCGCCTCACCCAAGTCCTTCATTTGGAAACACCTTTACAAAGAATCCTTGGTTTCTTGCAACATTGGAACATTGATTCCGACTATCTACATATAGTAGCAGAAAAACAACCGAGCTTTCACTAAATGTCCTATATACACAAGAATCTTGTTCGCTTTTGATGAAGCCAAACGATTTGACTACTTCATCAAAATGAATGTTCCAACTCCAACTTGCCTGCTTCAATCCATAGATGGATTGTCGAAGCATGCAAACTTTGTTAGGACTAGTTTGATTGACAAAACCCTTGGGTTGTATCATATACACGTCCTCGGTTAAATTTCCATTAAGGAAAGCCGTTTTGACATCCATCTGCCATATCTCCCAATCGAAATATGCAACTAGTTCTAACATTATCCTTACCGACTTAAGCATCACTACTGGCAAGAAAGTCTCATTGTAGTCAACTCCTTGAACTTGTCGGAATCCTTCCACGACAAGTCGTGCTTTATAGACAAAAATATTTTTATCTTGGTCGGCTTTCTTCTTAAAAACCCATTTGATCTCGATGGATCTTGCACCATCTAGCAGATCAACCAAATTCCAAACTTGATTATCATCCATGGACTTTCACTCGGATCTCATGGCTCCAAGCCATGACTCGGAATCAGTACTTCCCATCGCATCCTGATAGGTAGTCGGCTCATCGCCCTCAAGCATAAGTACGTCTCCATGTAGTCTACCTGATCTTCATGGCTCTGGTGCATTTTCCGGCTTAGGCACAATGTCTGACTTAACCTCCAAGGTTGCTGAATTTTCCTAAGTCGGTGAATCCCGAATTTCTTTGAGGTGCACCCTATTCCCACAATCTTTCCGTCTTAGAAACTCTTTCTCTAGAAAGACCCCATTTCGAGCGACAAACACTTTTCCCTCTTATCGGTTGTAGAAATAGTAACCCAAAGTTTCCTTAGGGTAGCCTATGAAAACTACCTTATCCGACTTGGGGTGAGCTTGTCGGATTGTAACCTCTTGACAAAAGCTTCACATCCCCAAATCTTAAGAAAAGCTAGGACTGGCTTCCTGCCCACCCACATCTCATGTGGTGTCTTTTCTACTAATTTAGATGGTACTTTGTTTTAGTGTTATCGCTATTGTATCTAGACAAAAACCCAGCATCATCGACCTCACCATGTCTAACAAGGTCTGGTTCTGCCTTTCCGACATACCATTCCTCTGAGGTGTTCCCAGCGGAGTGAGCTGTGGAACTATTCCACAACTATTGAGATGGTCATAAAACTCATGGCTCATATATTCGCCTCCATGATCTGATTGAAGAAACTTAATATTCTTGCCGAGTTGGTTTTTCACTTCACTCTGAAACTCTTTGAACTTTTCAAAGGTCTCCAACTTGGATTTCATCAGGTAGAAATAACCATATTTACTGAGATCATCCGTGAACGTGACAAAATACTCATAACCACCTCTGGCTGTCGTGCTCATTAGACCGCATACATCACTATGTATCAGCTCTAGCAAGTCGGACTCCCTCTCACAACTCTTTGCGAAAGGTGTCTTGGTCATCTTCCCCAAAAAACATGATTCACATGTTTTGAACAGCTCCAAGCCAGATGAATCCAGGAGTCAATCACCATGGAGCTTCTGCATGCATTTCCAGCTGATATGGCCAAGGCAACAATGCCATAGATAAGTAGAACTAAGATCATTTGGCTTCAACCGTTTAGCATTTCAAGTTATAGACTGATTTACATTCAAGATCAAGCACAAAAAGTCTGGCTTGGACAAATGCATAGCCATGAAACACATTATTCAAATAAAAGGAACAACCATTGTTCTTAATACTAACCTTGCTCCATCAAACATGAGGCATAAATGATGTTTCAGCTTAGTACATAACATAATAACATTTTATTTAGTTATAGTACAAATTCTGAAGGTATTGGAGTTGCATCATCCCTACGGCTAACATAGCAACTCTTGCCTCGTTTGCAACTCTGATGTTAATCTCCCCTCTCGCCACGCTCCTATGCCTTACTGGTCTCTACATCGGGTTGCACACGTGAACAACCGATCCAGTATCGTCTACCCAAGTATTGCTAGGAGTGTCGGCAAGATAAATGTCCATAACATTCACAACAAGTGTACCTAAGTCGGAAGTCATACTTCCACTCTTGGCTTTATCCGCCTTGTGCTTATCATAGTTCCTCTTCTAGTGACATTCCGCTTTATAGTAAAAGCATACTCTACCCGGAGGTTTTGCCATCTTGCCAGTCACTGAGCCGGCGCTTGGACTTGGATCCAGTGTGCCATCTCCCTTTGGCTTAGCTTTCTTAGACCAAGATTTTTTCTTAATGTTGGAAGTGTTTTGCACCATCAACACTTGACTTGTGCCACATATCTTGATGTCGGCCTCTGCTTTCTTGAGCATCCCTTAAAGTTATGCCAGTTTCTTATCCATACCATGCATATGGTAGTTCGAAATGAACGGACCATAAGCACTAGGAAGAGAATTTAGGAGAATGTCGATAGTGAAATCTTCGCTCAAGGGAAAACCTAGACGATCCGAGGACTACACATATCTGACCATCTTTATCATGGGCGGTCCCAGTGGATCTCCGTCTTTTAGCTTGCAACCGAGCAAGGCTCTGGATACATTGTACCTCTCCATCCTAGCATGTGTCTCAAACATGCTCTTGAGGGAAACAATCATATCGTACGCCTCAACATTCTCGAACTGCTAATGTAGTTCCAGCTCTATGTGAGCGAGCATGAGGCAGCTGACTTCTGTCTACTCATCCTGAGCTCGATGAAAAGCGGTTCTTACAGCATTAGGCTCATCAAATCCTGGCTCGTATGGAATCGGATTGTCTAGGACATGTTCGTCCTTTTCTTGCTTGAGAATAATTCTCAAGTTACGATACCAGTTGGTAAAGTTTGTTCCATTCAGCTTGTCCTTCTCAAGGATCGTACACAATGCAAAACTAGAAATCTGAATGGTGCTAGTTGGTTCTATCTACAAAGAAAGATGCAAAACACTTAAGACAATGTATATGTAACATGAGAAGGCGGATTAAACTCTTTAGTCATGCACACTCCCACTAAGACTGATATCCCTCTGACAGTCGACGGTGATTTAGGATCCCAGTCAGTTAGCTGACTAGTGAGCCTTTGCATCACTGCTAGCCGGAGAACCATCCGAGTAGGCAACACCTTGCCAATCAGATCTCTATCTGATTCCTATTGGATTGTCCGACAACCCTCCTTGCCCCGAAGCCCACAACTATTGTCATAGATCTGTCTAGCTACCAAGTGCCCTTGCTTGAGAGAGACTGAATCTCTTACACTTTATCGAAGAGAATTGGCCATGCCCCAACAATATGAGCCCACTAACCAAAAATGTCCGACTTGTAGTGTTGCAGCAAATGGCGGGGTAATCCAACTAGACCTTCTTTGAGGGAAAAAGAAGCAAATAAAACTTGCAAGTCAGAACCTTTTCGACTCACACCAGCTAACTCTTAGCTGTAAATTTTGAAAGGGTACATCTGTCCTATTCTTGTCCAATAAGAAAAGCAACTTTAGTGGTTGATCATGGACGTCAGCCACATGACCTCCCACTCGGATCTGGACCATTTTTTTTACCAACTTCTTGGCCAAGACAAACCAGATTTGGCCACTGCCCTAGATCAAAATAGATAAAAAAAAGGCAAAACAAAAATAGTGAGAAAGATCGAATCTTTCCTACTAGAGCATCTCATGCGCAAGAACTAGGCCAAAAACCTAGAGCCGATGCTCTGATACCACTATTGGATTGCGCGTAGAGCCAGGACAAAAACAAAAACTTTTTTGCTTTGGCGAGGTCTCTGGCAAGCCATCCCAAGATCTGAATAACGTCAAAGGCAATATTCTATACCTCTCAACACGCAGGTGTGGAAGCTGAGGAAGCGTGTTGCGGTGGTGCCATACGTTCCCCTCGTCTTGTCCTTCTCTGGCAAACTTCTCGATCCTGGGACTAACTTGTCGCTGGTTCTGTGCTCTTCCTCGCCTTCGACTTTGCCGCCGCCCAGCATCGTCGCTGAGCACAGCCAGCATGGCGCCTCTGCTATCACACACACGTACAAGGTGGAACAACAACAAGTGAGATGCTAGTATCATTCTTGCCGCTACAGGATAGGAAGGTGGAATTGCCAAGTCTAGCAAAACCCTATGAAGCAGCACTAGATTGTCATCTGTCCGCCACCACCCACCTTCCTTTATATAGGCGAGTAGGTGAGGGCACACAACACTTCTGTCCCTCGGTCCTAAACCCTAACCCTAGTCAAAGTGGGTCCAACCCATTGACATGTGTCCCTATTCGAACAAGTCCAACATGCCGGCTTGTGATAGTCGGATCAACATCCGCCTAGTTCCACTCTCTTAAGTGTGCGATCCCACAGGCTTACGGTAAGATGAACAAAACTCACTAATCATTCGATCAGAGCCATAGCCTAGTGACTTTTTGACTAGAGCTGATAGTTGGTAGCAGCCTCTAGCAAGACTTGCCGACTCCTAGTTTCCGCAAGTGCCCTCAGTGTGACAATCTGTCCGAGTCCCTTTGCCTCATGATATTGGTGATAAACCGCAGGGGAGATTCCATCATCCCAGTGCCAATTTACTCTCTTCTCATTCCAGTGATAACTGATTCCCTCTGGCTTCCCCAAATCGGACTACCTCGATCAACACTTGCTCGAGTAGTGCATGTTCATGCTTCTGAATCATATCACATGAGAGGGCCCAGAGAATATCTCTCCGAGATGGAGGGGGAAATTCCATCTTGGCTGATCCATGTCACATAGATTGCTTCGAAGTCGGCCCAAGACCACCCTTATTGCTCCTAGTTATGGTGAGATTTAGATGGAGTCAAAGCCGACTTTTCCACAACTCAGATCGTGTGATCCCCTCAGTTCTAAGGATTCCATTGTGTTAGTCAGAGGATATGATGGTGTACTCACGCCTTACTAACCTTTGGGTCGGTCCGGCTATCGTACCTCTTCCGACTAGCCAATGCAAGGCGGATGGCATCTCCATGCTCATGACACGTGAAACATTGTCATCTTCCGACTTACAAATTAGTCTCAGTAGTTGGTTTCCCTCCCAACCTCAAACGACTAAGGACAAACTGGCTAGAGATAGATATGAGTATGTGGTTCCACACCTGTAACAATTGTAGTGACACGTACAACTAGCTCCGAGTCGGATTCCGGGTTACAGATACAAGGTGAAATGTGAGCATCTAGGGAATCACTCCTAACAGATTGGATCTACCGCGATGACACCCGAGGTCCCGGACCTCCGGGTGTATGAGGTCTCCAAAAACCCAGACCACTTTCGGCATGGACGGGCAAGGCTGGAAGCTCACGGTTCTCGGCTAGATGCACCTTTCAGCTTCGGGAGAAGGGTAGCGATATTCTTGCCACCCGGCGCCCGGTTGATTGAGCACAGATCAGACGACCTGCGCTGCGTAGATGGCCATGTGGACCTCAGGGAGTCTCTATCACCCACCGCGGAGTACAACTACGAAGAATGTGACTATGGGAGAAGGGCATAGCACGTCAACTTGCTAGGATACACGGGCGGTGGATGCATGCCATTGTTTGGAGCTCGGGGGCTCGCCGCACCCCCGATGGAGTCCTAACCAACCAACCAGGTCGGCAGGACAGAGTTAGGTCTCGCATCTCTCCTTGGAATAAGAATGCCTAGGATGTCAGGGCACTGAAACGCCCATTCGAGGAATGGGAACCCGGTCAATTAGCAAGGTCACCCGGGTATCAGATGTAGACATCGTGCATGGCGAGAACCTAGATTAGTACGAAAATAGACTACGAAGGACGCTGCTCCTCCGTTGTCAGGCCGGGCCACGCTGGGAACCGGCCTGATCTCACCGGGTGATGAGCAGGCGACCAATGACAGATCTTCCCTACACTAGAAGGATGTCGCTAGCCCGGCATACAAGGGACAACTGGTGTGGATACCACAAGACGAGCTCTCACGGATATAGCTAGTGTTGCATAGTGCAACGTTGGATGGAGTTCGAGGCTGAGCAGGAGCAAACACCCTAGTGCTTACCGACATGTATCAACCTGATGGGGGATGATGATGAGGAAATGGAACCACCGATGCCCTTCAGTCCACAGAATCATCCTCCCTACGAGATGAACCACCTTTAGACCAGATCTATGACAAGCCAGGTCGATGGAAATGTAGCTCAAGATGCCATGCTCGGGTCCTTGGAGGCTCCCGGACCACACATCCTTTAGTCTATCACCCGGAATGACCACCCCAACTCTTTGCTCCTCGTCTCCTCGTATATCGCAAATGTTTGGATATGAGGAAGCATAGCGGACTCAACCACAATCAAGAGTACCATCTCTTCTAGGCTCCTGGACTACCTACAGATCCCCATAGATCAGTTCATACTAGAGTGTGGAACCAGCAACCCGGACGAGGAAATCGAGGAGGTCAGGCTCCCTGTTGCCTTTGATGAAATAGGAAATTTCATCACTCAATTATGCACATTAGAGGTCGTGAACCAACCAACACAACAACTGGTCGTACTAGGACACATGCAGCTAACTCAGTTCAGGGCCCACTTAAACCTGGTGAACCAGACACTATTCCTCATTGGTCTGAGGGTTCTGTCATGGATGGTGAGGTAGGACCTGCCATACAAGGACGGTGAGACCGAAGAGCTGGGGGAGGACACGCCACGATCAACCACGGGACCAACGGGAGGAAGCAGCGTAGCTTGAGGCTGCCTCCACACTAGAGCCTACACGGTGGCAAGGGCACTCATCAAGTGCTTCCTACCCGAGTTGGGGGCTGCAGTGCGAGGGGCCCTCCATAGGGAGCTTCGCGGTCCCTTCGACACGGACTCAGAGTTCTGGCAAGCACGATGGGAGTCGGAACTTTGAGGAAAGCGAATTAGACCTTACACTGGAGACCTTGAAGAGCTAGGATCCGCTAGGGGGGTCAGACCCAAGCGAGGTCGTGGATCTATCATCCGTCCAGAGACCCGAGATAGCCTGGAAGCCCGCCAACCACAGACCTCCAGGGAAGTCGGCCTGCTCTCCAAGACCGTGGATAGCCATGTGGCGGATCGGCTGCACCCAATGTACCTAATCGGAACCATGATGGACTGCATGGAACAACACCCGCATGTTAAGTCACTAGGACATCCTGGTTGGGCAAGACCTTGTCGCATGGTGTCAATTAACCCCTCGGGACTCTATCAGATTTACATCAAAGGAATCCCCCAAAAGAACGTCTCCGTGGTGCACTAGTTCAGAGAAGAGCAGTTAAGCAATAGTCGGAGGATGGAGAAGATCTATGGGGTGGAAACCATCATAACCTCACACCAAGACGCAGGTTCCAGCAGTAACAACAACTTGGGCTCCAGTACCAGTAACAACTCCGACAACAGCCCGGGCTTAGATACCAGTAATAACTCGGACAATATCTCGGGCTCCGGTACCAGTGACAACTCAGACAACAGCTCGGGCTCCAGTACAAGCAACGGTTCAGACAACAGCTCAGGCCTGGCCAGGAAATTGTTTTTCCCGCACCAAATTAAGAAGGGAACATACCTCCTGCAACTCTGGGGTTCCTGATCCTACTAGGCGGCCTGAACAAGTCCTCCACACTTGATCGAACACCCGGGGCTGCACGTGCCATCTAAAGTCAATCCCCTTTTATTATGTTTTACCCTGGGTAATTCAGTCATGATAGCAGGAATAACCAAAAAGTATCGTGAGGCACGCTTTAAAAATCTTTTCAAAACCTGAACATTTTTAAAACAATCTTTTCTAAAAATCATGATGAAAAATGTTGGTGTGAACCAAAATTTTCTACTGATAACAAATTTTCATTATTTTTGCAATGGTAGTAGAAAAAATAGAAATTAATAGTAATACCTTTTTTCTTTCTAATAGAAAGTGAAATTAAATTTTATCAGGAGGTTTTATACACCAAAATATTAAAAAGAAATTCTAGAAAAATGAACAAGAAGAATGGTGCACACGCGAAAAACAAGCGCAACACACTAGCAGTACATTACTTCCACCGTCTGTTATCTCAGATTTTTCTAAATATTATAACAATATACATCCATGCTAGACGAATCCCTGACCACCTATCCCTGACGCATAACACATCTATAAAAGTATAAACAATTGTGTGTGGGGTGGTTGTCAACGGCCAATCCATTCATTCGTTTTCAGCTCCACGTCTGGTTTTACACCCTAGTATCCAGAACTGGTCGTACAGAAGAGAGGTGCTGCAGCATGCGGTGGCTAAAACCCGTCTAGAATTCCTTTCCTCCGTCGGTGACACCAAGTGTCCGTTTCGTTTCCGATAGCCTTACGGTCTTACGGGCGTGACAGATCACGGGCTCTTGTTAGCGGAAGGTCTCAGTGTTCTGTTTAGAATATTTTCAGTGTCCTTTTCAGGATATTGTGACGGCGTCTATGTCTAAAAATCAGAATAAGATCATTTCCGCATTATTCCCTCTCTCTGGTGGTGCGTCTAGCATCGGCGGGCGCGTGGAGTCGTGTGTCCGTCAGATCCGGTCATTTTCGTATTCGTTGGTGTGGTTTGAGATTATTATCTTCCGATCTGTGTTTGTCATCTTTGGTGATGGCTTCTGCTCTGCTGCTGGTCGTTTGGGACCTTAGCACGGCGATTTCCTGTTCGTCTACTACAAATTCTACTACGACAAATTTTTTCCGGCTCCGGTGATGGAGGGCGAGGACAGTGCGGCACACCTTCGGCTCGTGCCAGTGTTTGTAGTGATCGCTAGGTGGTCGAATGGCCTGTTTTTAATTTTTATTATTTTAGGTCTCTACGTGAATTTCGGTTTTGGTTTTTTATCGGGCCCGAGCGAAATGGCCGAAATTCGGCCATTTCGGTGAATTTCGGTCAAATCTCGGACAAAATGCAAGAACCAAAATTTGGAATTTCAAACAAAATTCGACCAAATATCGGATATTTCGGATATTTCGGCCGATATTCAAAACCCTGCTGCTGATGATTACTACACTAATAAATCATGGAATTTCGAAGAAAAAATCTAACACAAGACGAAGGAGTAGCATTTTCTTTGACGGAAACGCGTTAAGGGTGCTCCAGCTCCCTGCGCGAGTGCGCGTTTTTTCCGGCCGGTTCTGATGGGCCTCTGGCTGCGGAAGTGACGAGCAGATGTACGCGAGCGAGTCGAGAATCCAACTCGCTACGAGCTGAGAACGCTCGTGGAAACCTTTGTACTGTATAAGCTGCCGCGTTCTCAGCCCAACAAAAGTTATACGTGCTATGTGAGCAGGTTTATTTAGTCCCACACCGTATTCTCAAAAAGAAAAAAAATTAGTCCCACACCGCTAGATCTAAGCGATATGTTGCTCCTTAAAAGGGCTTGAGCGAAGGCAGTATCTGCCTCCGTGGTTTCCACGAGGCACCTAACCCTGTTCTATTTACCACTAGGACACACAATGGAGAAACGGGTGCACGGATTGTGCACGCTAGGCCCATTATTTAATTGGAAATTGATTGCAACGATATAATTAGTGCGACATGCGCTATAAAGCTTTTTTTGTCAAATAAAAAATCAAATAGTATTTATTTTCTATACAAGACGTAGCAAGCAAATTACACGAAACTATCACAACTGAGGCTGATTTTGCAAGTCAGTACCACTTCTGATAATTTTGTAAAAAGTCTACAATGTCTAGGGCACACGATGTAACAAATCTAACTAATATTTTTTTAACATAACTCTGATTACAAATCTGACCCTTTGGGCCCATCTGTAAGGGCAGAGTTGGCAAAAAGATGCCGAGGTGGACGTGGGACGGCAAACCGATGTTGAGGTGACATGGGCCCACGTGTCGGCACCATTTTGCTTTATTTTTTATTTTCTCTTTTCTTATTCACCGTCCATGGACCCCACCTGTCAGGACAACACCTCCTTTCCTCTCCTGCTTCTTCACCTCCGGCCGCCTTCCGCCGCCGTTCCCCGCTTCCCCTCGCCTCACTGAGCAGCCCAGGAGCTTCGCCTCGTCGCGTTGGTCATCCTCCCTGAAGGAATTGGAGCTGTGTGCCCCAATCATTGCCTCCATCCGCTTCTTCTCTGTCGTTGACGTCGCGCTGACGAGGGTTCTGACGCCATCCGGCCACGCATGTCCTCACCGAAGCCTCCAATGCGCTCCTGGTGAGCATCTGGTCTTGATAGGCCTCTTAGATTCATCCTTCCCGCTCTGTATTGCCGCCGTGTCGTTCACCTCTATCGGCCGTCGCGGTAGCTCGACGCCGGGCCTTCTCCGGTAACCAATTATTGGCAGTGCCACCCTCATTCGACTCGCCACTATCGTGTGCATCGAACGCCCACACTAGCCCGTCCAAGCGCGCCCTCCCTTGTCACGCGCGTGCTCGACCTAGGCGCACACCTTGGAAGAAGGAGGAGGGAAAATGTCAACACCCAGATTTTTAATCCCAGATGCCTGTTATGCCATACACCGCAATTCTAGGATTACCATTTTTGCGAGACATAACAGATTGGATATCACAGTACATCATCCATTACAAACCATAATACGGTCTTACACAAATAAAGGATTTCATGATCCAGTTTTAATACAAACAAGCAGCGGAATAATAAGCGTAGTAGTGGGCTCCATCTTCAGTGTCACAGGCAATGCTGACGATGGGAGATGATCCTAGTTATCGTAGCCATCCTGCTGTCCATCATCCTGGTAGTCCTCCTTATAGTCTGGCCACGGGAATAGCCAGAGACAAAGCCATGAGTACTCTTTAAGTACTCGCAAACTATCACTAACAAGTAAGGTAGTTCTAGTAGGAATCCTAAGCTCTAAGTTTATTTGCAAAAAGCCAGGTTTATCTAAACCGAGTTTAGAAGTAAAGAAAACTAAATTTATGTTCTAAATCACTTAAGTTGGGAACTTAGTTTTAACATTCATAACCCTGTTGTGGTCAAGTCAAAATCATAGTTCACTTCACAAGTCATTTTGAAAACATTTGACGACAGAACAGTATGGCCACTCCAACTATCCATGACCGCAGACGTGGCTATTCGAATAGTTCGACACTCTGTAGAGGTGGTACACTTTCACCACAACATTTGATACATCCGTCAGGGATAACCCTGAATCATCATACTTAGTATGCGGATAATCAATCATAACCTTTCAATTACACACTCTAGTATAGGCACCTCCCCTATGAGCTTGGCCTCCTAGCCATGGCCATCTGCCATCCTGGGCACTGCATAGGTGGACATCATCAAGAGGTAGCCTCATCTCAAACCTCTTCCATGAGGGAATCCATACTAATGCATATAAACTTCCGGCTAAGTCTTACCCAATTCAGGTATTATGGTTGTATGGTAAAAATGGAATGGTATCGCATCTGAACCCAACCATCAATTTTTATAAAGGGCTAAGGCTCATGCCTCAACATTTTCATCATCAAATCCATTTGTGTTTCTCAACACATGTCAAAACATTTCAATAGAATGACTCATCATTCCAAGGTTTTCACAATCATGTTCACCAAGTATTCCCATCTAAAGTGATCAAGTTTTATGCTTAGCACTAGCCACTAAGTTAAGAGTGTTCACTAATGAGGGATGCTAATCTCAATCACATGCCATAGAATGACATCTAGTATAGGCCTAGTTTTATACTCTTTATGCTATCTATACTACTTTCCAAATCCTCCCAAAGTACTAAATAAAAGTAAAGAACTTTGGTAAAGTGAAAGAGTAAAGCTTGCAAGTAAAACTTGGGATGGGTATAAATCAAAGGTATATAACCAAAGCATGCCTAATGCATCTTGCTTAGGTTAACTTGCAATTAGTGATTGCTTGCATAGGTATAAGACTTGCAAGTGTTAGCTTGCCAATAATAGCTTGCCTTAATTGGTGCAGTGATTGAAGTTTTCCTCCTCTTCTTCGGGGTAGAACTCCTCCTCCTCGTAGCTTGGGTCGGTACTATCATCTATAAATAAATACGGGGTACACAATCACCAAACAATACTTAACTACCTCTATTTAGCAAACTAAGGTTCACACTTGATGATCTAGTATCATCACAATCATCACATGAAATAAAGAACTGGTTTTATTTAGTTTATTTGAGAAAAGTAATTTCTACTCATTGAAATTAATTAAGATTTAATATTCTCCAATTAAAATATGGGATCATGTGGACACATGTCATCACCACATATTCTAATACATGGGAATGTGATTTCAATGGTTGATCATATTTTATAAAGTTTAAGATTATTATTTAATAGATTTAAATTGACTAGAAATGCCCTAATAGCATTCTTTTGGTACTAGTCCATGTCACTGCATGCAAACCTAAATATTTTTACATATTTAGATAGATATTATCAAATGTGATTTTTGAGAGTTGGAATCAACTCAAAAGCTATTATGGTTGATTTTTGAAAAATGTTTGAAGTTGTAAAAGTCTCTATCTTATTATTTTTGCTAAAGATTATCTCTAACTCCAAAGGATTTAAATCCAACGGGCTTGGATAGATAATTTAATTATCTTTCTAACACAATTTGAATCATGCAAATTGGTTAAGTGAAACTTTCTGAATTGATTTTTGAATTGGTGCATAGAAACTAGTTTAAACCTAAATGGAAAAACAACTATTTGAATTTCCAGGCCAGCGCGGGAAGCTAAATGGGCCGGCCCAACTGCACTGCACAACACAGCGAGCTACTGACAGGCAGGGTCCACCAGTCAGCGACTTACTCTACGCGAAACGGTATCTACGAATCTGAGCCATGCGATCTAATTCTAATCTAGCAGTGGTGAGTCGTCGTCGACGACGAACTGCTCCGGCGGGGAACTAAACCTAGCGCGTCGGTGGGGGTCTCGCGGGGCTCACCTGGGCTCTAGCTAGGGTCGACGACGGGGGAAATCGACGTGGTAGACGACGGCGAGGCGAGGCGAGGCGCAGTCATGGAAGGGCTTGGGGTGGTCGAAATTAACGGCGCCCTTCTCCTCCAGCAGCGGCGGGCTCTGGCCAAATTCCAGCGAGAGAGAGAGCTCACCTTGCTCCGGGAAGAAGTGGGGGAGGGTTAGTGAGGGGTGGTGAGTGGAATGGCATGGAGAAAAGAGGCGGGGGTGGCCTCCTTTTATACTACGGTAAGTGGACCGAACGGTGCGGCGCGAGCTCGTCGGTGCGGCGCGAGCTCGTCGGTGACGACGCTACAGGCGCCTATCGGCATGGAGGTGGCTAGTGGGCGGTGTTGTGTTCCCTGGCGGTTCTTATGGGCATAATGGCGAGGTGTGGGGCGGCATGGTTCGGTCGGGAGCGTGCGGCGCTCCACGCGGAGGCAGAGGTGTTTGCGGCGGCGTGCAACAGTTGTGGGTCACGCGATGGCCAGCGGGGTTGTCTGCTGGGGTGGTGTGATCATGGCGGGCATGTGCGTGCACGATGAGAGCAAGGCATGGTCTGGGCGAGCTGGTCGGGCGCAGCAAGCTGGCACGCTCTAGACATGGTGCAGAGGCACGGTGCGCGGCGTAGCTAGGGTGGTCCAGGGCTCGGCTGGGGTCGTGGCTTGGACAGAGGGTGGCGGTAGAGCGAGGCGTGCTTCCTGGACATCATGGCTGGCTCCGGCGGTGTCTGCTGTGAGCTGGCTGTGGTCGGCCGGTGATGACCACAATCGGGCGGCGCTCCACTGTGCAAACGGCAGAGGGGGGACTTGGTTAGACTCAGGGGAGACATGAGAGTGAAGTGGAGACCAAATGGTCGAGGATCACTATGCACAATAGTGAAGTTAGGCAGAGGTTAAATTAGTGGAGCTCTGGTGTTTGTGTAAATGGCCGCATGAAACTTGCTTTGGAATTTTGATTCAAAATTTTTGAGTGATCTTAAATTAAGCTTGAGAGTCTATGTTTTCTTGGAGAGGTCAAGGGGAATTGATTTGATAGGTTTTTGAAAAGTGGGATCTTAACATATGAACTAGATTCAATTTTCAACTGTCCTTTAAATTGATTTAAAAGATGTTTTTGTAAGTTTGTAAAGTGGGCCTTGATACACTTTTACTTGGTCTACCAAGGGGTGAAAAGAAGTAGAAATGTTTCTGTTAGAATTTATCTTCTAGGAATACACAAAGTGACCTAGTGGTTTACTTTGGTCAAAATGACCATTTGCTTTATTTATTCATATTTGATTTCTTTTTATTTTGATTTTGTTTGTAAATGGCCTAGATGATGTAGTATTCATATTTAAACCATGTCACATTATTTAGAACAATCAAGTATGGCATAAGCACTCAAATCTACACTAATGCAAACACACATGCATTCATACTCATTTTCTTAATAAAAGTTTTTGTTAACCCTAAATTGGGTGATTAGAACTTGATAATCTTGATTAGAAGTTTTGGGGTGTTACAAACCTTCCCTCCTTAAACAAAATCTCATCCCGAGATTTAAGAAAAACTAGGAACTAAAGAGATCTGGAAACTCAGTCCTAATGTAATCTTCTCTCTCCCAAGTAGCTTCTTCTTCGATATGGTTGCTCCATTGGATCTTGAGAAACTTGATACTCCGGGTCCTGGTGGTTCTGAAGGCTTCTTCCAAGATATGAATGGGTACTTCACGATATGTCAGATCCTTGTTGATATCTATGGCTCGGTGATCGATGTTCTTGAAAACTTTGGTATTCTTCGGAACTTCTAGGCATTTGCGAAGTAACAAGATATGAAACACATTATGGATGGTTGACATCTCCTCGGACAGTTCTAGTTGATATGATACTTCTCCTCTGCGATTCAGAATCTTGAAGGGTCCAATATATATGGGGGCTAACTTTCCTTTCAGCTGAAAACGCTTGCAGACTCGTGTACTAACGAGCTCGTTGGGGAACCCCAAGAGGAAGGTATAATGAGCACAGCAGTAAGTTTTCTCAGTTATGAAACCAAGGTTATCAATCCAGTAGGAGCAAGGAAACACCCCAAAGGTGTAGCTAGCTGAATGTTGGCAGGGCGCACTACCGGTGCCAGCAGCAACATGGAGACCTGCACAACACAACCACAGAACTCTGTCCCCAACTTGCGATGAGGTTTTCAATATCACCGGTTTTGCTAAAAACAAAGGATTAAACGTATTGAATGGAAGGAAGTAATAGTTTGCAGAAAGTAAACACAAAGCAGTAAACAGTTTGTAGATTGTATGTAAAAGAAAGGACCGGGGTCCATAGTTCACTAGAGGTGGCTCTCCTTAAGATAGATAACATGTTGGGTGAACAAATTACAGCAGGGCAACTGACAAACATCGAGAAAGCATACAAGCATATACCAATCATCTTGAATCCTTTGAGACTTGATTGGGCATTACAACATTATACATAGACCGCCATCCAACTGCATCTATGACTAATAATCCACCTTCAGGTTATCATCTGAACCCCCTCCAGTATTAAGTTGCAAGCAACAGATTATTTCTTTACGAATTGCGTGTAATGTAAACAATACGATTGTTCTATGAACAAAGGATTGTTGTTTTCTCCCTAGTAGCAACAACACATCTAGTACCTTAGAGATTTCTGTCACTTCCCCAGATTACGAGAGGCATGAACCCACTATTGAGCATAAATACTAACTCTTGGAGTTGCTAGCATCTACTTGGCCAAGATAGCTACTAACAACGGAAAGCATGCAAGATCACAAATAACAAAGACATGATAGAATCAATAATCAATCTGAAATAACATCTCAATATCCATCGGATCCCCGCAAACACAACATGCAGAATTACAAATAGATGATCTTGATCATGAACGGAGCTCACAAGATCTAGACATGAAAGCACAAAGGAGGAGAACCAGCCATCTAGCTACTACACGGACCCATAGTCCAGAGATGAACTACTCACGCATCACACCGGAGGCTTGCATGATGATGAAGAAGGCCTCCAGGGTGAATTCCCCTCTCCGGCAAGGTGCCGAGAAGAGCTTCAGATCCCTTCCGATCTAGGGATGGAGATGATAGCGGCTACATACTCTTTCGTGGAGTTTTGATCGGGTACTTAGGGTTTTGGTATCAGAGGCAATATATAGGCGGAAAGAGAGGCCGAGGGGGTGCTGGGGTTGGCCAGACCACCCCCTGGCGTGGGCCAGGCCTGGCCGCGTGGCCAGGTGGTGTGGCCGGGCCCCAACCCTTCTCCGTCTCGTATTCTGGCTCCAGCTGTCTTCCGATAAAATAGCGACTTTGGATTTTGTCCCTTCCAATTCCGAGAATATTCATTTTCTGACTTCCTAGAACCAAAAACAACAAAAAACAGGCAGCTGGCACTATGGCTCTTTGTTAATAAGTTAGTCCAAGAAATCATATGAAAAGTACTCCAAAGAGTGGACAAAACACAAGAAAGTAGATAATACCAAGCATGGAACATCAAATATTATAGATACATTTGCAATGTATCAACGCTGCATTCCCTTCAAAGGTGACACTTTGAGATACACAAAATCTCCGACATTGAAGGTCAGGTCTCTATGTGTCTTGTCAGCATAACTCTTCTGTCTGGATTGGGCGGTCTTGAGGTGCTCACGGACTTTGTGAACCTTCTCTTTGGCTTCTCGTAGGATGTTGGGTCCAAATATCTGACTCTCTCCTACTTGCGACCAATTCAAGGGGGTACGACATTTCCTCCCATATAGAAATTCAAATGGGGCCATTTGTAAACTGGCTTGATAACTGTCGTTGTATGAGAATTCTGTGAAAGGAAGACAATCTTCCCATTTTGAACCATACTCTTGCACACAAGCTCTCAACATATCTTCTAAGATTTGGTTGACTCTTTCAGTCCGTCCATCGGTCTGCGTGTGATAAGCTGTGCTGAAATTCAACTTGGTTCCTAATCCTTCTTGTACTTTCTGCCAAAAATCTTGAGGTAAACTGGGTTCCTCGATCTGACACTATGGTCATGGGGGTTTGCCGACTCGTTTAATAACGAGCTCGTTGGGGAACCCCAACAGGAAGGTATGATGAGCACATCAGTAAGTTTCCCGCAGTTATGAAACCAAGGTTATCAATCTAGTAGGAGCAAGGAAACACCTCAAAGGTGTTACTACCTGGACTTTGGCAGGGCGCACTACCAGCGTCAGCAGCAACGTGGAGACCCGCACAACACAACCACAGAACTCTGTCCCCAACTTACAGTGAGGTTGTCAATCTCACCGGTTTTGCTGAAAACAAAGGATTTAAACGTATCGAGTGGAAGAAAGTAATAGTTTGCAGAAAGTAAACAGAAAGTAGTAAACAGTTGTAGATTGATGATAAAAGAAATGACTGGGGTCCATAGTTCACTAGTGGTGGCTCTCCTTAAGATAGATGACATGTTGGGTGAACAAATTATAGCGGGGCAATTGACAAAAATCGAGAAAGCAATATGCATATACTACTCATCTTGACTCCTTTGAGACTTGAATGGGCATTACAACATTATACATAGACCGTAATCCAACTACATCTATGACTAATAATCCACCTTCAGGTTATCATCTGAACCCCCTCCAGTATTAAGTTGCAAGCAACGGATAATTGCATTACGCATTGTGTGTAAAGTAAACAATACGATTGTTCTATGAACAAAGGATTGTTGTTTTCTCCCTAGTAGCAACAACACATCTAGTACCTTAGAGATTTCTGTCACTTCCCCAGATTACTAGAGGCATGAACCCACTATCGAGCATAAATACTAACTCTTGGAGTTGCTAGCATCTACTTGGCCAAGATAGCTACTAACAACGGAAAGCATGCAAGATCACAAATAACAAAGACATGATAAAATCAATAATCAATCTGAAATAGCATCTCAATATCCATCGGATCCCCGCAAACACAACAAGTAGGAATTACAAATAGATGATCTTGATCATGAACAGAGCTCACAAGATCTAAACATGATAGCACAAAGGAGGAGAACCAGCCATCTAGCTACTACATGGACCCGTAGTCTACAGATGAACTACTCACGCATCACACCAGAGGCTTGCATGGTCATGAAGAAGGCCTCCAGGGTGAATTATCCCCTCCGGCAGGGTGTCGGGAAGAGCTTCAGATCCCTCCCGATCTAGGGATGGAGATGACGGTGGCTACAGACTCTTTCATGGAATTTTGATCGGGTACTTAGGTTTTCTGTATCGGAGGCAATATATAGGCGAAAGGGGAAGCCGAGGGGGTGCCGGAAGCGGCCAGACCATCCCCTGGCGCGGGCTAGGCTGGGCTACGTGGCCAGGTGGTGTGGCGGCCCCCTGGCCCCTCTCCGTCTCGTATTCTGGCTCCGGGTATCCCTCGGTGAAAAACTAACTTTGGCTTTTGTCCCGTCCAATTCCGAGAATATTCATTTTCTGACTTTCCTGGAACCAAAAACAACAAAAGACAAGCAGCTGGCACTATGGCTCTTGTTAATAGGTTAGTCCAAGAAAGTGTATAGAAAGTACTCCAAAGTGTGGAAAAAACATACGAAAGTAGATAAAACCAAGCATGGAACCTAAAAAATTATGGATACGTTAGCAATGTATCAACATCCCCAAGCTTAACTCATGCTCGTCCTCGAGTAGGTAAGTGATAAAAAGAAAGAATAATTTTTGAGGTGACATGCACCATCATAAACTTGATCAAAGTATTTGTAAAACATTGATAGCTGGGATCATAGTACTTCAATCATAACATGAAAGACAAAGTTCTAACAATAAGACAAAGGAACTATGTTGCAACATGAAAAGGCACAAACAAAAGATTCATGAATAACAATGCTTTGCAAGACGTTTGTTTGTTCCACATAAAGAAAACATAGCATAGTAGCATTCTGCTTGTCCCTCATAGAGTAGCAAACATAAATGCATAGGACACCTTCAAAGTTCATAAGAGTGACTAGATACAGATATTTTAAAACAAGCAATATCAATGATATGCATCAATCAACAAGTCTTGGGACAATGCACATAGAACTAAGAATGGCCACTATGCTCTCAAAGTAGGTTCAAAAAGATAGAAGGTGAAGACTCAACATAAAAGTAAAATAAGGGCCTTCATAGAAGGAAGTAGGGATTCAAGTTTCATAAAGAGCTTCCAAAAATTATGGTACTTATTAGCTTTCATCTCTCATTGCCCCTATCATAAGCATCTTGAAGGTGATTAAGGCTAAAGTGACACAAGTAAGAGGATATGCTTGACAAGTTATAAGCTGAAATCTCATGCCCCTTACTTATGAATACCGAACCTCATGCTACTCAAATTTAGTCACAAGTAAGCTCTTGTCATTGTCAGTACATATGTATCATAGAGAACCGCCAACGGGGTACCCCTTGCACATGATACATGAGCTATCCCATAATCAAAATGACAAGGCAAGCAGACAATGAGCATCTCAGCGATCTTTTTATTTGCTATTTGCATAGGTTTTTATTGAGGATGCTTCATAGAGTGCTCATTATGGTTATGCTACAAGTTTCCACCATGATTAGGCATGGCTTAGGCTAGCGGCCCAGGTGTTTCTCTAACACAAATACAAACTCCATGATCTTACAAGTTCCCCTTTTATTTCACACCACCGGGATCCATAAGCAAAAGAACATGATATCAACGGGGTACAAAGTACAAGTGCAATGTTGAAAGCGTTCCCCATGATACATGGTTCTGCTAACTTCAACTTATAAAGCACAAGAATATACGCAACAAAGATGGACGCAATGGTTCAAGTTTATTAAATGCAAGAAAAGTAAAGTGTGCTATCAAGTTCGTGAGAGCTTTAATCACTAGTTTTCTCACAACAAGTTTAATTCGGAAGGTAGATAAAAAGATGAATATACTTGGAATAGAATATGGTAATAGGTAGGTATGGTGGAATCTTTGGAATAACTTGGTTTTAGGAATGGTATGCATGAGTGGAACTCATACTTGGTTGTAGAGGCTAGCAAAAGACTCGGAGCGACCAACTAAGAGAGCAATAATGTCCATAATCATGCAGAGCGATAAAACATATTAATCAAAGCATAAAGTGATACTACAAGTTGAAAACTAAAGGATCATAAAGGCTTATGGTGACTTGGGATAGTCATAACATGGTGTGAGAATGCGCTAAGTCAACCCAAATAAATCATCAAAGGAGAATACCACAGTACTATGCTTTAATATGCTAAAACAATGCATGATTCTTCCAAGGCACATTAAGCAATATCAATTGTTTATAACAAGTCATGCTACAACAAAGAATACTAAGCATAAAGCCAAAAAAATATCAAGCATGGCATGACAAAGCATGAGCCTTAGTCAAAAACAAACTCTCTTTACCACTTAAGCATGAACTTCCCTACTCTTTTCCGATCTGAACCAAACTATTTGAAAACCAATATAAGAAAGAGGGGGCCAAAACAATTTATTAAGCAAATTAAGAAAACCAAGAAAACGAAAACCAAAACGAAAAACAAAAAAGAAGACGCTCCAAGAACAACACAACTATGCATGAAACAATAAAAACGAAGTGTTTGGAAGAGACCTAGGATTTTTATTGATGAAGAAGGGGATGCCTTGGGCATCCCCAAGCTTTGACGCTTGTACTTCTTGTATATTTCTTGGGGTGACACGCGTGGCATCCCCAAGCTTGAGTTTTAGTCCATCCTTCATCTCATTACTCATTCCTTCCATACACCTACAATTTTTCCTTCATACAAAACTTCACACAATCTTTATTAGCAACATTAGTCCACTCAAGATAATAAGTCTTTAGGTTCAGTTCCAATACCAATAAAACTTCCATTAAAACACAAGCTAATGTAGCACTTCCCTCAAAAAGCTCAATTCCCCAAAAGAACTCAAAAAGGAACCAACAAGAAGCAAATGCAAATAAAGGCAGAAATCTGTCAAAACAGACCAGCAGGTAAAGACGAATTTTTTCGAAGTCCTTCTGTTGCTCAAATGAAAAGTGTTGAACTAACGAAAGTTAGATAACAACCTGGGGCAGAAGCACAAAAATTGACGCCTAAAAAGCACGTACAGTGGTTTTACATGAATTTTTACGGTGAAGCACATAAATCTGTTTCGGGACAACAACTTTCCCAATCATTACTTCTCTCTCATTAGAGGTTACTCTTGGCACAAAAAGTAAATAAAAAGGATAAGGAGCGGTTATTACTGAAGTAATAACTTCCAAGACTCATCTAAAACTTTTGGGATATCTCCCAATAAGTACTTTTCTTTAACGCCTTTAAGTTAGGCATAAGAAGCAAGAAAAAGGATCAAGTGTTCTCAAATGAAGTAGCATTAAGAGCAATTTTTGTTTTCATAGGAGAAACAAAAGAGATCTTCTCTCTCTTCTTAGGGAAGTGTTCTATACCTTTCTTGAGTGGAAGTTGATATTTAATGATGCCTTCTTTCATATCAATAATGGCACCAACAGTTCTAAGAAAAGGTCTTCCAAAAGTAATAGGACAAAAAGCATTGCATTCAACATCCAAAACATAGAAATCAATGGCGACATAGGCATTGTTAACCATAATAAGAACATCATTAATACTCCCCATGAGTTTCTTTTTAGCATTATCATCAAGTGGGACATTCAAATAACAATCTTCCAATGGTGGCAAATCAAGCATATCATAAATCCTTCTAGGCATAATAGAAACACTACTATCAAGATCACATAAAGCTTTGAAATCAAAATCATTCACTTTCATATTGATGATGGGTTCCCAACCATCTTCTTGTTTTATAGGAATATAAGCTTTATGGGAGCATCAGTAATGTGTTTTGTAAAGGCCATATTCATAGCACTAGCATTAGGACTTTTAGTAAGCTTTTGTAGGACTTAATAACTTTAGAGATGTTGCAATCATCAAGATCAAAATCATAATTATCATCTAAAGTAATAGAGCTATTACTAGCCTCAGCACTAGTGGTAGTGATAGTAGAAACACTAATGTTTCTAGCAATTTCATCTTATCTTTCCCACTTAGCATGCAATTCAGCTAATAGTCTAACATTTTCATCAATTCTAACTTGTGTGGCATTAGTGGCAGCAAAGGAATTCTCATTAGTTTCAGGTTTAGCAGCCATTTTATTCAAAGAAGATTGAGCTTCAACCAATGATGATATATTTCTTTCAGCATTAGAGAGTTTTTCCTCAATAGTTTTACTGAAAGCAGTTTGTTTACTAATAAAATCTTTAAGCATAAGTTCAAGTTCATAGGGTGCACTCCTATTATTGTTGTAGGAATTTCTATAAGCATTACCATTGTTGGGAGGATATGTCTAATAATTGTTGTTACCAAAATTATTTCTATAGGCATTATTGCTAAAATTGTTATTTCTTATAAAGTTCAGATCAACTTGCTCTTCTTGAGCAACCAAAGAGGCTAAAGGAACATTATTTGGATCAATATGGGCTTTCCCATTAACAAGCATAAACATAATAACATCAATTTTATCCCTTAAGGAGGAGGTTTCTTCAACAGAATTTACCTTCTTACCTTGTGGAGCTCTCTCAGTATGCCATTCAGAATAGTTAACCATCATATTATACAGAAGCTTTGTTGCAGCACCCAAAGTAATAGTCATAAAGGTACCTCCAGCAGCATAATCCAATAGATTTCTTGAAGAATAGTTCAATCCTACATAAAAGGTTTGGATAATCATCCAAGAAGTCAGTCCATGAATGGGACAATTCTTTACCAAAGATTTCATTCTTTCCCAAGCTTGAGCAACATTTTCATTATCAGATTGTTTAAACTTCATTATTTCACTTCTCATAGATATAATCTTAGCAGGAGGATAGTATTTTCCAATGAAAGCACCTTTGCATTTAGTCCAAGAATCAATACTATTCCTAGTTAAGGAAATCAACCATTCTTTAGCTTTTCCTCTCAAAGAGAAAGGAAACAATTTAAGCTTAATAATATCTCCATCTATATCCCTATGCTTTTGCATCTCACAAAGTTCAACAAAGTTATTTAGATGAGCAGCAACATCTTCATTACCAATACCAGAAAATTGTTCTCTCATAACAAGATTGAGTAAAGCAGGTTTTATTTCAAAGAAAGTAGCTCCAGGAACAGGTGGAGCAATAGGTGTGCTCATAAAATCATTGTTGTTGGTGCTAGTGAAGTCACACAACTTAGTGTTTTCAAGAGTAGTCATTTTTTTGTGTTTTTAATAAATAAAGCAAACTAGTGAAACTAATGTTTTTGTGTTTTTGATAAAGAAACAAGCAAAGAAAGCAAAAATAAACTAAGCAAAACAAAAATAACTAAGTAAAGAGATTGGTTATGATGGACTCCCCTTGTGAAGATGTCCTTGACTCCTCGGCAACGGCGCTAGAAAATCACTTGCTGACTCATGTAATAATGAGCTTGTTCGGGAACCCCAAGCGAAAGGTATGATGAGAGCAGCAGTAAGTTTCCCTCAGTTATGAAACTAAGGTTATCAATCCAGTAGGAGCAAGGAAACACCTCAAAGGTGTTGCTAGCTGGACTTTGGCAGGCGCAGTTCCGGCGTCAGTAGCAACGTGGAGACGTGCACAACTCAACCACAGAACTCTGTCCCCAACTTACAGTGAGGTTGTCAATCTCACCGATTTTGCTGAAAACAAAGGATTTAAACGTATCAAGTGGAAGAAAGTAATAGTTTGCAGAAAGTAAACAGAAAGTAGTAAATAGTTGTAGATTGATGATAAAAGAAAGGACCGGGTTCCATAGTTCACTAGTGGTGGCTCTCCTTAAGATAGATGACATGTTGGGTGAACAAATTACAACGGGGCATTTGATAAACATCAAGAAAGCAATATGCATATACTACTCATCTTGACTCCTTTGAGACTTGATTGGGCATTACAACATTATACATAGACCGTAATCCAACTGCATCTATGAATAATAATCCACCTTCAGGTTATCATCCGAACCCCCTCCAGTATTAAGTTGCAAGCAACGGATAATTGCATTACGCATTGCGTGTAAAGTAAACAATATGATTGTTCTATGAACAAAAAATTGTTGTTTTCTCCCTAGTAGCAACAACACATCTAGTACCTTAGAGATTTCTGTCACTTCCCTAGATTACTAGAGGCATGAACCCACCATCGAGCATAAATACTAACTCTTGGAGTTGCTAGCATCTACTTGGCCAAGATAGCATCTCCCTTTCATGTACCAATACGATGTTTGATTCTGTTGATACTTGCATTTCCCTTCTGGGCTTTCTTGATCTGACTAATCAAAGTGGGCTGAAGTTCAATGTTAGCTAAAAATCCTTGGCTAACTAGCTCCGTTCTAAACTGGTCCAACTCTTCATGCAAACTTGGCTGGGCTTCTTTGATCATAGTGTTTAATCTACACGGCAATCTGCTAAGCGCATCCACTACCACATTGGCTTTGCCGGGGTGATAGTGAATGTCAAGGTCATAATACTTGATTAACTCTATCCATCTCCTTTGCCTCATATTCAGCTCCTTCTGAGTAAAAATATACTTCAGGCTCTTGTGATCTGAATAAATCTCACAGTGGTTACCCATAAGGTAATGACGCCATGTCTTCAGAGCTAAAACTACGACTGCTAGTTTAAGATCATGGGTAGGGTAGTTTTGCTCATGCTGCTTCAGTTGTCGAGACAGATATGCCATGACTTTGCCTTCTTGCATCAGCACACATCCAAGACCAATCTTGGATGCATCAAAAAACACACCAAAATACTTCTTGACATCTAGCATAATCAGAATTGGGGCTGAAATCAATCTCTTCTTGAGCTCTTGAAAACTTGCTTCACATTTGTCGGTCCATTCAAACTTCTTATCTTTCTTCAACAATTGGGTCATCAGTCTTACGATGCTCGAAAATCCTTCAACAAACTTACGGTAATATCCTGCTAATCCCAGAAATACATGGACTTGGGTTTGAGTGGTTGGGGCTTCCCATTCTTTAACATCTTTGATCTTGGCGGGATCAACAGCGACTCCTCCTGCCGACACAATATGTCCGAGGAATCTTACTTCCTTCAACCAGAATTCACGTTTGCTAAACTTGGCATACAACTGGTGCTCTCTAAGGGTTTCAAGGATGGTTCTCAGGTGCTGCTCATGGTCTTCTTCTGACTTGGAATAGATTAGAATATCATCGATAAAAACAACGACAAACTTATCCATAAAGTTCATAAAAATCTTATTCATGAGATTCATGAAATAAGCAGGGGCATGGGTTAATCCAAAATACATGACCGTATACTCATACAATCCATATCTGGTGGTAAAGGCGGTCTTTGGAATATCCGTTGCACGAATCTTGAGTTGGTGATAACCAGTCCTAAGATCAATCTTAGAAAACACTCTAGCACCAGTCAACTAATCAAATAGATCCTCTATCTTGGGCACTGGGTACTTGTTCTTGATGGTAACATCATTCAGCTTTCAGTAATCCGTACATAAACGTTTACCTCCATCTTTCTTGTCCACAAACAATACAGGCGATCTCCATGGCGATGCGCTTGGTTGAATCAAACCTTTCTCCAGCATAGCATCAAGTTGCTTCTTGAGCTCCACTAATTCATATGGGTTCATACTATAAGGTCTCTGAGCTTTGAGTCTAGTTCCAGGAATTAGTTCAATAATGAACTCGATATACCGATCTGGGGGCATACCAGGAAATTCATCTAGGAATATGTCGGGGTATTCATAGACTACTCTGACTTGGTCTATGGTTGGTTGGGCTAGACTCTTGTTGCATTTGAATTGACGGGGCAAGGTTTCAGATACATGCTCTACTGATACTCCAGAGCTACTGGTCATGGTTATGGCTTTCTTGGCACAGTCGATCAATCCTTTAAGTTTCGACATCCAATCCATTCCTAGTACTACTTCCAAACCTTTGGTTCCAAGTACTATTAGATTGGCATAAAAATCTATCCCATGGATTCTGATAGGTACAGACTTGCAAATTTTTCTAGCTTTGGTGGTTGAACCAGGAATTTGAACTATCATAACATGCTTCAATTTTGTTGGTTGAATCTTACTAGTGCATGAAAATTCTTCTGTAACAAATGAGTGCGATGCTCTAGAATCAAATAACACTGAGTTAATAGAAAACATACCCAGCACAACATCGGGCGCTTCCTGGTCTTCTTCAGCATTCATGTGGAACAGACGGCCGTTGCGGTTGAGCGAATTCCCTGGGGCAAATCTTCGTCCAGGCTGAACACGGCGCTGCTGCTGAGCTGGGGCATTCACATTAGGGGCTGCTGCAATCTTCTTGGGACACTCGTTGGAGTAGTGACCCTGGACTCCACATTCAAAGCAAGTAATCTGGGACTTGTCTTTGGCTGCAACAGGCACATCATTTCTTCCATTCCGTGGGGCAGTATTGTTGTTGTTGTTGTTCTTGGGCTTAGGAGGTGCACGGTTGAAGTTGTTGGAGTTTCCAGGGTTGTTGCTATGGTTTCCTCCAGACTTTAAGTTTCCTCCGCTACGATTGGGGTAGCTTGGACAGGACATCGGGGGTATATTGTTTCTTGGGGCATATCCTGCAGACGGGTTGGGGCGATACTTCTAGGTATTGTGGGACCCAGTCTGGTGCATCATTCTACGCTTGCAGTTGTCATTGGCTTGGTTGATCTTCCCTTCCATCTGGATGGCGGAGTCTACTAGATCTTCTAGATCTTCAAAATGGATGTTGACTAACACAGTCTGCATCTCATCATGCAATCCATTCAGGAATATTTCCTTCTTCTTGGCTTCAATGTTGATCTCATCATGGGCATATCTAGCTAGTGACAGAAATTTGTCACGGTACTCAACTACCATCATCCTTCCTTGCTTTAATTCCCTGAACTCATCTCTTATTCTGGTGACTAAACCTTGTGGCACATGGGTGCTGCTAAACTTGATCTTGAATGCTTCCCAAGTCTTTATCTGACTGTGGTTCATAGTACGGGTGCTATTCCACTAGGCTCTGGCATCTCCTGCCAGATAGTGGGTGGCAAACAGTACCTTCTTGTTGGCGTCAACTCCTGCGACTTCCAGATTATTCTCCATGGTTTGTAGCCAGTCATCAGCATCTAAGGGATCCTCAGACTTGTTAAAGATAGGGGGATTGGTATTCTAAAAGTTCTTAAGCTTGGATCCATGATGATCCTGATTTCCATGGCCTTGATTATTGTGGGCCATCTGATCTATCTGTTGAAGGGTGGCTAGATTGGCTTGGCGTTCGGTTCTACTAGCTTCACCGTCAGAAACTAGCATCTGTAGAATCTGCAGCATTGGGTCCTGCGATGAGCTGCTTCCTCCGGGTTTTCGACGAGTCATCTGAAGATTGAGGTAGATAAAGAGATAAGAGGGAAAGTTCTAAGGTTCATGGTTTTGTTTTCAAAAGCTTTAAACTTTGAGTTTGACTCAGGTTTTGCAAACTAACTTCTTCTCATTCACTCATTCAAAGCACACAATACACCACACACCACACACAAATGGAAAACAGATGGCTTTAAGAACCATTCTGTGAAACTACGATACAGTGGGACCGATACAACTCATTCCTATAGTAGTGATCAAGTGCATCTAATCATCATCAATGAAGTCGGAATCATCATTATCGGTGTAGAAATCCATGGCATCATCCTCCATGTAGTCATTGTCATCACTAAGGTACGAGTGAAGATCTCCCTGGATGTCTTCACCTTCTTCCTCTTCCTTTGCTTCAAGATGGACTTCTTGCTCATGGATGGTCTTCTCGAGAGCGGCCACCTTCTTGCGAAGACGAGCGATGGTGCGATCCTTCTTCTCGCGTTGACGATGAAGTGATTGACGATCCTTGACGAGCATGGTGAGAGTGTAGTCCTTGTTGGCGGCAATGGCAAGGTTGTGGTTGGCGTAGGCTCGAGCATTGTCCAATTCCTTCTGCCTATCATACAGCAGGAAGTCAAGATTATCCACTTGGCGCTTCAACTCCGGGTGGCTTGGCATCTCCAATGGCATTCCCATAGAATCACGCCTTGCGAAGTGCGCAAAGCGAGTTCCCTGGATCAAGTTGATGTTTTTCCCACACAGACGGGCAAGAGCTTCATGCATAGCCCTGACTAATCCATCTAGCCAGTTGTTCTCTCGCACGGTGAATTGAATCTTCTCACAAAGGGGTGCTTCCATCTTGCCTCTAAGATCTGCAACTATCAGCCTTTGTATATCTCCTCCTGGGTGATCCTTGAGTTGAGCCCCAAAGAATTCCGGATGCGGGCGTTCCAGATACTCTGACAGTGCATCTAGATCCCTCTCAAAGATCAGCTGGCCTCCGTTGCCCAACTGGTAGAACTTGCAATACTGAACTTCCATCCATAAGAATTTAGGATGAGTTAGTGAGGTGATCAAGTGTGTCAAGTTTTTATGTAGTAATGTAAGAATATTTGAGGACATGATTTTTTTGAAAGAGTCAAGGATAAGAGTGGGAATAGGTTTTCATAAATACTCACTTCTTTTGTTTTGAAACTAAAATTTTTTTGGACGTCCATTCTAACTAGGGTCTCCTATGGTCAGGATGGCTCTGATACCAACTTGTCAAGACCTAGATTTTTAATCCCAGATGCCTGCTATGCCATACATCGCAATCCCAGGATTACCATTTTTGCGAGACATAACAGATTGGATATCACAGTACGTCATCCATTACAAACCATAATACAGTCTTACACAAATAAAGGATCTCATGATCTAGTCTTAATACAAACAAGCAGCGGAATAATAAGCGTAGTAGTGGGCTCCATCTTCAGTGTCACAGGCAATGCTAACGATGGGAGATGATCCTAGTTGTCGTAGCCGTCCTGCTGTCCATCATCCTGGTAGTCCTCCTCATAGTCTAGCCACGGGAATAGCTAGGGAGAAAGCCATGAGTACTCTTTAAGTACTCGCAAACTATCACTAACAAGTAAGGTGGTTCTAGTAGGAATCCTAAGCTCTAAGTTTATTTGCAAAAAGGCAGGTTTATCTAAACTGAGTTTAGAAGTAAATAAAACTAAATTTATGTTCTAAATCACTTAAGTTGTGAACTTAGTTTTTACATTCACAACCCTGTTGTGGTCAAGTCAAAATCGTAATTCACTTCACAAGTCATTTTTAAAACATTTGACGACAGAACAGTATGGCCACTCCAACTGTCTATGACCACAGACGCGGCTATTCGAATAGTTTGACACTCTGCAGAGGTGGTACAATTTCACCACAACATTCGATACATCCATCAGGGATAACCCTGAATCATCATACTTAGTATGCGGATAATCAATCATAACCTTTCAATTACACACTCTAGTATAGGCACCTCCCCTATGAGCTTGGCCTCCCAGCCATGGCCATATGCCATCCTAGGCAGTGCATAGGTGGACATCATCAAGAGGTAGCCTCAGCTCAAACCTCTTCCGTGAGGGAATCCATACTAATGCATATTTCTTAGGTTAACTTGCAATTAGTGATTGCTTGCATAGGTATAAGACTTGCAAGTGATAGTTGCCAATAATAGCTTGCCTTGATTGGTGTAGTGATTGAAATTTTCCTCCTCTTCTTCGAGGTAAAACTCCTCCTCCTCGTAGCTTGGGTTGGTACAATCGTCTATAAATAAATACGGGGTACACAATCACCAAACAATACTTAACTACCTCTATTTAGCAAACTAAGGTTCACACTTGATGATCTAGTATCATCACATGAAATAAAGAACTGGTTTTATTTAGTTTATTTGAGAAAAGTAATTTCTACTCATTGAAATTAATTAAGATTTAATATTCTCCAATTAAAATATGGGATCATGTGGACACATGTCATCACCACATATTCTAATACATGGGAATGTGATTTAAAGGGTTTATCATATTTTATAAAGTTTAAGATTATTATTTAATAGATTTAAAGTGACTAGAAATGCCCTAATAGCATTCTTTTGGTACTAGTCCAATGTCACTACATGCAAACCTAAATATTTTTACATATTCAGATAGATATTATCAAATGTGATTTTTGAGAGTTGGAATCAACTCAAAAGCTATTATGGTTGATTTTTGAAAAAGTTTGAAGGTGCAAAAGTTTCTATCTTATTATTTTTGCTAAAGATTATATCTAACTCCAAATGATTTAAATCCAACGAGCTTGGATAGATAATTTAATTATCTTTCTAACAAAATTTGAATCATGCAAATTGGTTAAGTGAAACTCTCTCAATTGATTATTGAATTGGTGGACCGAAACTAGTTTAAACCTAAATGGAAAAATAATTATTTGAATTTCCAGGCAGCGTGGGAAGCTAAACGGGCCGGCCCAACTGCACTGCACAGCGCAGCAGGCTACTGACAGGCGGGGTCCACCAGTCAGTGACTTACTCTACGTGAAACGGTATCTACGAATCTGAGCCATGCGATCTAATTCTAATCCAACGGCGGTGAGTCGTCGTCGACGACGAACTGCTCTGGCGAGGAACTAAACCTAGCACGGCGGTGGGGGTCTCGCGGGGCTCACCTGGGCTCCAGCTAGGGTCGGCAACGGGGGCAATCGAGGTGTTGGACGATGGCGAGGCGAGGCGCAGTCACAACAGGGCTTGGGGTGGTCGAAATCGACGGCACCCTTTGATGACCCACAAGTATAGGGGGTGTATCGCAGTATTTTCGAGGGAAGTGAAACCCAATTTATTGATTCGACACAAGGGGAGCCAAAGAATATTTATAAGCCTTAACAACCGAGTTGTCAATTCAGCTGCACCTAGAAACAATCTTGCTCACATCAGTTTATCAGTAGCAATGGTTTTGTAGTAGGAATAGCAAAGTAACAGCAGTAGTAAAGTAAAGACAACAGTAACAATAGCAGTAAACAGTAGGATTCGAGTGCGGTAGGCATAGGGATGGATGGACGGGCGTTGCATGGACAAGACAATTCACATAGCAATCAGAACATAGGCTAATTGCAGATAAATAAGATAAAGCATCCAAATACTAGATAATCCTAGGCATGTGTTCCATATATAGTCATACGTGCTCAAAATGAGAACTTGCACAACATCTTTTGTCCTGCCAGCCCGTTTGCAGCGGGGCCTCAAGGGAACTACTGGCAATTAAGGTGCTCCTTTTAATAGAGCACCGGAGCAAAGCATTAACACTCCGTGAACACATGTGATCCTCACATCAAAGCCATTCCCTCCGGTTATCCCGATTTCGTTCACTTCGGGGCCATTGGTTCCGGACAACAACGTGTGTATACAACTTGTAGATAATACTAAAAACAATACTATCATAATGAATCAATAACAAGTTCAGATCTGAAATCATGGCACTCGGGCCCTAGTGACAAGCATTAAGCACAACAAGTCACAACAAAGTCATAAAGCACTAATAAAAGATACTAGGCACCATGCCCTAACAATCTGATGCCATTACATGAATGATCTCATCAAATCCCTACCATCCCCATAGCCTATAGCGCGGGATTACTCACTCATAGATGGGGGAAACATGGATGGTCGATGGAGAAGCGATGGTGATGATGATGGCGATGATCTCCTCCAATTCTTCGCCCCTGTAGGGTGCCAAAACGGAGTTTCTGGTGCTGTTTCGTGGAATCTGGTGGTGGCGGTGGAGCGGAACTCCTTTTGGAGAAACGTCGAACCCCTAGTAGTTTTTAGGTCAGAAGGCTTCTTATACGCGAAGAGGGAGGCCGAGGGGGTGCTTGGGGGGCCCACACCACCCCCTGACGTGGCCTGGCCTGGCCCGCGCCACCAGGTGGTGTGGCCACCCCAGGCTCCTCTCCGTCTCGTATTCTGGCTCCTGGAGTCTTCGGGTGAAATAGGCACTTTGGCTTTTGTCCCGTCCAATTTCGAGAATATTCATTTTCTGACTTTCCTAGAACCAAAAACAGTAGAAAATACGCAGCTGGCTTTGTGGCTCTTGTTAATAGGTTAGTCCAAGAAATCATATGAAAAGTACTCCAAAGTGTGGACAAAACACAATAAAGTAGATAAAACCAAGCATGGAACATCAAAAATTATAGATACATTTGCAATGAATCAACATCCCCAAGCTTAACTCCTGCTCGTCCTCGAGTAGGTAAGTGATAAAAAAAAAGAATAATTTTTGAGGTGACATGCACCATCATAAACTTGATCAAAGCATTTGTAAAACATTCAAAGCTGGGATCATAGTACTTCAAACATAACATGAAAGACAAAGTTCTAGCAATAAGACAAAGAAACTATGCTGCAACATGAAAAGGCACAAACAAAATATTCATGAATAACTATGCTTTGCAAGACATTTGTTTGTTTCATATAAAGAAAACATAGCATAGTGGCATTCAGCTTGTCCCTCATAGAGTAGCAAACATAAATGCATAGGACACCTTCAAAGTTCATAAGAGTGACTAGATACAAATAGTTTAAAGCAAGCAATATCAAGGTATGCATCAATCAACAAGTCTTGGGACAATGCACATAGAACTAAGAATGGCCACTATGCTCTCAAGAAAGTGCTCATAGAATGTGTGGAGACTCAACAAGCAAACGAACAGGTTTTGAAAAGTTTGAAAGGCTTCCAAATGCTGAAAGTATGGTACTCATTAGCTTTGAGCTCTAATTGCCCATATCATAAGCATCTTTAATGTGATTAAGGTGAAAGTGAGGTCCAATCTGAGTTATATGCTTGACAGACGATAAACTGAAAATCCCATGTCCCTTGAGTACGAGGGCCGCTCCTCATGCTACTCAACTTTAGTTACCGGTAAGTTCTTGTCATCGTAAATATGTGCGTATCATAGAGAACCGCCAACGGGTTACCCCTTGCCCGATGATACGGAAGAATCCCCATATCAAAATGACAAGGCAAGCAGACAATGAGTATCTCAGCAATCTTCTTATTTACCATGGGAAAATGGTACTTTTTTCTCTCTTTCCTCTTTTCATAATTCTTTTTTTCTTTTCTCAATAGCTATCTCTCTTTTTTTATAAGAAGAATGCTTCATAGATATCATTATGGTTATGCTGCAGGTTTCCACCATGTCAGCATGGATTAGACCAGCGGCCCAGGCGTTTCTCTAACACACATACATAACTCCATGGACTTACAAGCTCCCCTTTTATTTCACACCGACGACATCCGCAAACAAAAGAGCATGGTATCAACTGGGTATATATTTACAAGTGTTGAAAGCATTCCCCGTGACAGCACGGTTCTGCTAATCCCCAGCCTATAATTTGCAAGCATATAACTTTCATGGAGAGTCACAATGGTTCAGGTTCATTAAGTGCAGAAAATAAAGTGTGCCATCAAGTTCGTGAGAGCTTTACTAACTAACTTTCTCATAACTAGCAAAAAATTTATTCGGAAGAAAACAAGGCATATTTGATATGCACGGAAGTAGCTAATGATGCTAATAGGTAGGTATGGTGGACACTTTGGCAATATTTGGTTTAAGGGAGTTGGAAACATGAGTAAAATACTCAGTGGAAGTGAAGGCTAGCAATAGTAAGGGAGCGACAAACGAGAGAGCAATAATGGCCATAATCATGCAAAGCGACAAAACATCATTGATCAAAGCATAAAGTGATACTACAAGTTGAAAACTAAAGGATCATAAAGGCTTATGGTGATTTGGGATAGTCATAACATGGTGTGAGCATGTGCCAAGTCAACCCAAATAAAGCATCAAAGGAGAATACCACTATACTATGCTTTAATATGCTAAAACAACGCATGATTCATCCAAGGCACATTAAGCAATCTCAATTGTTTATAACAAGTCATGCTACAGCAAATAATACTAAGCATAAAGCCAAAAGATATCAAGCATGGCATGACAAAGCATAGGCCACAGTCAAAAACAAGCTCTCTTTACCACTTAAGCATAAGCTTCCTACTCTTTTCCAAACCAAACCAAACTATTTGAACACCAATATATGAAAATGGAGGTCCAACCAATTTATTAAGCAAACTAAGAAAACCAAGCAAACGAAAACCAAAACGAAAAACGAAAAAGAAGATGCTCCAAGAACAACACAACTGTGCATGAAACAATAAAAATGAAGTGGTTGGAAGAAACCTAAGATTTTTATTGATGAAGAAGGGGATGCCTTGGGCATCCCCAAGCTTTGACGCTTGTACTTCTTGGATATTTCTTGGGGTGACACGCGTGGCACCCCCAAGATTGAGCTTTAGTCCATCCTTCATCTCATTACTTATTCCTTCCATACACATGAAATTTTTCCTTCATGCAAAACTTCACACAATCTTTATTAGCAACATTAGTGCATTCAAGATAATAAGTCTTAAGGTTCAGTTCCAACACCAAATAAATTTCCATTAGAACACTAGCTACTGTAGCACTTCCCTCAAAACGCTCAATTCCCCAAAATAACTCAAAAAGGAACGAACAAGAAGCAAATGTAGAAAATGGCAGAAATCTGTCAAAACAGACCAGCAGGTAAAGACAATTTTTTTCGAAGACCTTCTGTTGCTCAAATCAAAAAGTGTTGAACTAACGAAAGTTATATAACAACCTGGGGCAGAAGCACAAACATTCACGCCTCAAAAAGACGTTCAGATATTTTACACGAATTTTTACGGTAAAGCGCAGAAATCTGTTTCAGGACAACAACTTTCCCAATCATTACTTCTCTCTCATTAGAGGTTACTCTTGGCACAAAATGCAAATAAAAAGGATAAGGAGCGGTTATTACTGAAGTAATAACTTCCAAGACTCATCTAAAACTTTTGGGTTATCTCCCAATAAGTACTTTTCTTTAACGCCTTTAAGTTAGGCATAAGCAAAAACTAAAATGGATAGAATAGAAGTAAGCGGAGATAATCGTGGTGAAAACATTGTTTTGCTCAATGAAATCCTTTTGTTAACAAGGTTGATCAGGTCTTGTTACAAAAACAATTTCATAAGAGACAAAACTTTGTATTCCACTAATGATTATGTTACCTCAACCTTGATAGCAATGGTCCCAATCATAATAGTTTCAAATTTTTCTCTTGGTATGGGACAATATATTTGTCCAACTTGAATGCCCTCAACATGTTCAATTGAATTAAAACCATAAGTCCTTTCAATCCTCTTGGGGAAATAGACAGTATGTTCCTTGTCATTCACATTGAAAGTCACCTTCCCTTGATTACAATTAATAACAGCTCTTGTAGTATTTAAGAAAAGGTCTCCCAAGAATAATAGACATATTATCATCTTCAGGCATAATATTTTGAGAGGATTCTCACACAAGAAATAGAATTGAAGTAAAAGAGAGCATCAAGAAGCAAATTCAAAATACATTTAAGTCTAACCCACTTCCTATGCATAGGAATCGTGTATGCAAATAAATTCGCAAAGAACAAAGTGATAGGCATAGGAAGATAAAACAAGAGTAACTTCAAAACTTCCAGCACATAGAAAGATGTTTCAATACCATGAAAACTTCTACAACCATATTTTCCTCTCTCATAATAATTTTCAGTAGCCTCATGAATAAACTCAACAACATAACTATCACATAAAGCATGCTTTTCATGATCTACAAGCACTAGAGCTTTATTACAAACATTTTCAAAAGGATCCTCAGGAACATAACATGCATCCTCCTTTAGTAAGCATGGGGGACAATCAAATAATGTAAGGGATAAAGATTTACTCTCATTAGAAGGTAGGCATGGGTAGCTAATCCATTCTTCCTCCTTTTGTTCATCACTCTCCTCCTCTTTTTCATCTAATGAGATTTCAGGTTCATCAATTTCTCATTCCTTAGGATCCTACAAGGCATTAGTCTCTTCCATTTGTGGAAAGCATCTATTAATATATTCAAGAATATAGCCATTTTCTTCCTTGTAATTATCAAAGCAAAATTTAAGTATACCATAAACCTCATATTTATAAGGTGAATCATCAATATTTTCAAGCAAACTAGCAAGTTCAAATGCACCCTTCCAAGATTTAAATTCCTCAATTTGTTCCACATCATAAAAGTCATAATTCCCTTTAACATAAGAAGATATGGTAATATTATCATTATACTCACATTGAAAAGGGAGGTGTTTGTACCTCCTACAGCAACAAGATTTATCAAGGCAATAAGTAACATTATAAGTAGAGCACACGTTTATAGCAATGGTATACAATTTATCAATTTGTTCCCATAAGTGTTTCCCTTTTTGTGACAAGCGGTGTTTCTTATAATAATATTTTTGATCTTCCGTGAACCCACCTTGCCAATAAGATTCAGTTTCAAAGAAACCAACCATTGACATCAAGCATGATAAAGCAACACAATAATAGACCAATGAAAATAACAACTAATGTAGGAACCAATTTTTTTGTATTTTTGATAAAGAAACAAGCAAACAAGGAGAAAATAAACTTAGCTTGAACAATAGTGATTCCAAGTGGACTTGATAAATAAAGCTATGCTCCCCGGGAACGGCACCAGAAAATAGTCTTGATGACCCACAAGTATAGGGGGTGTATCGCAGTATTTTCGAGGGAAGTGAAACCCAATTTATTGATTCGACACAAGGGGAGCCAAAGAATATTTATAAGCCTTAAAAATTGAGTTGTCAATTCAGCTGCACCTGGAAACAATCTTGCTCACAGCAATTTATCAGTAGCAACATTTTTGTAGTAGGAATAGCAAAGTAACAGCAGTAGTAAAGTAAAGACAGCAGTAACAATAGCAGTAAACAGTAGGATTCGAGTGCGGTAGGCATAGGGATGGATGGACGGGCGTTGCAAGGACAAGACAATTCACATAGCAATCAGAACATAGGGCAATTGCAGATAAATAAGATAAAGCATCCAAGTACTAGATAATCCTAGGCATGTGTTCCATATATAGTCATACGTGCTCACAATGAGAACTTGCACAACATCTTTTGTCTTGCCAGCCCGTTTGCAGCGGGGCCTCAAGGGAACTACTGGCAATTAAGGTGCTCCTTTCAATAGAACACCAGAGCAAAGCATTAACACTCCTTGAACACATGTGATCCTCACATCAAAGCCATTCCCTCTGGTTATTCCGATTTCTGTCACTTCGGGGCCATTGGTTCCGGACAACAACGTGTGTATACAACTTGTAGATAAGACCAAAAACAATATTATCATAATGAATCAATAACATGTTTAGATCTGAAATCATGGCACTCGGGCCCTAGTGACAAGCATTAAGCACAACAAGTCGCAACAAAGTCATAAAGCACTAATAAAAGATACTAGGCACCATGCCCTAACAATCTGATGCCATTACATGAATGATCTCATCCAATCCATACCATCCCCATAGCCTACAGCGGGGGATTACTCATTCATAGATGGGGAAAACATGGATGGTCGATGGAGAAGCGATGGTGACGATGATGGCGATGATCTCCTCCAATTCCTCGTCCCGGCAGGGTGCCAGAATGGAGTTTCTGGTCCTGTTTCGTGGAATCTGGTGGTGGCGGTGGAGCGGAACTCCTTCTGGAAAAACGTCGACCCCCCGTAGTTTTTAGGTCAGAAGGCTTCTTATAGGCGAAGAGAAAGGCCGAGGGGGGTGCCTAGGGGGGCCACACCACCCCCTAGCGTGGCCTGTCCTGAACCGCGCCACCAGGTGGTGTGTCTACCCCTAGGCTCCTCTCCGTCTCGTATTCTGGCTCCTGGAGTCTTCGAGTGAAATAGGCACTTTGGCTTTTGTCCCGTCCAATTCCGAGAATATTCATTTTTTGACTTTCCTGGAACCAAAAACAGCAGAAAACAGGTAGCTGGCACTGTGGCTCTTGTTAATAGGTTAGTCCAAGAAATCATATGAAAAGTAATCCAAAGTGTGGACAAAACATAAGAAAGTGGATAAAACCAAGCATGGAACATCAAAAATTATAGATACATTTGCAATGTATCACCCTTCTCCTCCAGCAGCGTTGGGCTCCGGCCAAATTCCGGTGAGAGAGAGCTCACCTTGCTCCGGGAAGAAGTGGGGTAGGGTCAGTGAGAGGTGGTGAGTGGAATGGTGTGGAGAAAAGAGGCGGGGGTGGCCTCCTTTTATACTACGGCGAGGGGACCGAACGGTGCGGCGCGAGCTCGTCGGTGATGATGCTACATGCGGCTATCGGCATGGCGGTGGCTAGTGGGCGGTGTTGTGTTCCCTGGCGGTTCTTATGGGCGTAATGGCGAGGCGTGGGGCGGCGTGGTTCGGTCGGGAGTGTGCAGCGCTCTGCGCGGAGGCAGAGGTATTTGCGGCGGCGTGCGGCAACTGCGGGTCGCGCGGCGACGAACGGGGTTGTCTGCTGGGGTGCTGTGATCATGGCGGGCATGCGCGTGCATGGGAGGGCAAGACACGGTCTAGGTGAGCTGGTCGGGCGCGGCGAGCTGGCGCGCTCTAGACATGGTGAAGAGGCACGGTGCGCGGTGTAGCTAGGGTGGTCTAGGGCTCGGCTGGGGTCATGGCTTGGACAGGAGGTGGCGGTAGAGCGAGGCGTGCTTCCTGGACATCATGGCTAGCTGTAGCGGTGTCTGCTGTGAGCTGGCTGTGGTCGACCGACGATGACCACAATCGGGCGGCGCTCCACTGTGCAAACGGCAAACGGAGAACTTGGTCTGGGGCTTGGTTAGACTTAGGGGAGACAGGAGGGTGAAGTGGAGACCAAATGGTCGAGGATCACTATGCACAACAGTGAAGTTAGGCAAAGGTTAAATTAGTGCAGCTCGGGTGTTTGTGTAAATGGCCGCATGAAACTTGCTTTGGAATTTTTGATTCAAATTTTTTAAGTGATCTTAAATTAAGCTTGAGAGTCTATGTTTGCTTGGAGAGGTTAAGGGGAATTGATTTGATAGGTTTTTGAAAAAGTGGGATCTTAACATATGAACCAGATTCAATTTTCAACAGTCCTTTAAATTGATTTAAAAGATGTTTTTGTAAGTTTGTAAAGTGGGTCTTGATACACTTTTACTTGGTCTACCAAGGGGTGAAAAGAAGTACAAATGTTTCTGTTAGAATTTATCTTCTAGGAATACACAAAGTGACCTAGTGGTTTACTTTGGTCAAAATGACCATTTGCTTTATTTATTCATATTTGATTTTTTTTATTTTGATTTGTTTTGTAAATGGCCTAGATGATATAGTATTCATCTTTAAACCATTTCACATTATTTAGAACAATAAGCACTCAAATCTACACTAATGCAAGCACACATGCATTCATACTCATTTTCTTAATAAAAGTTTTTGTTAACCCTAAATTGGGTGATTAGAACTTGATAATGTTGATTTGAAGTTTTGGGGTGTTACAGAAATGGAGGTGTGGGGCCCACAGGTGATGAATAAGAAAAGAGAAAAGAAGAAATAAAAAATACAAGAAAATGGTACTGGCATGTGCCCCACGTCCACCTTAGCATCTGTTTGCCAACTCAGCACTTACCGTAGGGCCCTACCGGTTAGATTTGACATCACAACAGCGCTAACGAAGATTACTGCTATTTGTTGCGAGCTATCCTAGAGTTGGTAGACTTTTGACAAAATTACCAGAAGTGATAGTGACTCGCAAAGTCAGCCCCAAATATAGTTGTTTTGTGTAATTTACTCCTACGTATTTTCTTTTCAAGCGCTTGCTACCGACCCCGCCAGTAGCAGCCTCTGCCAGGAACTCGCCGGCACGCTTCGGTCGTAAGGATCAGGGGTGCGTACGATGTCCACATTCGGGGATCTGTGCAGAGTTTCGACGACGTTCGGAGAGGTGCAGCCGAACAATATGTATAAGATCTCTTGTATTTTATATGGGTGTACAATGTACTCATCTTGAAGCGATAAACTAGTTTGCTCCTTTTTAGATAACTGGTTTGTTTGTTCCTCACGCGTGTGACCGTACGTAGCCTACTTTCCTAGGATTTGCCTATGGCACGTGAGGCTCGCGACGCTGCCGTCTTGCCCGGTACCATGCTCCATGCTTACGCTGAACTTTGGAGCAGGAAATATTGGCGGAGAGAGGCACACACCTAAGGTGAACTGCATAATTCTATTATCTCTCGGGTTCACGTGGAACTCTATAAATAAGCAAACACAAGTACAATACGTAGAAACGATTCGACTGCTGTTGTTATCGGAGCCACTAGGTCGAGGGTCCGCTGCCTGCAGTGGCACGGAAGGGGCTGTAGCGACTGACCGAGCTCGGGTGCCCGGAGGAGCTGCCCTAGGCGATTTGGATGAATGAACACTACAAGGAATCACTATCGTTGGTGGATCACACTCCACACAAGAACTTAGCGGCAACCTCACTACTGATGCAGATGAAACAGGGGATTTTCGAGTGGTGCGGAAGGTCAGAAGGTTGGGGAAGAAGAGTCTAAGCAAAGCAGGAAAAATGACTCTGAATTGGGAGGAATCCAAGCATCTATGAATCAGAGATTTTAGGACAAGTTCTAGAGCTTAGTGAATGATGAAGATTCTAACAATAAAACCATTTGTGTTGCTTGGTCACCAGCTTCTACTCCAATGGACATAGTGATCAATGAAGTTGTGGATGGTGGAGGCCGGAGTGAACAAATTCATAGGAGGAAGGAGATGTAGTCTAGAAGGTCAAAGTAGAGAAAACCTCTTATTGTTGATGGGTGCTGAAAGAGGCCGACTAGAGCGTGGATTAACCTTGGTTCTGCAGCTTTCATCACCGTCCAACTCTGGGAGCCAAAAACAACAGAGGAATGTTGGATGGAAAATTGACAGTGAATAATTGTGGAGGGAAGTGGTCACGCAAAAATAGAAAGTGGCCGGAATTTAGGATGGAAAGAAATATGGAGGAGAAATCTAGTAACGGTGGGGCAGTTGTCCGTCAGCAGGCAGATGCCTACACATTGAAATGGATCGTATGAGCACCTAGAGGGGGTAAATAAGTGCTACTTAAAATTTTAATACCTTTTCAATTTAGACTTGACACAAAATATAAATTCTCTAGATATGCAACTATGTTGAATTTACCAATATGCCAACCTAGCTACTAAGCAAGTAAAATGCTATGGGAGGAACGAGGTAACCGAGAGTGGATCAGGCGGAGATATATGATTTGTTTTACCGCAGTTTCTTCCTTGTTAAGGGAAGTACAACTGCATTGGAGGGGTAGAAGGTACTAAGACCACCATGCCACAATAGGCCTCACCCTGTTCTCTGATGGATCTCGCCACATCTGGCCTGATCCACCTTTCCACTATTCGGTACCCTTCGAGACGGAAACCGGTGCCTTTACAACTTAATCGGGGCATGCATCCACAACTTAATTGGAGACTCCCGCGATGACAATAAGCTGCCACGAGAAACAAGTTTATCAAAACACACGAACGTAGATCTAGATATTCAAGAGAAACACTAGATCAAAGGAGCCCTCAAATGAATGAGGAGAAATTGAAGATCGCTTGGTGATGATGAAGATCAAGGCCTCCTTCTTCAGTCCTCCAAAGGTCAAGGCCTTCGGATGGTTAGAAGTGGAGACCTTGTGGAATTTGAGGTTCAGTAGCGTAGAGCAATTTTGTGAGAACCAAGATGGTCCAGATTGAAGATGGGGACGGGTATTTGTACCCCCTCCTGAAATGCTTCCGTGGGAGTCAATTGGGGGCAGATTATCCGGCCCTAGTGAGGGAAGACTATCCTACCGGTGCAAAAGTCTGGCCCGGTGGCAAAAACGGGCCAAAACTCCGCCCCTTCCGAGCGTTGCACCTCTGGTCCTTAGCCAAAAATCTCCAGGGGCGGATAATCCAACCCAAGGGAAGGGGCGGATTATCCGTCTTTGGATAAAACTCCGGCCCTTGCTAGAATATCCAGAGATTCTGCCCCCTTACTAAGCATTGCGCCTCTGGTCCTTAGAAAAAATTCCCTAGGGGCGGATAATCCAGCCCAAGGGGAGGGACGGATTATATGGCCAGGGAAAAAAACTCCGACCCTTGCCAAAATATCCGGGGGAAACTCCGCCCCCTTACTGAGTGTCGCGCCTTGTTCCTTTGTTGACTTAGCCAGTGGGCGGATAATCCGGCCCTAGCCAGGGGGGATAATCCACCCTCAGTTTCTTTGTTTTGCTTCATTTGACCAAGAGTTATTTTGGGGAGTAGTATCTGCGAGACTCAATGCACAACTAATGTATCCTTGGTATTGTTAACTATCACAAAAAACTCTAGGGATTATGAAATGCTCTTTCACATGTGGAAGCCATATGGTCTATAGAACTCACTTATGCCTCATGGTACCTGATACGTCGTAAACGTATCTATAATTTTTGATGTTCCATGCTTGTTTTGTATCTACTTTCTTATGTTTTGTTCACGCTTTGAGGTATTTTTATACATTTTGTGGAACTAACCTATTAATAAGATGCCACAGTTCTAGTAGCCTATTTTCTACTATTTTTAGTTTCACAAAAGCTACTAAAGAAATATTCTCGGAATTGGACGGAACATAAGCCAAAGTCAATATTTTATCTGAAGCAATACGGAGTCCGAAGGGGAGACGAAGTGGCGCACCAGGGCGGCCACACCTGGTGGCGGCGTGGCTAGGGGGCGCGCCACCAGGGGTGTGGGCCTCCTGGTGCTCCACTGACCTTGCCCCTTTGCCTATAAAAGCCTCCTAGGACGAAAACCCTAAGCACCCGATTAGAAATCCACGAAAGAGTCTGTAGCCGCCGCCATCTCCATCCCTAAACCGAGGGGATCCGAAGCTCTTCCCGGCACCCTGCCGGAGGGGAGAGATCACCCTGGAGGCCTTCTTCATCTCCATGCAAGCCTCCGGAGTGATGTGTGAGTAGTTCACCCTTGGACTATGGGTCCATGTAGTAGCTAGATGGTTGGTTCTCCTCCTTTGTGCTATCATGTTTAGATCTTGTGAGCTCCGTTCATGATCAAGACCATCTATTTGTAATCTTACATGTTGTGTTTGAAAGGATCCGATGGATATTGAGATACTATTTCAGATTGATTATTGATTCTATCATGTCTATGTTATTTGTGATCTTGCATGCTCTCTGTTGTTAGTAGCTATCTTGGCCAAGTAGATGCTTGCAACTCCAAGAGGGAGTATTTATGCTCGATAGTGGGTTCATGCCTCTAGTAATCTGGGGAAGTGATAGGAATCTCTAAGGTTGTAGATGTGTTGTTGCTACTAGGGAGAAAACAACAATCATTTGTCCATGGGGCAATCACATTGTTTGCTTTACACACTTTGCTTAATGCAATTATCTGTTGCTTGCAACTTAATACTGGAAGGGGTTCGAATGATAACCTGATGGTGGATTATTAGTCATAGATGAAGTTAGATTACGGTCTATGTATAATGTTGTAATGCCCAATCAAATCTCATAGGAATCAAGATGTCTAGTATATGCATTGTTATGCTTTCTCAAATCTGTCAATTGCCCCGCTGTAATTTGTTCACCCAACATGCTATTTATCTTAAGGAGAAACACCTCTAGTGAACTATGGACCCTAGTCCATTCCTTTACCATTAATATACCATCTAATGTTTACCGTTTACGGTTTACTTTATGCAAGCAATTACTATCTTCCCCACTATACGTTTAATCCTTTGTTTTCAGCAAAACCAGTGAGATTAACCATCTCACTATAAGTTGGGGCAAAGTTCCGTGGATGTGTTGTGCAGGATTCCAAGTTGTTACCAACACCTTGGAGTTGTTTCCTTGCTCCTACTGGTTCGATAACCTTGGTTTCACAACTGAGGGATTTGTTGATGTGCTCATCATACCTTCCTCTTGGGGTTCCCAACGAGCTCGATGTATTTTGAGGCATCAAGCCTTTTTTATGGCGCCGTTGCCGGGGATTTAAGGACAACTTCAATCTCTTCCTCCTCGTCAATCACTTTTCAGGGAGAAATAAGATTCTTGCAAGGGAGTCTCTCAGAACCAATCTCTTTACTTTGTTTTTGTTTTTCTTAGTTTATTTTGCTTTGTTTGCTTGTTTCTTTTTATCAAGAACACACAAAAATTAGTTGTACTGGTTTGCTTCTTTTTATCAAAAATACAAAAAAAAATAGTTCCTACTATAGTTGTTATTTTTGTTAGCTTGTTATTGTCTTGCTTTATCATGCTTTCTATCAACGGTTGGTTTCTTTGAAACTAGATCTTATTGCCAAGGTGGGTTCACGGAAGAACAAAAATATTATGAGGAACACCGCTTGTCAAAAAAGGGAAACACTTATGGGAACAAATTAATAAATTGTATACCATTTCTAGAAATGTGTGCTCTACTTATAATGTTACTTATTGCTTTGATAAATCATGTTGTTGTAGGAGGTATAAACTCCTCCCTTTTCAATGTGAGTATAATGATAATGTTATCATATCTTCTTATGTTAAGGGGAATTATGACTTTGATGATGTGGAAGAAATTGAAGAATTTATTGCTTGGAAGGGTGCATTCGAACTTGCTTATTTTCTTGAAAATACTGATGATGCACCTTATAATATGAGGTTTATGATATTCTTAAATTTTCCTTTGATATTTACAAGGAAGAAAATGTTTATATTCTTAAATATCTTAATAGATGCTCTCCACCAACGGAAGAGACTAATGCCTTGCAAGAGCCTATGGAAGAAGAAATTGCTGAAACTAGAAGCTCATTGGATGAAAAAGAGGAGGAGGGTGATGATCAAGAGGAGGAAGAATAGAGCAGCTACCCATGTCTACCTCCCAATAAGAGTAATTCTTTAACTAATACCTTATTTGATTGACCTCCATGCTTACCAAAGGAGGATGAGTGTGATATTTATATTGTTGAGTTTGTTCATGATGCTACTGAAAATCAGTATGAGAGAGTAAAATATGGTTGTTGGAATTCTCATGTTACTAAAACACCTCTCTTTATATTGAAAGTTCCAAAATTACTCTTGTTTTATCTACCCATTCTTGTTACTATGTGCTTCTTTGATTTATTTTCTTACAAGATTCATATGCATAGGAAGTGGGTTAGACTTAAATGTGTATCATATTTGCTCCTTGATGCTCTCTTTTTCTTCAATTCATATTTCTTATGTGAGCATCTTCTCAAATTACTGAGCCTAGCTCAAAGGCGTTAAAGAAAAGCACTATTGGGAGATAACCCAAATTATTTTTACTTTCAGTAAGTTTTTATTTTGTTGAGTCTTGGAAGTTATTGCCTCAATAATAACCTCTCCTTATCCTTTTTGTGTGATTTTTCTACCAAGAATAACCTCTAATGAAAGAGAAGTAAGACTTGGGAAAGTTGCTGTCCCGAAACAGTTTTTTGTGCTTCACTATAAAAAATCATGATAACTAAATGTACGCCGGATTGAGATGTAATTTTCTGTGCTTATGCCCCAGGTTATTATTTAACTTTCATTAGTTTAGCACTTTTCGATTTGAGCAATAGAAGTGCTTCGAAAAAATCGGTTTTTACCTGCTGGTCTGTTTTGACAGATTTCTGCCATTATTTGCATTTGCCTCTTAATGTCTTTGTCTTTGAGTTATCTTTGATCACTTGATCTTTTAGAAGGAATTGCTACAGTATCTTGTGTTTTAATGGAAGTTTTACTTGTGTTGAAACTAAACTCAAAGACTTATTATCTTGAATACACTAATGTTGCTAATGAAGATTATGTGAAGTTTTGTATGAAGGAAATTTTAAAGTGTAGGGAAGAATAATGTGATGAGATGAAGTATGGAAAAAAACTCAATCTTGGGGATTCCACCCGTGTCACCCCAAGAAATATTCAAGAAGTACAAGCGTCAAATCTTGGGGATTACCAAGGCATCCCCTTATTCATCAATAAAAATCTCAGGTTTTCTTCCAAACACTTCATTTTTATTGTTTCATGCATAATTGTGTTGTTCTTGGAGCGTATTTGTTTTTTTCTTAGTTTTCTTTTGTTTGGTTTGCTTAAATAAATTGGTTGGACCCCCGCATTCTTATGTGGTTTCAAATAAGTTGATTGGTGTTGGAAAAGAGTAGGAAGCTTCATGCTTATAAGTGGTACATAAGGAGCTTGTTTAGACTATGGCCTAGACTTTATCATGTCGTGTTTGATATTTCTTTGACTTTATTCTTAGTGATTATTGTTGTAGCATGACTTGTTCCAAACAATTGAGATTGCTTAATGTGCCTTGAAAGAATCATGTGTTGTTTTAGCATACAAAAGCATAATATTGTGGTATTCTCCTTTGATGCTTTATTTGGGTTGACTTGGAACATGCTTACACCATGTTAAGACTATGAACCAGTCACCTTAGCCTCTATGATCATTTAGTTTTTAACTTGTAATATCACTTTATGCTTTAATTAATAATGTTTTGTCGCTTTGCATGATTATGGCCATTATTGCTCTCTTAGTTGGTCGCTCCCAGTCTTTTGCTAGCCTCCACTTGTACCAAGTATGAGTTCTACTCATGCATCCAACTCCCAGTCAAACCAAGTTATTCCAAAGAGTCCACTATAAATTCCTATACATGGTGTGTTACACCATTCCAAGTATATTCATACTTTTATCTACCTTCCAAATTAAACTTGTTATGTGAAAATTAGTGATTAAAGCTCTCACAAACTTCATGGCACACTTTACTTTCTTGCACTTAATAAACTTGAACCATTGTGTACATCTATGTTGTTTATATGCTTGAACTTTATAAGTTGTGAATTAGCAGAACCATGCTGTCATGGGGAACGCTTTCAACATTGCACTTATATTCAGTTGATATCATATTCTTTTGCTTATGGATCCCGGTGGTGTCAAATAAAAGGGGAGCTTGTAAGCTCATGGAGTCTGTATGTGTGTTAGAGAAACACCTAGGCGGCTAGCCTAAGCCATGCCTAATCATGGTGGAAACTTGCATCATAACCATAGTGAACATTCTATGAAGCATCCTCAATAAAAACCTATGCAAATATCAAATAAAAAGATCACTGAGATGCTCATTGTCTGTTGCCTTGTCATTTTGATATGGGATGGCTCCTATATCATGGGGCAAGGGGTACCTCGTTGGCGGTTCTCTATGATACACATGTACTTACAATGACAAGAACTTACTTGTGACTGAAGTTGAGTAGCATGAGGTTCGGTACTCGTAAGCACGGGGCATGAGATTTTCAACTTATAACTTGTCAAGCATATCTTCATATTTGTGTCGCTTTAACCCTTAATCACCTCAAGATGCTTATGATAGGGTCAATAAGAGCTGAAAGCTAATAAGTACCATAATTTTTGGAAGCTCTTTATGAAACTTGAATCTCTGCTTCCCTTTGTCAAGGACCTTTCTTTTTTACTTTTATGTTGAGTCTCCATCTTCTATCTTTATGCACCAATTGAGAGAGCATATCGGTCATTCTTAGTTTAATGTGCATTGTCCCAAAACTTGTTGATTGATTCATAACTTTGATATTGCTTGTTCTTAAATTATTTGTATCTAGTCACCCTTATGAACTTTGAAGGTGTCCTATGCATTTATGTTTTGCTATACCATGAGGGACAAGCCGAATAACACTTTTATTATGTTTTCTATATGTGAAACAAACAAACGTCTTTCAATGCATTGTTATTCATGATCTTTTGTTTGTACCTTTTCATGTTACAACATAGTTGCTATGTCTTATTGTTAGAACTCTATCTTTCATGCTTATGTTTAGAGTACTTTGATCCCAGCTATCAATGTTTTACGAATACCTTGACCAAGATTGTGATGGTGCATGTCACCTCAAAAATTATTCTTTTTATCACTTACCTACTCAAGGACGAGCAGGAGTTAAGCTTGGGTATGCTTGATACGTCGTAAACATATCTATAATTTTTGATGTCCCATGCTTGTTTTGTATCTATTTTCTTATGTTTTGTTCACACTTTGAGGTATTTTTATACATTTTTTGGAACTAATCTACTAACAAGATGTCACAGTGCCAGTTGCCTTTTTTTGCTATTTTTGGTTTCAGAAAAGCTACTAAAGAAATATTCTCGGAATTGGACGGGACAAAAGCCAAGGTCAATATTTTACCCGGAGCAATACGAAGTCTGAAGGGGAGACGAAGTGGCGCACCAGGGCAGCCACACCTGGTGGCGGCACGGCCAGGGGCGCGCCACCAGGGGGTGTGGGCCCCCTGGTGCTCCACCGACCTTGCCCCTTCGCCTATAAAAGCCTCTCGAGACGAAAACCCTAAGCATCCGATCATAAATCCACAAAAGAGTCTGTAGCCGCCGCCATCTCCAACCCTAGATCGAGGGGGGATCCGAAGATCTTCTCGGCACCCTACCGGAGGGGAGAGATCACCCTAGAGGCCTTCTTTATCACCATGCAAGCCTCCGGAGTGATGCGTGAGTAGTTCACCCTTGGACTATGGGTCCATCTAGTAGCAAGATGGTTGGTTCTCCTCCTTTGTGTTATCATGTTTAGATCTTGTGACCTCCGTTCATGATTAAGATCATCTATTTGTAATCTTACGTGTTGTGTTTGTGAGGATCCGATGGATATTGAGATACTATTTCAGATTGATTATTGATTCTATCATGCCTATGTTATTTGTGATCTTGCATGCTCTCCGTTGTTAGTAGCTATCTTGGCCAAGTAGATGCTTGCAACTCCAAGAGGGAGTATTTATGCTCGATAGTGGGTTCATGCCTCTAGTAATCTGGGGAAGTGATAGGAATCTCTGAGGTTGTAGATGTGCTGTTGCTACTAGGGAAAAAACAACAATCCTTTGTCCATGGGGCAATCACATTGTTTACTTTACACACTTTTCTTAATGCAATTATCTGTTGCTTGCAACTTAATACTAGAAGGGGTTAGGATGATAACCTTAAGGTGGATTATTAGTCATAGATGCAGTTGGATTACGGTCTATGTATAATGTTGTAATGCCCAATCAAATCTCATAGGAATCAAGATGTCTAGTATATGCATTGTTATGCTTTCTCAAATCTGTCAATTGCCCCACTGTAATTTGTTCACCCAACATGCTATTTATCTTAAGGAGAAACACCTCTAGTGAACTATAGACCCTAGTCCATTCCTTTACCATTGATATACCATCTACTATTTATTGTTTACTTTCTGCAAGCAATTACTATCTTCCCCACTATATGTTTAATCCTTTGTTTTCAGCAAAACCAGTGAGATTGACAACCTCACTGTAAGTTGGGGCAAAGTTCTGTGGTTGTGTTGTGTAGGATTCCAAGTTGCTAGCAACTCCTTGGAGTTGTTTCCTTGCTCCTACTGGTTCGATAACCTTGGTTTCATAAATGAGGGAAAACTTGCTTCTGTGCTCATCATACCTTCCTCTTGGGGTTCCCAGTGAGCTTGATATATTTTGAGCCATCAATACCCTAGATAGCTTCTCCCTTGACCCCATCCTCGAGCACATCTGGGCGGCGACGCATCCTGGTCCTCAGGTTAGGGGAGAGTGGCTACGGATAGGGATTGGCGGCTGTAGTGGGTGGAGTTCTTAGAATATGAACAACAACCACAATAACGAAAACAGAGGGCAGGGGTTTCAATAGCTACAACAACTTTAGGTAGACAGGGTATGGGAATTACAATTGGGGTGGATATAACAACAATTTTAGGCTCAATTTCAACCCCAGCTGGAATCGCAACAACAATTGGTGCCCGATCAATCAAGGATAGTAGGAAAATATGATCACCAGAAGGCCAATAGTGATCCAAGGGAAAAAGCTCAACCCACACAATCTGCTTCTAGTGGAAGTGGGGATAGTGGTACCAATAAAGTTGTGGTGTCGGTGTCCACAAATGTACTTCCCCACCTGCTCTAGTTCAACATGCTCAAGGTACTAATGTTGATCCTGGTATTGCAAGCGAAAATGCTAGTAAACTGAAAAAGCTTTTATATAAAAATGTACAAGTACTAGTCATACTACACATGGGTGCAAGGAGAAGTTGTATTGTGAGATTTCTACCAAGACTACTCATGACACTATTGCATGTGTGTTACCTTCCCAACCAAAGCCAATTGTTCTGTTGGTGGGATTTGCTGCTAAGGGTTTGGAGTACTTATTGGATCAAAACATCAAGAAATCCAACACGATATCTTTCAATTTCATGGCTGTAATTCTAGTGGGGAAAGGGATTCCTGCTATTGGTGAGATTGAAGCTGGCCTTGGCAGATCTTTTATGGTGGAGTGGGACTGGAAGGTTAAATAACTGGATTGCAATAAGTTTGTAGTAAATTTCCTAGTATGGAGGTGCTTGAGTGGGTCATTGGTTTTGAGGAATTCACCTTAAAAGGGACTGGCTTGTCCATGGCTGTGAATAAATGGAGCGTTGCCTCTCTTTCTAAGGCAATTTTTTCTCTATCTAGGTTAATATTAGTGGGATTCCTGAAGACCCGGTTCACTACAAAGGGATATGTGAAGTTGCCTCTCCCCTTGGAGTGGTACAGGAAGTGGATATGTCTGCATGCACAAGGTTCAAGTTGGCTAGAGATCAGGTTGGTGTGAGATATATAGATCTTATTCCTCCTTCCATGGAGATAACCACTGATCCTTATGTATATGATGCTTACTTTGAGGTGGAAGAGGTAGTGGAACAAGCTGGTATGCTTGATGATAATGGTTTGACCATGGCCATGAGGAGTGTTTATAATAGAGCAAGTACAGGCAGGGGGACTCCTATCAAGAAGGCTAGAACCGATGATGGTTTGGCTAACAGTCTCAACGGTGATGGTGGTGGATATGGGATGTTCTTTGCTAAAGAATAGTTGGACCTATACATTCAAGTGGAAGTTGAGAAGAAGGTGAAGGAATAAATGATTATTGTGGAAGAATTTTTTGGCCATTCAGATACATTTCAACAACCAAATGAGGGATGAATTGAGAAAAGAAATTCTAGAGAAGACTAGCTTTTTTATTACAATGCTGAGGAGTACGGTTCTCTAGATGGATTGTCTCAGGGTGATAAGGCCCTAAACCTATATGAAACTTGTTATGGTATTGAGGGGGGTGGTGGTGGCTCACAAGATCTGGAGAGTTAGGAGAAGTGAGTGGATATTGATAAAGAAAAAACGTAATATAAAAGATAGGGAAAAAGCAGTAGTGGAGGAAGAGAACATAAGGCAGAGTTTAAGAAACCATGCATATGGAAAAATCATTGGTAAAGCTAAGGACCTTGCCAACAAAAAGAACAATGGCGATGGCAAAGGTACTTCCTATCCCTCAGTTATTAACACTGCACCTACTTTTTTCTATGGTATTGCTGAAAAATGATAGTAAATTTAGGACCCTCTATTTAGAAAACAATGCAAGTTATTGATATTATCCAAAATCTACAAAATACTAGATATAGCATTTACTTTGAAACAATTAAAAAATGACACTAATAATATGGATGGGGAGAATAGTTAAGCACAACTTGATATTGAATCCATTGAACCATTATTACCAGAGGATGATGATGGGATTGGGGAGTTAGCTGACAATGAGGTTGATGTGTATGACTGCATATCTCCTTTATTACATAATCTGACAAAAGACCCATTGAACCAGTTAGTGTTAGACCTAAAGTAAAGCTTAGGATTTGGAAGAAACAATGAGATGGGTATTATGGAATGGTAGGGGTATGGGCTCTGTTGATAAGAGAAAACATGCTAGGGAGATCCTGAGTGACAATAATCTCGATTCCATTAGGATTCAGGAAACTCGGCTTGAAGATTTTAGGGATGTATGGCTAGACCAAATTGGATCTCTATAGCATTTCTTTTAGCATGTGCTTCCATTTTCTGGCAGATCAAGGGGATCCTTGTTGGGATTAAAGATGATATGTATGAGGTGATGGAAGTAGAGGATGTAGAACATTTTGTGAGGTGTTTAGTTAAGAATAGAGAGGATAACTTCAAGTGGAACTTGGTTATTATTTATGGTGCAACTCAATTATCTGGGAAAGAAAAGTTCTCCTTAGAGAATTCGCTCGCCTCTATAGTACAATTAGAAATCCTACAATCCTTGGGGGAGATCTCAATTTAATTAGATATGCTAGTAAAAAATACTCTTGGGGGGCTATATAGATGGAATGTTATCTTTAACATTATCACTAAAAATAATAACCTAATGGAGCTTCATCTGAGCAACATGAAATATACCTAGTGTAATGATCATGACATACCTACTTATGCCAAATTAGATAGATTTTTGGTGACTATGGACTAGGTGGACCACTTCCCTTTTATTACAGGTGATATCCTTAACTAGGGAGATGTCTGTCCATTCTCCATTGTTATTGGACACTGGTGGTGGAGTGAGTAGAACTTTTATATTTAGGTTTGAGTTGAGTTGGTTGCTAAGGGAGGGTATTCATGATGTTACTAAATCTATCTGGCTAGTTCTGCTACGGATAGAAATGATAGTGAGGAAAGGACCTAGAAATTAGCTGAAACTAGAAAGAAGCTAAAAGGATGGAGTAGAAATACTGATGCTGAATATAGAAAGGAGAAAAAAGGCTATCTAAAATTTTGGATGGACTTGATGAGTTGGATGAGGATGTAGGTTTGAATCTCAGTGATATAAACTTCTACTTTGAAACAAAGAAGAACTTTAATGATCTAATCAAACAAGATAACGTTAAGTGTTATTAGAGAGTTAAGAGTGTTGATCTAAAAATGGGTCGGACTTGCACCAGATACTTTATGAATAAATAAAGTGGTGTAAAGAGGAAAAATAAAATTGTCCCTTTCATTGAGGGGGATGAGAATCTTTTAGCTCATGCCACTAATTTTTACAAAAGGCTTTTTGTGTACTCTGATAGATCTCATATAGAGATGGGTTTTGACTTCCCTTATCTAGTGAGTACTAAGGAAAATGTTGGTCTTACTAAAGCCTTTTCTTATGACGAATCACAGATATTGTTTTATCTTTGGCTCACAACAAAATCACTAGACCTGATGGTTTCATTGGGGATTTTAACTAGTTTTTTTTGGGTTGGCATCAAGAAACCTATGAAAAATCTGTTAGATAATTTGGTTGGAGGAATATTATATATTGGTATCATGTAGGTTAAACTTTGTTACCATAACTCTCATCCCCAAATGTGAGGATGTTATGGTTATACAAAATTTTAGACCCATTTGTTTGATGAATACTAGTCTCAAAATTCTTACCAAAGGGTTGAATGATAGGACCTATGGTAGAGAACGTTATTGATAAAACTCAGACAACCCTTATGAAAAAATAGATTCATTCTTGAGGATGTCAATATTTTACATGATAGACCCATTTGTCTATGAGGAGATTTTTACTTGTCAATTTGGTAAACTGCTTTTAAGATATCTGGGGGTTCCTGTTGACACGAATAAATTGTTGAATAGTCATTGGAGCCATGCTGATGACAAAATGGAAAAAAGGTTGGGATGCTAGCAGGGAAAACTTTTAGATATTGGATCTAGAGTTATCTTTCTAAATTCATGCATGTGTAATGTGCCTATGTACATTCTCTCTTTCTATAGAGTGCCCGTGGGTGTTAGAAAAAAAATGGATGTTTTTATAAAGATATTCTTATGGCACGAATAAGAAGGGGTTAGGAAATATCATGCAGTGAAGTGGGAACTGTATGTTCTCCTAAAGATCTAGGAGCTGGGTTGTGGGTCCTTAAGATGGCTAACAAACATTATTTTACTCTGCAAATGACTTTGGAAGTTGGAAAGGGAGGATGGGCTTGGTAAGAAAAAATATCTTCAAAAACAAACTTTGACTCAAGTTTGTGAGAAACCTAGGGTATCTCAATTTTGGTCTAGTTTGGTTAAAGTTAAACCTATTTTCTATAGATTTTGTGATAGAGTTCTAATTTCTGGGAATAAAACCAGATTTTGGGAAGATGTTTGGTACAGGAAGGGAGTGACAATGGCTTCTTTGTTCCCAGATCTTTATGATCTGTCCTTTAATAAAAACATTAAGGTGGATATGGTTGTGTAGTATTTTGTGGGTTCTTAGTATTCAGGAGATGCTTATGGGGGAGTTAGCTATGGGGTGGGAAAAATTTCTTGTCCATGGGGTTGAATTGAGAAATGTGGATGATAAGGTGACTTGGAAGCTAGGAAATAAAGGTTTCACTATTAAGGGTTTGTATAATGCTTTACAAACCAAAGCACTAGTGAAAGTATTCCAAAAACTTTGGAAGCTTAAACTTCCTACTAAGGTTAAAGTTTTCCTATGGTGTTTGATGTGGGGTAAAACCCTGACTAAAGACAATTTGGAAAAAATTGGATGGGATGGTGATATGCAATGTATGTTTTGTGCTGCTGATGAAAGTATAAATCATTTGTTCTTTGCTTATACAATTGCTAGGTTTGTTTGGTTTTGGTATTACTTCTCAACCTAGGAAAATATCTATGGTTGGTGCTTGGATTGATAAATTCCAAGGACAGGACAGGGTGGCGGTAAAAGTTTTCCTTGCTGTTGTGTTTTGGTCTATTTGGAAAACCAGAAATAGTGGATGCTTTGACAATTTGATGCCTGATGATCCCTGTGATATTATCTTCTTAATCTGTCACTGGATGATGTATGGGAATGAATTATAGAGACCAAAAATAAAAGAAGTGCTACTGGGAGGGGTTAGCGTTTTGAAGATGCTAGCTAAAGATGTCTTCAACATAGCAAAAGGGTGGGCTCCGTCATGTCAAAAATTGCTAGTGGTTAACCTTCATTAGGAATTCTTGCCTGTGGAGTCTACTAGAAGGTGGACGGTGTGTTGGTATCGTGTTGAAGTTCAATTTATGCTGTAGTTTCCTGCTTTTGGTTGCTGAATGTTCGATATGTGAGTGTCTTGCCTACTCATAGGGGTGGTGGAAAAATGACAATGTTGTAATAAACCGTATGATGTAAATTGTCACTACAAGAAATGTGCTAACCGGTGAACCCAAATATTGGTCATAGAAAGGTCATAGTAGTCCATCTATGACCTTTATATGACCAAAAACTGTAGGTCACATACCGAGCGTCACTATAGATAACTCACGACCTTTTTTTGAATTGGTCATGGACTACTATGACCAAAATATATGGTCATAGTGTCCATGACCAAAATTTTGGTTATGGCAGTCTGGCCTGACCACGTAAGCCAATCCTATGTGAAATCTGACGTGGGAGCAAATTTAGCCTGGTCCAGTTCGGCCATTTAAATGGGTCTAGCCCAAAATTTTAGCCTTTTAACTTTCTAGGCCGGTGCCTATTTATAGTACAACTTATTTTGCGCTTTGCACTTTTACAATCTATTTTTGTTTGGGGATTTTAGGCCTTTAAGAAGCATATTTTGTTGGACCACAACCTTTTAACAATCCATAATTTTTAAGCCTGTTCATTCTACTTTTTATTAAATGTTTATCATGTTAATATTACATGGGACATGGCCTTTTTACAACCCATATACTTGTCACGTTCTGATTGACCAGATGCACGTTTCAATTTGCACATGTTGCCAACAAATAAAAATATTAACAATATTGTAGTGAAAATAAAAAATAGAATATTATCAATCCACATACCAAATTTAGCTAACATTATAATCTTTACATAGTGTTTCTCCTAGATACTATCATAACATATAACTAGCTCTGTGTTGAGTGGGGCTTCTGGCTTCTTCACACCTCTTGACCATCAGCACCTTCTCGTCATCACCACCGTCTCTTCTCCTCGGCAACTTCACCTTCTTGCCAGTATCATCTCGTCATCGCCTCAGCACCATAGCCTTCTCGCCCAGGTGCTCCTTGCCTCTTCCTCTCGACCATCGGCACCTCGATGCCCAATTGCTTCCTGCACATTCCTCGCACACAACACACATAGAGATCAGTAGCAGCAAACACATCAAGTATACTACAAAATGGAAGTTATAGTTAGAAATTTTGGATTTGTTGTCCCAATTGATTCATACTCCAAAGAAAAATTATAGTAGCAGTAGGGGCTATAGTAGCACTACAAAATAAAGCATTGCAGACTTAATGATAGTAGGTTGTCCAAATTGATTCATACTCCAAAGAAAAATTGATTTTCACGGCCTTAAATCTTTTGAAAACTGAGATACCGAAGGAGCAGCACAACAGAACAAATCATCGCTGCTATAGTAGCAGTATATATGCAGTACAATAGAGAAGTAAAAATGACAGTACCCAATCTTATACTAGTGATGGTCATACTAATTCAATGGCAGTAGCATCATATGGTACAATCTAATTAAGACTCCTTCTAGGAAAGGAATCACATGGCCATACTAATTCTGCTTAGGTATCAAACAAAGTTACCGAACATAGCAATCAGATAACATTTTTTTACTCGAGCGTCTGATACATACTAGCGGTATACTACTTATGCAAAAATGACTTCACTTGGAGTCAAACCGCTCCATATATAAAGTACACAAAGATGTGCAGGTCAGATGTGCTCACCTTGGTAGCCGAGGAGCGGTTGTCCTCGACAGCGGAGTCGCCTCGGACGTGGATGTCAAGCAGGAAGATGTGGCAGAAGATCTCGAGCCTGGTCACCCTTGACGAGCTTGGCATCTAGTTCTTAGTCCTCAATGTGAAATGGATAGTGAACATTAAGCACACCTTCTTAGGTTTAAGAAGGTAGTTATACGGTGTGGCATACATCACTGGGGAACCAAATAGACCAACTAAGCATCAGAGGAACATAAATCATCAAATTCTACTTAGCATGTTAAACCTGGAGAACATACTTATAGTGAACAACTCAACTAAAATAAAGGAGGTACTTATTCTTATCTTGATAACTTATTCACAACAAGAAGATACCTTCTGCAGCTTGAATATATCAACTAAAAGTGGAAGAAAACTCAAAAGTAAATAACACCATGGCCTATGTAGAGTTGGTCCTAAGGCAAACTAAATATTCTGGAGTCAATATGTTGCACTAAGAGCTAGATATCCCTGGATTTACAATTATTGATTTGCATGGCTCACCATAACGGAGCATATCAGCAGAAATGCCTCTCTAATATCCCTAAATGAAGCGCATCATCAAAAATGCTTCTATAATATCCTTGAATGAAGTGCATTAGCAGGAATCCTTATAAAATATCCTAAGACTTAAGTGCTATCAAACTACTATTACAACATATGAGTCAACGAGATCACATACAAGTGTGAGACAATGAAAAACATAATCAGTTCTCGCCTATTTGTTTTTACAACTTCTCGGTCAATGGATTAGACAACAATGATAGAGTAAGGTGCAATATTAGATTCTCATCCATCAACTCAAGACAGGTTCCATGCGACTATGAGCTTGGTCTTGCAGTAGACTTACAACCAACCTCCAACGACGTATAAATAGTTAACTTCTTTATGCATCTACAACATGAAAAAAATAGTCCAACAATTAATCGTTGACTAATGTCCATGCAAGCAACAATTATTTAAGTATATGGATTCATTCATTATCAACAAGGAAATACCATATGCAAATAATGGTCATGAAAAATCAGAAATATTCAACACAAACACCACATTTTTTTGTCTAAATTACACCGGAGTATTTCAAACCTTTTCTTCCACTCCTCGTGAAAAAGACAAATTCCTACCGAATTGGGAGGAAATGGATTCGATTTGAACTACAAGTACATAATTTAATGCTCATGATTTTTTGCAAAAATCATTTTTTAGGTTCAAAATATATTGTTTCATCATATATCCACAGAAAGTTTCGCAAGCCTCAATCCCTAGACGAAAGTTTTCAATTTCAAACCCTATTGTCAAAACCATAATCTCTATTTGCACCTATTAAGATTTTATATAAAAAATATGCCTTTATATTTTCCTGGAAAGTAAAAGTGTTCTACAATGTACTGAAAATATTCTCTAAAATTTTATAAGTTCTCTAAATTTTGTTTGGCTCAATTTAAAGTTATGAATAAAAGGATGCAAAAGAATTTAGAAAAGAATAAAGAGAAAAAATAGCTAGAGGCGTCCGGTCGGGCCGAACCCGCCAACCAGATAGCCCAGCCTAGCAACCGTGCGTAACGCCAGCCTAGAGTGCAGCCCAAGCAGCCTCAGGTCGGAGGCAGCATTTTGCCCGATGCCCAAACCCACCAGCACAACTATACACTTATATAACTCGTGCGTATATTCTTGACAAGAGATGAAGGTAGTGTAGTGGTTAGCATAGTAAAGGAAGGAGGGAGGGCACAGGTTCAAGTCCCACACCTGGATAAGATAGGTGAAACTGGTTAGTTGGTAGTTTGATCGTTTCACGAATCATGTATTAGCAGTAATGACCATTTAAATTGGTCGTAGTGGCCGCCTCTTTTTGCTGGTTAATTTCCGACGATCGAGGCATGCGTGGGTCCCACCTGTAGTTTGTGGTGGGGCCTGCATGGGTCCCGTCTGCAGTTCGTGGTGGTCCCCACGCAGGCCTGCGTGTCAGCCCAAGTGTGGATACGTGGGTCCCATATGTCCGACTGACACCGGATGACATGTGGATATCATATGTAGGCAAAAATTGATACGTGAACATGACATGTAGGTGAAACTGGTTAGTTGGCAGTCTGATCGTTTCACGAATCAAGTATTAGCAGTAACAACCATTTAAATTGGTTGTAGTGGCGTAAAATTAAGGTTATAGATCAGTGTTATGTATGTTATGACCTATTGGTGTAATCAAGTTATGACTTTTATGACAAAAAAGATTGTTATTTTTCAAGTTCTAGACTCTCCTAAATCACTTACGACCATTTGGTTCGCAATGGTCATAATTCTATGATAAAAAATCGATGCTCGTTTAAAAATGATCATTAGTTGACACATTTATCGTAGTTTGTGTGCTGCTTTGTTAATGAAGCCGGGGTTAAAGCCCTTTTATTAAAAAATATGCATAGTGTGGCTGAAATAGCTTTCAAGGCGTTTCTGGAGAACTCGAGCAGCCGGAGCATGTGTTGTCGCAGCAGCACGACCGCTGAGGAGCAGGTTCATGTTTTCGCGGATCGTGGATCGGAAATAGACATGTATCGGTTCAGATGCATAGGGCATGTTTGTTTGCTCGTTTTTCCGTTTCTTGTATGGGCCGAGAAAGAATACGGGTGTTTATTGGGTCACATGTATTTTTTTATCGTACGACTTTAAAGCAGTCCAAAACTTAGCCCACTAGAAACCTTAAAATCGAGCATTTATACAGAGCCAGCCTCTGAGCGTGCAAACTCTGGCTCGCTACGTGCAGCCATCACACGTGACTTTTCTTCTTAAATATGTTTAACTTAATCCACTTTGATTTATAAAATCATGTACGATTTAAAATAAGTTGTACATGAAAAAGATGTGAATCGATGCAGGGCCGGTTCTATATTTTTGGGCCCTTGGGCGAAGTCGACAAAAGGGCCATATATATATATATATATATATATCAGGCGGCTAGCTACGCACGTCCAGGCAGCCGTTGGATCAACTATATGTAGCACCTGATATGAACCCAGTAGCACAATTCCCACTAACAGCGTTAGGCCGGGTGCATTTTTTCCAATGCTACTTTTTTGGATTTACAGCGTGAACACATGCGAATGCGGTGTTTATTGCAGGTGCTCCTGACAACCAAGCTGGCCGTCTCCATGCATTTTTACAATATGGTTGTACTTTGTGATGTCTAGTGGCATGGCAAGGGTTGGTCAAGCCACAATTTCGAATTTTGCCATATGCCAACACCACCACGTCCAGCCACAACATCACGTTAAGCCACTATTTCTAAACTTGCCATATACCAACATCACCATGTCAAGCCACACCACAACGATAAGCCACAATTTCTTAATTTACCATATACAAACACCACCACGTATACCAACACGACCATGTCAAGCCACAAAACCCCTTCAAGCCACGTTTTCTAAATTTGCCATATAACAACACCATGGCAAGTTGACAGCCTTTTTCTCTTTCTTCCACCATTTTTTCACATGGGAGTTGGCAGTGGTGCGAGCTTTTTGTTCTGTTCATAATCCCCTTACCCCAACTTGCCATTGTGTTGCTATATGCCAAAATTATAAATTTGTGGATTGGCTTGGCGTTCTGGCTAGACACGGTGGTTTTGGTATATGGCAAATTTAAAAATGGTGGCTTCACGTGGTGTGGTGGATTGCCGTGGCGGTGTTGCAATATGGCAAATTTTGAATCTCTGGTGGTTTTGGTACATGGCAATTTTAGAAATGATGGCTTTTAGGCGGTGTTGTGGATTGTCGTGGCCATGTCGGAATATGGTAAATTTTGAATTTCTGGCTTGAGCCACCCCTGCCATGCCACTAGTCAACATATAGTACAACCACAATGTAAAAAAGCATGGAAAAACCAAATTGGTTGTCAGGAAACGTTTCGCATGCAAAGCGTAGAAGTGAAAAAGCACACCCTGGAGGATAGTCCGTGGACGATGACGGGCTTTTTTTTCATGCATGCACAATGTGGACGGCGGAAAACGGAGAAAGCAAACGCCGTCGTTTTGGTTGTGCTCATATAGGTAAAATAACTGGTGCATCTTGGTGACCAAACACCATACGTGTATATAGATGATATATTGCCAATTTTAATTGCAAAATATTTAAAAGCATATAACCACGCACAATTCATAGTCGAGATGTCTATAAATAATTGTCAATCACTAAAACATTATGATATTTATAGAGATGAAAGGAAAACATAACAAGTATTCCATGCTAGCGAATACTAAAAACAACCAGCCTCCAATGAGTTCATCGACAATTAAGCTGCAGTGCTTCGAAAAAAGCTTCTTCGTGCATTTCTAGATGCAAAATCATCAAGGACACTATCAAGATTAATGTTGTCCAATATATCCTACTCAATATAATAGGTACCAAGGCATTTAATCTGTCTTGTAACATAGTTGACCTCAAACAGTTTTTTAGTAGCTTTATTTTAGAGAAACTTCTTTCAGCTGACGCCAGAGTCATTGGTGAAGTCAAAAGGATCCGATAGACAATTAAGACATTTGAATAGCAATTTACGCCTTTTTCAACTACGAGTCGTTCTCATTCGTGTCCGCTCGGGCTTCTTGGACGGCTGCTTGGCCTGTGTCTTTTTTCCAGAGATATGTAAGCTATATAGTTTAGAAAACTAGTAAATTATAGGCCCCCCGTCAGCATGGGCCCTTGGCCATGGCACAAGGTTGTCATGGGCCAGAGCCGCCCTGAATCTATGTTGCGAATCCATTCCCATACTCGGTTTCTGTCTATTTCCTGTTTATATTTATACGTTTTATGAACGAATTTTGCTAAATTCTTTGTACCCACGTTACCGTTTAAAAATTCCTTTGAAGTGTAGCTTCTTCTCACCATTTGACACAACTTTCGTGTCGTATGTTTTTTTTTAAGATTCATAATCGAGTAGATCTAAACTGTCCTATTATACGTACATACACGTAGATCTACTCAGATAGGAATGTCAAAATAGAAAACTTACAACATTAAAGTCGTGTGAAATGATGAACTGAATCTTCCCCTCAAAGGATTTCAAATGATCAACTGTGTGTAACGAATTTTGTCAAATTCATTCAAAAAAGCTCTAAAAGGGAAAACGACATAGCGTTTCAAACACTCAACGAGATTACAAATTATTTACCGGAATGGATTCTAACATTAAGGGGCATGTTTTTCATGTATAACTTATCTCGAATGGAGGCATAGTTAGGTAAATTAGAAGAATTAAGATCAAGTATGTTAGCTTAAAGTCATAACTCTCATTGTCTCCTGTGTGCACCGAGTAACAAAACACCGGGCCATTTTGGGGAGAAACGAGAATGCATGCAACCAATCAAGAGCCCAAAATTAGCCCAAGTCAAATCTTCCACCATGCAGTATCTGGCGGGGCAAAATCGAAAAAAAAACCCACACATGAACCAAACATACCTACTATGAGCGCAAGCTCGTATTTGGATCAGTGCTAGCTACTGAGTTTAATCCGGATTATCAACAAATTAACCGAAGAAACCGAGTTACCCTTATTAAGTTTGGTTAAGGTTTGGGCGCAGGGGTCTACCAAGCACGCCTCTTTGTTTTCCCGTGGCAATCTGTGACGTGTGTACTGCATTTGGGAGTAAATATGTAGTCCGGTCTTTTTCTAGAAGATAAGAGACGGAGAGTTTAATACTATTGTTGTAAGGATTTGCCAGCTATAAATATGTAGTTCGATCTTTTCCTATATTAGAGATAGAAAGCTTAAGGCGGCTAGCCACGTTGGGAGTATCATAACTACTCCCTCCGACCCAAATTAATAGACTTAGATATTCGAATATATCTAGACTTGTTTTAGTGCTAGATACTTCCAAATCTAGACAAAGTCAAGTCAATTAATTTGGATCGGAGGGAGTATCATGTATATTATGTTGGTAAAAACTGACGTCGCATAACAATTAATAAAGAAACAGATGGTTAGATTATTATATCATAGCATGTAAAACTATAAATCTTAATGTAAGTAAATCTTGTAAACAATTTTACATTTAGATTCTATAAATCATTAAATATAGTACTACTAGGTAGTATGATACTATCACATGATACCATTCACTATAGAGATACTAGTATCATACACTAGTACTCCCTCTATACCGGTTTAGAAGACACATATTGGAAATCATGCGATCTCGAAATACCTCCACCTCCTTACTTTTAGACGAAGAGTCAATCGCAGGATTAGTGAGAGCCAAGTTAGGCCAATCAGAGGAAGCGTAGGGCCCAGAAATTTGCTATGTGTGTCCTTTAAATCAAGACGGAGGAAGTAGTATAGTATCGGAGGAAGTAGTATACCGAATAATTAGTCTATACAGGAGCGGACACCCCGCGTGCCCCCCTCCCCCCCCCCCCCCCCCCCCGCGCCGCCTCCCCAAGCGAGGCGACTGGGCGGCCCCTCCACCCCCGACGCCCAACCCTTCCCCTCCAGTGCTCCCTCCTGCCGATGCCGCCGGCGGTGCTGTCGGGTGTTGCCCGCGCAGTGCCCCAGGGCCGGCGGTGGCGGCCTCCTCTTCTTCCCGCCGCAGGAGTTGGGCTTGGGGGAAGGCTCCCGGCGGCGGAGCTTCCAGGCAGGCAGCGTTTCCGGCGAGTCCTGGACGGCGGCGAGGTGGGTGGCGTGGCCGCTTGGTGGCGCAGGCGGCGGGATCTTGAGGGCTGGCCGGAGGAGCCTTGCAGGCCCAGATCTGGGCCCCTTTGGGCCCGATCTGGGTTAGGGCGGGCCTGGTCCGGCTTGTCTCCGTCGCTTCCGGTTGGCCTGCAGAGTGGTTCGTGGTGAGGGTGGCGGCAACGACGCCGTGCTTGCTGCAGCGTGTGGCGGGAGCTTCACGTGTCCGCTCGGGTCCGGCCGGGCCTTTGGCGCCGAACATGAGGGTGTCGATGGCATGGCCTATGTGCAGCAGCGGGCGGCAGCGACTTTACGTGCCCGTCCAAGGCACGGTCGGGCCTGCTCGGCCTGGTGTGTTCCTGCGGCCGCGTCCGGTCGGACCCGCCTTAGGCGGTGGAGGACGACCTCCGGGCGGCTGTGCCGCTGCCGCCCTCCGGCTCCAACTTGGCCTGGTGTGCTCTTGTCACTGTGTCCGGCCGGCTACCGCATGTGGCGGTGGAGGTTGTTCCCTCGCGCGCGGCTAAGGAGCTATCTTCTCGTATCCACGGTTGTTTTGCGGTCTAACCGGTCTCGCAACGTTTGCTTTGGTGAGACGAAGATGGTGCATTCAAGACCGGGGTGGCGCATGTTGGTGGACGACAAGTTTGGTGGAGTGCAAGGATTGGATGGGGTTGTGGTTCTTTGAGGGTCGGGAGAAATCCTTTGCTGGCTAGGCCGGCGCCACGCGGTGACACTTGCGGGTGCTGCCTTCCTTCTTGAAGGCATTCGGTGTACACTCTCCCCACTCCCCTACGTTTATCGGGAGAAATCCTAGGAGAAATCCGGGCAATAGCGTCGCCATCGTGGCACCCCTTCTTGAAGGTATTGCTTGGTACACGGCAACTCGGTGGCATAGGAGCACGGTGGGACTACTCTGGCGGGCGCAACGGTTGCGAGTCATCGTCGTTTGTCGATCCGACGCTGTTGTGCATTAGTTTCTCTCTTGTTCTTTTGTATTTTTTCTTGGGCGTCTCTGTGATGTCGGCCCTAGTGGACTCGTTGTATCGTGTGGTTCCTATATTAATATAGCGGGGCGAAAGCCTATTTCGAGAGTAGTATAATATAATATGCATGATACAAATAGTATGATACTCCCACTATACCGGTCTAATACTACTGTTGTAATGATTTTCTACTCTCATATGTGTCAGGACTTCTTATGTCACCATTAGATTAACTTCGTGATTCATGTAATATGAGAATTATTCATGAGTTGCAAATAGATTGTAACTGAGAATTTTTGCAACTGACATTTAGTATTAATTTTAAAAGTTATAACTAGATTGCAACTGAGAATTAGCACAAATAGTAGGATGGCCTCATCCTATCGATGTATGTCTAATTCTCGGTGGGTTGATGTCAATGTCAGTTGCAATCCGAGTCCACTTGCAACTCAGACGCACCAGCCGCGATGCAAATCCAATAAAAGAGCTAAATACACCACAAGTCCCAATAGTTGTTCACTAGGTGCATTTTAGTCCTAGTAGTTGTAAATTAGGGTGGAGTAGTCCCAATACTTGCAACACCGAGCAAAATTCATCCCAAATGACTCTGGTGCTGACACGTCAGTTATTTTGCAAAAACGACCCTAGAATTGTTTGTCTAGCAACAGTAATCACCATTGTGGGTCCCACTTGTCAGATGGATGAAAGGAAACGTTGCACAACTGCTCACGCGAGTATCTGTACCATTGCAGTACTTACAATTTACCAATGAAAAGCTAGAATACAGTCTATTATATATAACTGTCCAGCCCAAAACCAGCGCCCAAGAACCAGGCGAGCATGATGTTCTTGGCCAGGCGCGTGTGACGCTGTCCTCGTGCACCGGTGCTCCGGCGAAGGATCCCAGCCTCTGTGATGGAAGGTCCATTTGTGCAACGACAAGGCTCGACCAGATGTCGGGCGTGTGCACGTGCACGTCTTCCTAGAGGACGGGTATGAAAGAGGCGACATGCGCGTGACGTCAAAGCAGCTATCCAAGCCTCAGGTGAGCATGCTTGAGCTCAGGATTCACGACGCATCCAAGAAAGTCCCCACGAAGATGGGCGAGCTACAATAGTCATCCGGTTCAGCTTCCCATCGTGGCTGGCACTGATGTAGGCGTTTCGGAGCCTGCCGCTGCCGCACATGCACTACATGAAGCCGCTCGGCCTGGCACAACAAGCTGTGTTGCGGCACACCGCAATGCACACCGTGTCGAGCAGCTGGTGCGGTCAGCCGTCGCTGGGCGCCGAAGGTGATCCAGTACATGGTTGACACGGGCATGCACACATGGAGCATGCGACGGAGCAAGGCCGCCGGCTGCCTGTCGCACGTCGCCACGACGATGAAGTGGGCGCACCGGGCTTGGACGTGGGAGCACTCGTCGATCGACTACCGTGCTGGTGCACATGCTGCTGGGTGGAGGCCTAGAGCTCCAAGAACACGAGCGGCATATGGCCATGCACCCGCTCTGTTTCGCCGGAGCACGACCACGACGTGTACACCTGCGCCGTAGCCTTGCCGATCCCCTCTACACACCAGAAGTAGAAGCTAGCTAGATTGACGCACAACAGACATCAGAAGCTGATGCGCACGACTGCGAGCACGTTGCGCACGATAACCTATGTTTAATGTAGCTGCTTCTATTTATTTATATGAATAACATTCTCGATCTACAAAGAGACATAAATTTGTGCAAGTTGTTGTGGTTATTACGTGAAGTCCACAACCTTACGGTTACTAGTTAGAATTTCACCTAGAGAATAGAATTATTTTATTTGTTTGTATCTCTTCACAGGTGGGACCCAAACGGGTAAGCATTAGTTAGGTGATATGTGCTATACAAAAAAAGTAAAGCGGCGTTTTCGCAAAATAACTAGCGCCATGTGTCTGCACCCGAGTCATTTGGGATGAGTTTTGCACGGTGTTACAACTATTAGGACTACTCCACCCCAATTTACAACTAGTGGGATTAAAATGCACCTAATGGACAACTATTGGGACTTGTGGTGTATTTAACTCCCAATAAAAATAGGAACTGACTAAGGTGTAACTTAATTCTCAGTCAACTGAAAATAAACAAAACCGTAAAAATAACATAAATTCGGCAAAAATAACATACTTGTCCTTGCTAGGGAAGTGTTGCAATGCCAGCTTGCAGTTAGCATCACCGGCAAATGCATCAACAATAGGCATGCTTTTCTCCGAACGATTTCGTCCGAGAGCTCAGGAGAAATTTCACTCGACCTCTTGCCCATGCCCAGGAATAAATGACAACCAATACCTTTAGCAGGGAGACAAAAAATGATTTAGACTAACAAAAGCAGACGCGAAGAAAAAGACGAATCTCTACTCTCTAGCAAGCCGGCTTGAACTTTGTATTGATCTTAATCAAGGGAACAGGCCAGTAACAAGAGGTTTGGAGCGGACAACATCAAAAAGGAAAGTACAGATAGCTTCAACTCGATACGCAAAATGGCACAACTCCACGCGTGGAGGAAACCTATACGGGCGGAGAACGCCTCCTTATTCATAGTACTCCAGTAGCTAGTAACATGGCAGGGGTGGTTAAGCAGCGGATGCGTCGAGGCAGACCCACTGGCCGAGGAAGATCTTGAGGCAGTTGATGTTGGGGTTGAAGCCGAGGAACTGGTCGTCGCTCAGGGCGGCGCCCGCCGCCACGGAGGAGCAGGTGTCGCCCGACTGCACCTGGTGCACCTCGTTGCACTTGAGCGCCGGCACCGCCTTCAGCGCGTAACCTGCAACCCGATCGCAGCCAGCCACGAACGTCCGAATTAGTGGACGACTATGGCATCTGGGTGGGAGAAGTGGAGATCATGATCATCGACATGATACGGCGTGGACGTACGTACCTCCTACAATGCCGTGCTGCACCTGCACGCCGATCCTGGCGTCGGCGAGGACGACCGCCATGAGGAGAGACGCGATCAGGAGAGCGGCGGCTGCGTGGTTCGCCATTGCGGACGCTTGTTGCCGATCGATCGACTCGAAGCAGATAGGTGCAGTGAAACTTATGAGGCTCTGCTCTGATGGCGACGAGAATTACCGCCTGGCGCTCGCCTTTTTATAGCGTGTCGGGTGCAGATCCGATAAGATGCATGGAGCAAAAAGAACCGGACCCTGGGCCTTGGAAACTGCGTCCAAAGTGTGGATATCATGGACGTGTCGTTGAAACCATTTGTATGCCGGCGGCCAGTCGTCTTGAGTGAGAATTGGTCCATGATCAGGTGAAACAGAGGAAGGGCCTGTGATATCTATGAAGCTAGTTTGGGATGTTCTATACATGGCGACCTTTTCAATTATTTGGTTATACGGAGAACTCCAGTGTCATTTGATGGAAAGGATTATACTCAATATTGCTAAATGACTTGAGAAATGGCTTTTCTCTAGGAGACCTTCATTACTTCTTGGGCATTGAGGTTAAGCGAGTTGGTGATGGTATTTTACTAACTCGAGGAAAGTATGCAGTAATTTTATCACGTGTAGATATGCGAGGATGTAAGGCCTCGAGTGCTCCATTCTCTACCTCAGAAATGAAGGGGAGGCATTAAGTGTTGCCGATTCTACTCAATATAGAAGTATTGTTGGAGCTTTGCAATATTTAGCACTGACAAGGTTTGGTATATCTTATTCAGTTAACAAAGTTTGCTAGTTTTTACATTCTCCTACCATCGTGCATTGGACAGCGGTGAAAAGCATTTTGAGATACATGAGAGGAAGTGCAGCTATTAGTCTTGGCATTGATAGATCATCGACATCACTTGTAAATGCTTTTTCTGATGCTGGTTGGGCAAGGTGTCCGGGTGACAGGAGATTCATAAGTGGCTTTGATGTGTTTTTTGGTATGAATCTTGTATCCTAGAGTGCAAAAAACCAAACTACAGTATCTAGATCAAGCACAGAGGCTGAATATAAATCTCTAGCAAATGCTACATCTGAGGTAATGTGGATAGAATCTATTCTTGGTGAACTTGGTATTGATCATCCAGAAATTGCATGCATATGGTGTGATAATCTTGGTGGAACATATCTCTCTGCAAATCCTGTGTTCCATGCGCGAACAAAGTATATTGAGACTGATTTTCATTTTATGAGAGAACGAATTGCACAAAAGAAGTTGGAAATTTGGTTTATTACAACAAGAGATAAAGTTGCGGATGGTTTTACTAAACCACTGCAAGTTTGACAACTAGAAGCCTTCAAGAACAATCTAAACCTGGAAGTGTTCAAATCGAGGAAGGATGTTGAATGATAGGCTTCTAGAACACATGTTTGTCGTAACAATATTGTAACAGTTATCGCTATTCTATAAATTGTTCTCTACGTTTGTAACAACATGTAATCTGATGGAGGTTTTGATCCCTATATTAACACGAAGGCAAGTATTAGTTGTTAGCATAAAACTACCACATTGATAGTCAAATTTCCCAAATGGTACAAGTCGACCTCTGAATCGCAAAAGACTACCGAATCGGAAGCGAGTTGTGGCAAAATGCACTGATTGCATATTGATTGTGAACTGACACCGTTTCTAACAGGTGGGTGTTGTGACCCAACATACCACATCATGTTGTAGTATGCAAGTCGTTGACATAATATTTCTGGAAGTCCCACTCCTCAAATATTACATCTCTCAAAGTGGTACAACAGAAATATTGTGGGTCCACAATACATACAAACTTAATATTACAATATCAAAAGAAAGATACGGAGTTCACCAACTTACAACAACTACCACTTACTTAAAGTGGTTCTGACATAAGAACAAAAATATTCAAACTAATTAACAAGACAGGAGTTCAGTAGCCTTTTTATAGAGTTCTAGGATGCTCGACTCAACATTAATACTACTTCTATTATAATACCTACTCTGACTCATTTCCTTCAGCTCCATAGCGGATTTCGTAATCCACTCCTTCAACTCCACCGGAAAGATCTGACTCTTCGTAAAAGATATCGTCTTGGCACTCTGTAGCATACATTAGAGTTTTTTCTTGCTCTTCAGAGTCTAAGTAGGAGATCAAGGGAAAGAGTGAGTAACAGCATTACCCAACAAGCTTATTATATGCAAGGTGGTAAGTTTGATGCACTAGCAACCACCTCAGATTATAAGTCTTAGGCTACAATTTTTGTAAACATTTCTTCAAAGATTGCTTTTATTGTGAAAAACTATGTCCGTCAGTCTTCATAGGTTGACTAGAACTTGGAGTTTCTTTCATACTGCATTCATAGCTTTTTCCCGGAACAGGGAGTAACATGTCACAATTCTTACACTCTGTAGAGGTGCGTTGCTTTACCCATAAACGAACAAATCCTTGTTGCATAACCGGGCTTACTTTTCCATCCACAATTCTGTGATGTGGACCCTAGTAGATGATCTAAGTCAATCACTGCCCTCCTTCGCAACCCTGCATGCCAACCGTCTTGTACACCAGGGCCCACCTATTGAATTACTACATGAAGTGCACAATTTTGAAATAGATGCTAGAAATCCGTGGGATGTTGACGGATCCCACCCACCTGCTGTATAATCCTCTACGAATTTCAGCCACGGCCTACGCATCTGTTGACATGCGAAAGGAAGAAGATCCAGCTGACTTCACCATCTCATTCTAGACCTTATGGTTAATGCATAATATACAATGCTAGAATCACTGACGACATTGGTTATTAAATCCTATATGACCTTGTTTAGAGCATATGGAACCTTAGATTCCGCTTCTAATAATAATAGAATATCACCACTTAGGTCGATAACCGATACTTCATTTTATTGTAAAAATAGTTTTTCCTGATTCCTTTTCAAACATAGGTGATATCATTACCATTTCAAATACTTTGTAAACACATCAAAGGACATGAGCAAGTGATAAACTTGCCTTGTGACTGCAAGGTAACATAGTCGGATTCTTTGGCTTGACCTTGCGCTCCTATAACTATAAAAACATCATTATTGCCCGGTAAGGACAATATTTACAGAAGCAAATAATGCATTTATGCATAGTAATGTAATCTTTTATTTTAATACCTTTGTTTGTTTGTTTTACCCCATTATTAAGTTTTAAAAGAATCCTTTAAGTTGTTAAAATTATTTATAAATCCATATGATTATTTCTTTCTTAGACAATAATCTTGAATAAGTTATATATAAAAAGTAAGATTTATTTGGGTTTTATAGATAAAATAAATTATCTCCCTTTTTATTTTGATAATTGATAAGATTTTTAATTTTCTTTAATTATTTAATCTTTAAAATCCTAAAAACCTTATGGAATAATATAATTAATATTTTTCTAGTGAATTATATTTATTAAGGATCTTAAAAGTGAATTTTATTTATTTTTAAGATTTATTCTCATTTTTGTTTAATTCCATAAAGGAATTTATGTTTCCAAATACTTTTTTTGTTTAATTACTATTAAGGACAATTTAATATTTTTTTGGATAGGTTATATTTTTGTGAACATCTAGAGATATCATATGTATTTTATTATTTTTTCTTTATTTTTCTAGAGCTTAAATATGCACAAGGGTATTTTTGGAATTTATAATTTTTATATTATTGACATAACATTTCTTTTTATCTAGACTAGACCCGTGGACTAGCCTAGCCCAACTCATTAGGCCCACCCGGCCCAGCTGGGTTGGATCCAACCCCACCCAGCCCTCTGGCTCGTGTACCGGCCCACCCTTATCCTCATGCTCGACTCCGACTTGTTCTTCTCCCCCTCTCTGGTGACACGATGGCACCGATGTGCTCTCCTCTGATTCCATCAAGCTCCGGCCACTCCGGCCGCCACCGTGGTAGTAATCGATGCATCACGTGATGCTGCATCGATTGGTCCAGTTTGATTTGTTGGGCGCTCTCTCTCCTGGCTATCCTGACCCCTACTGGAAACTAGAGTTTCGGTGGGGTTCGACCTCGCCGTGCCCTAGTGGTTCTGCTGCGCCGTGTGGAGAATGTGGTTGTCGCCTACATTGCCACTCTTGCCTAGGTGCTGCTACTACTGGTCGCAGCTTGGCGCAGGTGTAGCTCTTCGTGCTCCTTGTGCCGCTGTGCCTTGGTGATGTTCTTCGCTGCCTCTGCCGCTCTTCTTTTTCTCCGACGAGCTAAGACTTGCCCCAGGTAGGTACCCCGACCTCCTATCTTTCTCTTTCTTCTCTCTACCTCTCTGATGCCAACCTTGTCTAGAGTTTCCTCATGCTTTAGGTTAGTTTTAAGATTACAGAAACTTGTTTAGTGTTGTAATCCACCTTGCTAGGATGTACTGATGGAAGTATTGATTATGGGTGTTTTCTCTGAAGTGATTAACAGAGAAATGGTTAGCCTATATTTTAGCTTTGTTAATCTATCTACTATTGGAATCATGCTTGTACAATCTTGCATAATCTTAGTTAGATTCTAATGGCTATTGATAAGTTGCTGATTTGGTTTTAATACACTAAGGTGAGTTGTTGTATTTGGTTTAATATTTTATCTGTATTTAGCTTGAGTATGTTGCCTCTGTCCAAGTATTAGTTGCTTGCCAAACGTGACAATGGATTTTACATGTTCCTGATTCTTACATTTTGACAATAGAAATGTTATTGGATTCATACAAGTGAGTTTGACATGTTTATATTATTCAACCTTTTTATTGCTGACAATATGGCAATACATGGTGACCTAACTAGAAGAATGTTATTCTTGTGCATATGTATTCTATTATGCCTGCAGGTGTTCTTTACTATTGTTCTTATGATAGTGAATAAGTCCAGATGATTCCCAGCATAGTAGTTACGAAAATGATCTATTTTACTTGTGCAGTTGGTTTTGTTGATCATCTGATATGAATATATGTTGCAAGGCTATCTAGCTTGTGCCTTTGATACTGTTAGCATGATAGTGAATGGCTCACATATTTCCTAGCATTCCTTTAAACTAAAGAAATGACTTGTGGCTCAATTGTATGTGTGGCTTCTTCTGATGGTTATCTACTATTGTGGTGCCTCCAAGCTTACAGTGTGCACAATAGTATCTTTAAACTTAGCATGATCTACTATCTCTTGCTTGGCTCTCTAGAATGTCCCTTTGACTATGATGTACAAAGTCTGAGGCTATTTCTAGGATAAGAACAAATGTTATTGCATTTAAACGTTTCCTAGGATGATTTTATACTTCATTTGAGTATAAGACTGAGGATAACCTAGAATCCCAAATATCATGCCAAATAATTGATAGGAACAATTACTAGGCATGATCTATGAGAGGATCAACCTACTGTTGATGCTTTTGCTTGTGATTGCTTGGCTGGACTTGCTCCTCCTTGCTGCTTGTTGGACTTTCTCCTCCTGTTTGCTAGCTTGGCCTTGCCCCTCCTGTCTGCTGGCCTGACCTTGCCCCTCCTTCACTCTTCCACGTTCATGTCACCATGCTTTGATTTTCTGGCTGCTTGCTTGGTTGGTTGGTTGATTGGCTGGTCGTATGAGAAATGGAGTTGTGTATGTGGTTGTGCTTGGTGCTGTGGAAATGGAATAGTGTGGGCAGCAACACAGTTGCGCATGTATCTCCTTCTTACCTGGTTTCTACTGTTGTTGTGGTGTTGCCACACAATAGTATGCTTATGTGCATCTTCAGCAGCTTGCCTATCAACATGTGGGTCCCTCAAGTGTGCAAGTTTCAATGTTGGTGATTCCTGAGATATGGATGAGATCAGGTGAAAACTTAATCTTTTCTTGATGTTTTCATCTTCTGCCTTTTTCTATCCTTGGTGAAACTTGCCTCCTTTTCTAATGCCTATGAGGTTGTCCTGAGGCTATGTTAGTATTAAGAATAGATGCTCGCTTTGGTGAAATTTTCCCCTAATTCCTATGCTCAATCATGAACTATTAGCAGTGCATCACACTGTTTAATCCGAGAGAAAAAAAATGCTAACCTCTTATTCTATTTTGTTTCATTCTTCCACTATAACTATACTCGAATGGCGTTCGCAACACAACAGTTCTATCTAAAGACCTCCCTCATCACAAACAACAGAACTTGCAGGTATACAAAATGAAGAAGATAAGAAGATTAGTTAGAAAAATAGTTTTACGCTTTTCCTTTATTCTTTTGTAATTTATTTTTATCATTTATTTGTAAGGAACAATGTATTTTGTATATTCAAGAATAAAGCATTTCTTTATTTATTTATTGTAATTTATTCATGTATAGTTACTTCTTTATTCATAAAATAAATTGTATTCCATATTATCTCATATTGGATATTGTAAAGACTTTGTATATTAATGTTGTTGGTAATAAAGTTATTCCTTTAAATATTTCTCAATAGTATTATTTTTTATTTTCATTTTCCTTATGGTATATTATTATTACTAAAACTTATTAATTCTAATTGGATTAAACATTTTAAATACTAACCTTTTATAAGTTTCAAATATTTCAAATTTTAAATTCATAAACTAGTTTGAATTTACTTCCCCAAAACAATTAAAATACCTAGAGATCATGTCCAAATTCACAAACTCTCTTAGATGAGCTAAATTCTAATTCACCAAAGCGAGAGAAACCTTGATCCCTCTAGGTTTTTAGTTTGTGAAAAAATTGCCCTGTTTTTATGAGATGAATGCATGCAAATGCACATAATCCTACATCTACCATTTGTTTGGTCCTAAACACTGGGATTTTACAGTGGGGTCCATTTGTTAGGGAAATTTTTGATGACGTGGCTTGGGACCCACTTGTCAGCTGAATTAGAATAAAATCAAAATATATGTTTTACCCAATATCTCTCTTCTAGGGTCTACTACTTGACGAGGGTTTAACTCATCAATGCCCATTGTTATGGACTTGGGTTTTGGAGAAGGAGGGAGCGCTGGAGACATCTATTGGCTAGCAAAGAAGCACACATGGGACTCGAAGATTTACCCAGGTTCAGGCCTCATAGAGGTCCCTACTCCTGCTTGTCTGCTCGTGGAATTATCAAAGGAATCGAGGATTACAATGGTGCATAGATGCAATCTGGCGAGGGTTGTGGAAACTAGGGTTACGTGTCCTCCTCGCCGCCCCCTCCTAGCCTTTATATATATAGGCTAGGTCTCGGGTAGCAGGTCGAGTCGGTTACAGGTTAGGGTTTTCCCCTTTGAACTTTCTATCTTTAGCTTCTTCTTGTTCTTCAAGCAATCGAGAGTCCGTAGGTTACTCAAGTTCTTCACCTGGACCTTGGCGACACCGTGGGCCTCTATGTATTCAGGCCATATATACCAAGCTCGAGTACCTGTAGGTATGCCAATGTCAGTAGCCCTCGAGTGTCTAGTGGAATCGTAGATTCGACTGGAGACTTTATGAATCCTTTCGAGTGCATGACTAAGGATGTTTTTCGACTGTTCTGTTTGTGTCATAGGTATTGTTGATGTGTGTACCTGATTTAACCAATGTATCAGCATTAGTTAACTACCTTAGGGTAAAACAACGCCATCTACTCAAACTCGAGTCCCCAGACTCGAATCCGGAAAAGTGCTGGTGTAATTCGACTCAAGCCGCGGAGGTCTTATAGGAGTCGAATTCTAGTATATGGGTGTGAGCACTCAATGCGTCCGCCAAGGCATGTTCATCGTACCTGTTGGCACGGATATATTTCTGGTAGTGCGCAGAAAATGTGTTGCCAGGCCTTATTCAGGTCTTATCTTCACGCTGCAGGTGCGGCATCCGAGTTTTGTCATCGCGGAGATGATTCGGGTGACCCAGGAGACGCAATCTCTTTGTAGGGCAATGTCATGAGGCGGTGTCGCCATAAGCTTCGAGTGTGGATGTCATCAACACACGGTATGATGTACAAATAATCATAGGGTGCGTGACCAGCGCTCCCTATGGGAGTAACCCCCGAGTGCTTGGTTGAGTCGAAGACTCAGGCAGGGACTAAAGAACTTCTGCAACTGTTGTTGGCTTTTGTTTGCTTGTTTCAGTCGAATTTGCTTCCGGCGCTCCCTATGGGAGTAACTGATACATTGCAAATGTATCTATAATTTTTGATGTTCCCTGCTTGGTTTTATCTACTTTCTTATGTTTTGTCCACACTTTGGAGTACTTTTCATATGATTTCTTGGACTAACCTATTAACAAGAGCCCAAGTGCCAGTTGCCTGTTTTCTACTGTTTTTGGTTCTAGGAAAGTCAGAAAATCAATATTCTCAGAATTGGACGGGACAAAAGCCAAAGTTCCTATTTTCTCGGAAGACTCATGGAGCCAGAAGGAGAGTCGGAGAGGGGCCACAGGGTGGCCACACCACCCCATGGCGCGGGTGCCCCTAGGCCGCACCAGGGCATGGTGTGGGCCCCCTGGCCGCCCACCAACCTTGCCCTCTCGCCTATAAGAAGCCTCCCGAGGCATAAACCCTAAATCGTCAAGCCTCCAGCCACGAAAAGTTCCGCAGTGCTGTCGCCACCGAAGGGGAGATTCGGGGGACAGAAAGTCTCTGTTCCGGCACCCTGCCGGGATGGGGAAGTGCCCCCGGAGCCATCTCCATCGATCTCCACCACCATGTCCATCGCCGTTGCTGATTTCCATGATGAGGAGGGAGTAGTTCTCTCTCGAGGCTAAGGGTTCTACCGGTAGCTATGTGTTCATCTCTCTATCTATGCATGATCTTGTTGTGGTCATGAGCTTGTAATCTATAGATCTACGTTGCTACTCAAGTGCTTTAATAGATCTCTACTCTCCCCATGTGTGTGAAAGTGACAGCGTGCACACCATGGTGGCACTTAGGCTAGAGATTATAAATACTTGTTATGAGTTATATTTGGAGTTGGATCTCTTTATGAAATTGTGGTGTTTGTTGGAACCATCTAGTGCTCAAGGTGACGGTGTGGGGTTTTCTAGATGGGAAAGGCTTACTTTGAGGTGTGCTGTTATAGCCCTACCATCGATTAGAGTGTTCAACCGGAGAGTAGTTAAGAGTAGTATCATAAAGAGAAGATATTTATATGAGAGTGTTCACTAGTGAAAGTATGATCCCTAGGCCTTGTTTCTAAGCATTGAAACACCGTTTGCTACTAGATCTATTACATGTTTGCTTGCTTCCATCTTTATTTTAGTTTGCCTTTAGTCTCTTCCACGCCAGCAAGCTATTTTCTAGCACCGTTACCACTTATAATTATCCATACCACTTGTATTTCACTATCTCTTTGCCGAACTAGTGCACCTATACACCTGACAAGTATATTGGGTGTGTTGGGGACACAAGAGACTTCTTGTATATTGATTGCAGGGTTGCTTGAGAGGGGATACCTTTGACCACTTCCTCCCTGAGTTCGATAAACCTTGGGTGATCCACTTAAGGGAAAACTTGCTGCTGTTCTACAAACCTCTGCACTTGGAGGCCCAACAACTATCAACAAGAATAGAAGTGCGTAGACATCAAGCTATTTTCTGGCGCCGTTGCCGGGGAGGAAAGGTAAAAGGTATTCACACCGGATGATTAAAGAAGAAGAACCTCCCACGGCAAACGCCTATTTTATGGTGTGAGTACTCGAAGTTATTTCCTTTAGATTCTGCAATTTTGTCTTTTTGTTTCTTGTTTTCACTAGTTAGGCTTAATGGAAAACAACAACAAAATTAGCGAGCTTTATAGTATTTATCTTGAGTTAGGACATGAAGTGTTTGAAGAGAAAATTAAAAAACCTATGGAACTTTATTTGCATGCTAATAGAAATGTTGTTAGTATGAATTCTTTGGACACCATTATTGCTAATGCTATGGAAAAGTCTAAGCTTGGGGAAGCTGGTTTTGATGAACATGATATTTTTAGTCCCCTAAGCACGGAGGAGAAAATTTACTTTGATGATACTATGCCTCCAATATATGATGATTACAATGATAAATATGATATTTTCAGTCCACCTACTATTGAGGTGAAAATTAATTATGATTACAACATGCCTCCTATATTTGATGATTTTGGTGATGAAAATAATAATGATAGCTATTTTGTCGAATTTGCTCCCACTACAATCAATAAGAATGACTATGTTTATGTGGGGAGTATTAATTATTTTATGCATGTGGCTCATGATAAGAATGTTTCTTGTGATAGTTATATTGTTACTTTTATCCATGATGCTACTGAAAGTTATTATGAGAGAGGGAAACATGGTTTTATGTGTCTCAACAATATTAAGTTTCCCCTCTTTATGTTGAAAGTCTTGAAGTTGCACTTGTTTTGCTTTATTATGCTTGTTGCTTTGTGCTTTCATGACTTGTTTATTTACAAGATTCCTATGCATAGGAAGTGGGCTAGACTTAAATGTGCTTTGAATTTGCTTCTTGATGCTCTCTTTTACTTCAAGTAATATTTCTTATATGAGCATCTTCTCAAACTATCATCTCTAACTTAAAGGCGTTAAAGAAAAGTACTTATTGGGAGATAACCCAAAAGTTTTAGATGAGTCTTGGAAGTTATTACCTCTGTAATAACCGCTCCTGGTCCTTTTTATTTGCTTTTTGTGCCAAGAGTAACCTCTAATGAGAGAGAAGTAATGATTGGGAAAGTTGCTGTCTTGAAACAGATTTCTATACTTCACCGTAAAAATTCGCGTAAAATCGCTGAACGTCTTTTTGAGGCGTGATTTTTTGTGCTTCTGCCCCAGGTTGTTATCTAACTTTCGTTAGTTCAACACTTTTTCATTTGAGCAACAGAAGGTCTTAGAAAAAATTCGTCTTTACCTACTGGTCTGTTTTGACAGATTTCTACCATTTTCTGCATTTGCTTCTTGTTGGTTCCTTTTTGAGTTCTTTTGGGGAATTGAGATTTTTGAGGGAAGTGATACAGTATCTAGTGTTCTAATGGAAGTTTATTTGGTGTTAGAACTGAACCTTAAGACTTATTTATCTTGAGTGCACTAATGTTGCTAATAAAGATTGTGTGAAGTTTTGTATGAAGGAAAAATTTCAGGTGTATGGAAGGAATGAGTAATGACATGAAGGATGGACTAAAGCTCAAGCTTAGGGATGCCACGTGTGTCACCCCAATAAATATCCAAGAAGTACAAGCGTCAAAGCTTGGGGATGCCCAAGGCATCTCCTTCTTCATTAATAAAAATCTCAGGTTTCTTCCAAACGCTTCATTTTTATTGTTTCATGCACAGTTGTGTTGTTCTTGGAGCGTCTCCTTTTTCGTTTTCATTTCTGTTTTAGTTTTCTTGGTTTGCTTAGTTTTTTGAATAAATTGGTTGGACCCCCTCTTTCATATATTGGTTTTCAAATAGTTTGGTTTGGATTGGAAAAGAGTAGGAAAGTTCATGCTTAAGTGGTAAAAGGGAGCTTGTTTTTGACTGTGGCCTATGCTCTATCATGCCATGCTTGATATTGTTTTGGCTTTATGCTTAGTATTCTTTGCTGTAGCATGACTTGTTATAAACAATTGAGATTCCTTAATGTGCCTTGGATGAATCATGCGTTGTTTTAGCATATTAAAGCATAGTATTGTGGTATTCTCCTTTGATGCTTTATTTGGGTTGATTTGGCACATGCTCACACCATGTTATGACTATCTCAAGTCACCATAAGCCTTTATGATCGTTTAGTTTTCAACTTGTAGTATCACTTTATGCTTTCGTCAATGATGTTTTGTCGCTCTGCATGATTATGGCCATTATTGCTCTCTTAGTTTGTCGCTCCCAGTCTTTTGCTAGCCTCCACAACCAAGTATGAGTTCCACTCATGCATCCAACTCCCTAAACCAAGTTATTCCAAAGAGTCCACCATACCTACCTACTAGCTTATGCTATTCCAAGTATATTCATGCTTTTGTTTACCTTCCAAATTAAACTTGTTATGAGAAAACTAGTGATTAAAGCTCTCACGAACTTGATGCCACACTATACTTTTTTTGCATCTAATAAACTTGAACCATTGGGTCCTTCTTTGTTGAGTATATGATTGTGCTTTATAAGTTGAAATTAGCAGAACCATGTATCATGGGGAACGCTTTCAACATTGCACTTGTACTTTGTACCCCGTTGATATCATGTTCTTTTGCTTATGGATCTCGATGGTGTGAAATAAAAGTGGAACTTGTAGATCATGGAGTGTGTATGTGTGTTAGAGAAACGCCTGTGCCACTAGCCTAAGCCATGCCTAATCATGGTGGAAACTTGCAGCATCACCATAATGAGGACTCTATGAAGCATCCTCAATAAAAACCTATACAAATAGCAAATAAAAAGATCGCTGAGATGCTCATTGTCTGCTTGCCTTGTCATTTTGATTATGGGAAAGCTCCCGTATCATGTGCAAGGGGTACCCCGTTGGTGGTTCTTAATGATACACATGTACTTACAATGACAAGAGCTTACTCGTGACTGAAGTTGAGTAGCATGAGGATCGGTCTTCGTAAGTAAGGGGCATGAGATTTCGGTTTATAACTTGTCAAACATATCCTCTTAGTTGTGTCACTTTAACCTTAATCACCTTAAAGATGCTTATGATAGGGGCAATGAGAGCTCAAAGCTATAAGTACCATAATTTTTGGAAGCTCTTTATGAGACTTGAATCCCTACTTCCTTTTACAAAGGCCTTTCTTCCACCATTATATTGAGTCTCCACCTTTTATCTTTATGCACTTACTTTGAGAGCATAGTGGCCATTCTTAGTTCTATGTGCATTGTCCCAAGACTAGTTGATTGATGCATACTTTGATATTGCTTGTTTTAAACTATTGTATCTAGTCACTCTTATGAACTTAGAAGGTGTCCTATGCATTTATATTTGCTACTCTATTGAGGGACAAGCTGAATACTATTATGCTATGTTTTCTTTATGTGAAACAAACAAACGTCTTGCAAAGCATTGTTATTCATGAATCTTTTGTTTGTGCCTTTTCATGTTGCATCATAGTTTCTTTGCCTTTTTGTTAGAAGTTCATCTTTCATGTTATGATTGAAGTACTATGATCCTAGCTATCAATATTTTACAAATACTTTGATCAAGTTTATGATGGTGCATGTCACCTCAAAAATTATTCTTTGTTTTTATCACTTACCTACTCGAGGACGAGCAGGAGTTAAGCTTGGGGATGTTGATACATTGCAAATGTATCTATAATTTTTGATGTTCCATGCTTGGTTTTATCTACTTTCTTATGTTTTGTCCACACTTTGGAGTACTTTTCATATGATTTCTTGGACTAACCTATTAACAAGAGCCACAGTGCCAGTTGCCTGTTTTCTGCTGTTTTTGGTTCTAGGAAAGTCACAAAATCAATATTCTCGGAATTGGACGGGACAAAAGCCAAAGTTCCTATTTTCCCAGAAGACTCACGGAGCCAGAACGAGAGTCGGAGAGGGGCCACAGGTTGGCCACACCACCCCATGGCGCGGGTGCCCCTAGGCCGCGCCAGGGCATGGTGTGGGCCCCCTGGACACCCACCGACCTTGCCCTCTGGCCTATAAGAAGCCTCCCGAGGCATAAACCCTAAATCGTCAAGCCTCCAGCCACGAAAAGTTCCGCAGCACTGCCGCCACCGAAGGGGAGATTCGGGGGACAGGAAGTCTCTGTCTCGGCACCCTGCCGGGATGGGGAAGTGCCCCCGGAGCCATCTCCATCGATCTCCACCACCATCTCCATCGCTGTTGCTGATTTCCATGATGAGGAGGGAGTAGTTCTCTCTCGAGGCTAAGGGTTCTACCGGTAGCTATGTGTTCATCTCTCTATCTATGCATGATCTTGTTGTGGTCATGAGCTTGTAATCTATAGATCTACGTTGCTACTCAAGTGCTTTAATAGATCTCTGCTCTCCCCATGTGTGTGAAAGTGACAGCGTGCACACCATGGTGGCACTTAGGCTAGAGATTACAAAAACTTGTTATGAGTTATATTTGGAGTTGGATGTCTTTATGAAATTGTGGTGTTTGTTGGAACCATCTAGTGATCAAGGTGATAGTGTGGGGTTTTCTAGATGGGAAAGGCTTACTTTGAGGTGTGCTGTTATAGCCCTACCATCGATTAGAGTGTTCAACCGGAGAGTAGTTAAGAGTAGTATCATAAAGAGAAGATATTTATGTGAGAGTGTTCACTAGTGAAAGTATGATCCCTAGGCCTTGTTTCTAAGCATTGAAACACCATTTTCTACTGGATCTATTACATGTTTGCTTGCTTCCATCTTTATTTCAGTTTGCCTTTAGTCTCTTCCACGCCAGCAAGCTATTTTCTAGCACCGTTACCACTTATAATTATCCATACCACCTTTATTTCACTATCTCTTCGCCGAACTAGTGCACCTATACACCTGACAAGTGTATTGGGTGTGTTGGGGACACAAGAGACTTCTTCTATATTGATTGCAGGGTTGCTTGAGAGGGGATACCTTTGACCACTTCCTCCCTGAGTTCGATAAACCTTGGGTGATCCACTTAAGGGAAAACTTGCTGCTATTCTACAAACCTCTACACTTGGAGGCCCAACAACTGTCTACAAGAATAGAAGTGTGTAGACATCAGGAACCCATGTCCATAGTCGAATCGTGCTTCGAGTGGTTGGGTTTGCTTTGATTGTCCATGTTCCTGTAAAAAGAAAAAGAAAAAAAATCGTAGGGTGCGCGACCAGCGCTCCCTATGGGAGTAGCCCCCGACTGCTTGGTGGAGTCGAAGACTCGAGCAAGGACTAAAGTAGTCGAAATCTTTTGCTGCGTAATTTTGGATGACGTCAGTGTTGACGATTCCATGACCTCAATCGCCCGCGTGAGCGAGTTTGACGGGACGTGACGAGCGGTGGGTCCCATTTCCTGACTCTGATTTGACCGGGCATGCGTAATCTTTGTTTTAACTGCGCCTCCTCGATTTCCGCGCATAATGGGGCTAGTGGGGGACGGTTCGCGCTTCAGGTTCTCCACGTGTCGAGCACGATGAACGCCACGCGTCTGATAGGGTTTTCTTTAGCCGTTGGATTGCATATTCCAGGGGGTTAAGTAGCGATGCGGCGACAGTAAATTTCACATCTGCTCCTTTTCTGCCTTTGCCTCCGTCGCCATTGCCACTGCTCCTCTGCTTCTTTGCGCTCCTTTCCTTCATAGCGCTGGACCAGCTCCGCGTATTTCCCAGCTACTTCCTCGGGTCATACCACCGCCGCAGAATGGGGAAGAAGAAAGGAGGTGTCGCGGCCGATCCCTCTGCTGTCGCGGCTACTATGAAGAAGAAGGGTGGCTCCGCCCCTGCGGGTACCAGCACCGCCGCCGGGAAAAAGAAGGGCACGGGCACTCGCGTCACCAATGGTGCATGGCGCGCATCCGTGATAAAGTCTTCTGAGCTCCATCTTCTGCGCCAGGACGGAGTTTTGTCTTCCGCAGTCATGGACGCGCGCGTCCCTAGCAGCGAGGTAATACCCTCTCCTCCTGTCGTTTTTTGGGTGATGTTCCTAGCGTTCATCATCCGCGGTCTTTTGTTGCCCCTGCATCCTTTCTTCAGGGGCCTTCTCTGTTTTTACGGGCTTCAGCTCCATCAGCTGTCCCCAAACTCCATCCTCCACGTAGCTTGCTACATTACTCTCTACGAGTGCTGGCTCGGAATGGAGCCGCACTTCGGTCTCTTCAAGCGCCTCTTTAAGTTGAAGAGCCAATCGGCGTCTGGCTCTGTAGTCTATGATGTAGGCGGTTGCGGTATCCACGTCGACCCCTCCGCCACGTACTTCGACATCAAGCTGATGATGTCCGTCCAAGGGTGGAGGGACAAGTGGTTCTACGTCCGTGACTAGAAGGTCGACGGAGACCACTACGGACTCGTGCCCTTCGACCCCGCGACGCCGTGCAAGAGGAGGCGTTTCTGGAAGAACGTCATTATGCCCGGCGAGTCCGCGGAGACAGATGTGCTATACGAGCGCGTCTGTGACCTCGAGAATCGCATGGGCAAAGATGAGGGAGGTTGCGCCCTCATTCGCACATGGCTGCACCGTCGCGTCCAGCCCCTGCAGGCTAGAGTCCACCCCATGTTCTAGTGGACTAGCACGGACGATGTCACTCGCGTGTCTGCCGATGGCATGTCCGCGAGTGAGGTAGATAAAAGGGTGCGACTGGTCACCAAGTACACCATCAAGGATGTGCTTCCCATGAACCAGACGTTCCTCCATTCGATGCTGCTAACCCTCCTCCCAAGGTACAATTGTGCTACATAGTAGCTTTGTTTGTCAATTGCTTCTTTGTTGTTTCTTGACTTGGTGCTGAATTGTTTTCTGTATGCAGGATTGGGCGGTGTCACCCTGTATGCCCCCTCTTCCTGAGGGGGTTATCCCTCGTGAAGCCTTGGAAGAGGACGAGTCGGAGTCGACCGTCCCATCTGATGTGGAGGAGGAAGCCCTCGAGTCGAGTAGTCCGGACACTCGCAAGCGTTCGCGTAGCGAGGATTTGGATGCGTCGTCTCCTTCGACTCCGGAAGGTGCAGGTGTTGGTGCAGAGTCGTCGATCCCATCCGTTCATGTGAGTGCCATGGCGCCATCCTCTCGCGAGAAGATGCGGCTGCCGAAGGAATCGTCGTCAGAGTCGGGGGATCAAACCTTCGATTTTGATAAGTTTGATTGGTAAGTATTCGAGTCTTCCTTTTGGTTCTTCTTTGGAGTTGCATTCTCTTGATATTGGTTTTATTTTGCAGTCAACAAGCGTCGTCATCTTTAGACGACGTACAATTTTTGAAAGAATCTGGAGTCGCGACCTCCAAATCCAAGAAAGTGGCTGAGCGCACTCCTTATCCTCCATTGGCGGCCCACTCTGGCCATAATTCATTGAGTTCTCCGCACGATGTGGAGCACTAGATGGTTATCCGGATGACTGCGAATCCATCGACTTCGGAGTCTTTGAAGGATCATGTAAGTGTAGTATCTGTTTCCTCTATTTTTGCAGTCGAATGTATCATCTTCTACCATCTTGCTTATCATTTGTTGTTTTCTTATGTCGTAGCTTATTGTGAAACAAGCCACTCGCTTAGCAGAGCAAGTTCTTCCGATGGGTCGCCAGCATGCAATGTTGGATACTCGCCACCGCGCAATTGAAAGTAAGTGTCCTGCTTCTTCTTCGTCCTCCTTGTGATATATTCGACTGATAGCATGTCTTTGTTTGTTTCGTAGCTGAGCATAATTCACTCCTTCGTGACGCTGCTTCCCTTGAAAAGGCGCTTGCCGCAGCGGTAAAGAGTCGCGATGAGGCAATCGTAGCACATAACGAGTCGTAGAAACACGAGGAGGATCTGCGTGCTTCCGCTGCGGCTAGAGGAAGTTGTTCGAGGAACAACTTTTCTCGATTGCCAAGGCTCTCTCAGGTATGCCCTTGTCTGGATTTTCATTGTTTTTCTTCTTTCGAATTTGTCGTTAGTTCTGACCTTTCGCACCCATGCTTGGGTTCTATATAGATGCCAGCGATTTGAGCATCGACCCTCAGGCCCTCCGTCGCGACGATGCCTTGGCGGGTGCTATTACAACAGTCGAGGATCGCAGCGCTGCCGTTCAAGGGATGCTCTCCAAGTCCAAGGGCGTGCTCAGTCGCCTCCGGGAAGAGCTGGCGCCCAAGGCTGAGCTGATCGACAATATGGACGAACTCGTGGAGTCCCTCGCTGGGGGCATCCCTGCAAGTTTCAAGAACTCGCTCCGTGCGGCTGGCACTTCGATGTCACTCGCAATGGTTCAAGCCCATGGAGTCGAAGTTGATCCTGCGGCGGTCTCTAAGGCGATGCCTGTCAGCACCAATGGCCAGCAGGTAGTCTTTGCTCCCTTCGCAACTGCTTGTGGCAAGTACGACCCGCAGCTGATCAATACAGTTGCGAAGTACTCTGAGGAGCTTCAGTGCACGAAGAAATCTGCGAGGGCTGCGACGTCAGGGGCCGGCGGGAAGTCTGTGGCATCTGATACTGCCACAGACTCGATGAGGCCCCTAAAACCGAAGTCGAAGAAGTCAGTCGCTCCTTAGTAGTCGCCACTTGTAATAGTAAAATAGATTATGTCTTTTGTCAAGAACATGCCTGTTGGCGAGTGTATCTGCTGATACTTTTGTTAATCTTGAATGCACTCGAATCTTTTGTTTATGCCTCGCCTTAGTCCTCTTATTTTCTCTTGCTTGACTTGTGGTAGGGCACGTCGAGTGATCCTTTGAGGGAGCCTCAGGATTCTCCGCCCTTTGATGATACTTTGGCACCACCGCGTTAAGGGTGGATGAGCTTTCTCTACTCTCGTGGCTCCGTGACCACGTGAAGCAATTGGAGCGTGAATTGCCTGTACTCCGCGAAAATGTGGACGTATGGAAGTCGAAAGCGGAAAAAGACGCCGCCTGAGAGCAGTATCTTCTAAGGGAGGTGACGCAGTTGGGTGACCAGTTCAAATGTCAGTCTTCTTCCCTCCTGTCATTTCTTTGTAGTCACACGCAGTAGTTCGTTATTCTCATATTTTGCCCTTGCCTTATATAGTTGTTAGCGCGCGTCATCCGCAGGATGAGGAGGATCAAATTGCCATTCGCATGAATGACCTTAACCAAGAGCAGCTTCAGGCGAGTGGGTACTTCTGGGTAGATCATGATCGCGCAATCGTGTTGGCGACCCTGCAGGATCGTGCGTCGCGAATGCTTTATTTCTTGAAGAAGTCGCAGTCATGTTTGAAGAATATTTACCAGACGATGTTCCCGTTGGACGTCGTTCCATCGAGTCTGCTGGCCCTTCTCGCTAAATTCCATGACTTGAGTGCGGTCCGCGAGTGTGTACGGCAACAGTTAGTGGTTGGTGCCAAGGCTGCTCTGTCACTGGTGTGACTGTATAGGCCTGATGTGGACGTTGCAGCAATTGCGGCTAGACCACCTGCACCGCCAACGGGTTCTTCTTGGAATATGGTGCCGCACTACCAGGCAGTGGATCGCCCAGCAGAGGAGATCGTCGACTTCTTCGAGGAGCAAATCAATGTTCTCTTGCTGCAACACTAGTTTAGTTTGTATCCTGCACATAGTTGTACCAGTGTTGTAAAGTTCGTATATATGCTGTGTATAATTGATTTGACGATGATGTATAAAAGAGCTTGTTAGCGTGTATGTTTTGTGAGTGCGTTGCACTATGCGACTCCTTTTCGTTAGCCTGGCTTTGTGTTTATCTCAGTCCCTTGTCAACCTGTCAGGTGCGTTGCAACTGGGTTGATGTTTTGTCAAGGGTTTTGATTGGTGTGCCAGCTACTCAGGATATCGCATTTTAGTTTGTAGAACAAATGTGTATAGGGTGGCGCAGCCCCCGGGTGGATAACTTACGAAAAATTTAAAGAAAATCACAGAGTTTCGGGGCACTTAGCTTTATTTATTTCCGGGGTAGTACGAAATACAATGTGTGGCTAAGTAGCCTTGGCTGAGTAGCCTTATTTGTAATGTAAAAGTAAAAAGCGACTAAGGGTAGAAGCATCGTAGCTGCGCGACGTTCCAGGGGTTGGAGTATGCGACTCCTATCTCTAAATCTTGGAGGCGATAGGCGCCACCTGGGATTAATCTATAATCACGTATGGTCCCTCCCAGGGGGACTCGAGCTTGAGATGCCCTTGCTGCTTCAGTCGCAGGACCAGGTCGCCTTCGACGAAGGACCTGAGTCGTAGCCTCCTGCTATGGTAGTTGCGTAGGTTCTGCTGGTAGATCGTTGATCTTTCTGCAGCGATTTCCCTTTCCTCATCAAGGAGGTCGACGGAGTCTTCGAGTGCGAGAGTTGACTCTTGCTCGCTGTAAGCGACCACACGCGGTGCTTTGTATCGTACTTTGGCGGGTAGCACCGCTTCAGCCCCGTGCACCATGAAGAACGGGGTGTACCCTGTAGCACTGTTTGGAGTTGTGCGTAGGCTCTAGAGTACTAATTGTAGTTCGTCTGGCCAGCAACCTGCGGCCTGTTCGAGTGGCCGGAGGAGTCGCTTCTTGATGTCGCCGCAGATGAGCCCGTTAGCTTTTTCGACCTGACCGTATGTTTGTGGATGTGCTACCGAGGCATAGTTGACATTGATTCCTAGATTCTTGCAGGATTCTTGGAACTCCTTGGATGTGAAGTTCGTCCCATTGTCTGTGATGATGCTGTGTGGCACTCCGAAGTGGTAGACGATGGACTCGAAGAACTTGACTCTGTTGTGCCCTAATTGATTGGTCACTGGCATGGCCTCTATCCACTTGGTAAATTTGTCGACTACGACCAGGAGGTAAACGTAGTCTCCTCGTGAGGACTTTGGGAGCTTGCCGACCATGTCGAGTCCCCATTGCACGAAGGGACAGGCCAATGGAATTGGCCGGAGTTCTGTGCCAGGTGTGTGTGGCTTGTCCGCGAATCGCTGGCAAGCGTTGCATTTCTGGACGATGTCCTTAGCGTCGTGCATGGCCGTAGGCCAGTAGAATCCAGCTCGTAGAGCTTTGGCAACGAGGGCGCGACTGCCGACGTGGTGCCCGTAGGTCCCCCTCATGGATGTTGAGGAGAACAGCTCTTCCATCGGCCGTGGAGATGCATCGTTGGAGTACTCCTGTGATGCTGCAATTGTATAGTTCGCCATTGATAACAACGAATGCCTTGGATCGCCGCACGATGTGTCGTGCATCAGTCGGATCGTTCGGTAGCCTCTTGCTGAGAAGGTACATGATGTACGATTGAGTCCAGGATGGCTCGATCATCATGACGCTCATTGGTCCTTCGAGTCCTGTATCCAGCTCCAAGTCGAAGAGTGCCATTGGCTCATTGGGCGGCGTAGCCCCCGAGTCCGTTGCTGCGCTTGTTTTCTTCTCTGCGGCCATTGGCTTGATGGAGCGTTCGTAGATGCGCTCGAGAAATACCCTAGGTGGTATGGGGGCGCAGGTAGAGCCTATGTTGGCGAGTGCGTCCGCCTCTTCATTGCTTTCACGACCTATGTGCCGCAGCTCGCAACCGTCGAAATCCCCTTCGAGTGTGTCGTAGAGGTCGTGATAGGCGATCATGTTGTCGTTCAGTGCGTCGCACTCGTGCATTGTCTGGTTGACGACCAGCTTCGAGTCGCCATATATTATGAGCCTTTTGGCGCCGCGGGCTTTTGTCATCCTCATCCCGTGTAGCAGGGCCTCGTATTCATCTTCGTTGTTGGAGGCGGTGAACTGCATTCGCAGGATATATTTCGGCTTGTCTCCCTGTGGCGATGTCAGTATGACACCTGCACCAGCTCTGTCCTTCCGCTTGGATCCATCAAAGTGCATTGTCCAGAGGTAGGACATATCTGGTTTTTTGGGGAGCTAGTTCTCCATCCAGTGCACGAGGAAGTCAGGGAGAACTTGCGACTTAATTGCATCGCGTTTTTCATATGTGATGTCTCATGGAGATAGTTCGATTCCCCAAAGTGCGACTTGTCCGGTGGCATCGGGATTGTTGAGGATGTGCCCAAGCAGGGCGTCATTGACTACCACGATTGGGTGTTCCTGAAAGTAGTGGCGCAATCGCCGGGCCATCATGAAGACACCGTACGCCAATTTTCGGTAGTGCGGGTACCGCTGTTTTGTTGACGTAAGTACCTCGCTGAGGTAGTAGACTAGGCGATGTACCCCGTGGACCTTGTTTTCTTTGGCTCGTTTGACTACGAGAACTATGCTGACCACCTGGTTGGTGGCGGAAATGTATAGCAACAACTGTTCCTTTTCTCGTGGGGTCACCAGTACTGGCGAGGTGGATAGCAGGCGCTTGAGGTCTTCGAATGCTTCCTGCGCCTCATCGGTCCACTCGAACTTGTCAGCTATGCGGAGGAGTTGGTAGAAGGGCAGTGCCTTTTCGCCCATCCGACTGATAAATCGACTGAGAGCCGCAATTCGCCCAGCCAGCTGTTGGACGCCTCTTATATTTTTCGGCTTCTCCATGGCCAGTATAGCTTTATTTTCTTCGGATTTGCCTCGATTCCCCTTGCGGAGATAACATACCCGAGTAGTTGCCCAGATGGTACGCCGAAGGCGCACTTGTCCGGATTGAGCTTGATCCGATAGCGATCGAGGTTGGCAAAGGTTTCACGAAATCGTTGATTAGTGAGGCTTCCTCTTTGGTCTTGATTACTATGTCGTCGACATAGACTTGAATGTTGCAACCGAGTTGGTTCTTGAGCTAAGCCTGCATGCACCGCTGGTAGGTGGCTCCTGCGTTTTTTAGCCCGAAGGTCATTGTGTTGTAGCAGAACACACCAAAAGGCATTGTAAACGCTGTTTTTTCTTGGTCTTCCTCCTTCATTCGAATCTGGTTATAGCCTGAGTAGGCGTCGAGGAAGCAGAGGCGCACGCATCCCGCGGTGGAGTCGATGATTTGGTCGTTCGCGGTAGCGGGAAGTGGTCCTTTGGACAGTGCTTATTCAAAGAGGTGAAGTCCATGCACATCCGCAGGATGTCCGTGTCCTTTTTTGGTACTAGCACCGTGTTGGTGAGCCAAGTGCTTTCCTTGATCTCGCGTATAAATTTGGCGTCGAGGAGTCTGTTTATCTCCATTCCGACTGCCTTTGCCCTTGGTTCAGACAATCGCCGAATTGTTTGTTTGACTGGCCTTGCGTCTGGGTTGACATTGAGTGCGTGCTCGGCGAATCCCCTGGGAACTCCTGGCATGTCTGATGGACACCAGGCGAAGATTTCCTAGTGCTCACAGAGGAATTCAACGAGCGCGAGTTCCTATGCGGGACTCAAGTTGTTGGTGATGAGGGCCGTCTTGGCGAAATCTGATGGGTGGACCTAAACTTTCTTTATGTGCACCGATGAGTCGAAAGATAGGTCGGGTGAACTTGGCCGGCTCAGGGGAGGCAAACTGTTGTCTGTTGACTCCTTTAGTCTTGCGAGTTCCTCCTACATGCTGAAGGACTGGGAGATTCTGTTGAATTCCTGTCGCAACTATCGGATCTCTCAAAGCTCCCGTTGACTGTGATGACACCATTAGGGCCTGGCATCTTCATCTGCAGTAGGCGTAGTGTGGCACTTCCATGAACCTAGAGAACGCGACTCGTCCGAGGATGCAGTGGTACTGCGAGGGCTAGTAGACGACCTCGAAGTCGATGCTCTCGCGCCGAAAGTTTTTCGGCATGCCGAAGATGACGTCGAGGTTGATTTTGCCAAGGGGATACACGCCATTGCCTGGGACGATGCCGTGGAATGCTGTGCCTGAGGCTTCTAAGCAAGTCAGAGGGATCCTCATTGCTCGCAAGGTACTCGCGAATATAAGGTAGATGACGCTTCCGCCGTCCATGAAGACGCGGCTCATGTCGAAGCCTCCGATTTGCGCCTCGAGTACGAGGGGACAATGGCCTGGGCGAGGTACTTGGGGCGGATAGTCGCGCTTGTCGAAGGTGATGCAGGACTCGCTTCCGCTGAGATACTCAGTGGTAGATGGTGGCGAGTTTGTGGCCAAGTTGACTTGGCGAGTGATGGCCTTATGCACCCGATTCGAGGGGCGTCCCTTTTGGATCATCATGGTACCGATGGCCCGTGGGTATGGTTCGGGTGGTGGTGGCGGAGCTCCATGTGCCACGGCGCCTGGGGTGGCTTCGTAACCCCTTTCGACTGCGCTACGATTCATCCGAGCCAGTCCCTCATGTAATTTGAGGAACTCGCGGCAGTCCTTGAGGAGGTGACTTGACTTCTTCTTTCCGTCATGCTTGTCGATGTAGAAGTGCATAGTGCATGGCCCGGACATCTTGTCTTCAATGGATGTTGCGGGTGCCTCATCGCGATTGCGGTGTTGCCATACTTGCGTGGTTTTTCCGGAGTCGCGGTATCCACCGCTACGGTAGCCGCTGTTGCGGATGTAGTCGCGTCTGTCGGCGTAGCCGGCCGCGACCATGTTGACGTCGTCGTGGTCATCGTAGATGCGCGTGCGGCGTTTGCTTCGGCAATCGCGTCTGCACTCGAGTTCTGCCTCGTCATCGGAATGAATGCGGTTTTTCACCGAATCTTCTCCATCTGCCCAGCGATTCGCGATTTCCATCAGGTGGTCAATGGTTTTGGGCTTCGAGCGGCCTAGCTCCTCCCTGAGCTCTATACGGCACACGCTGCCATTAAATGCGTCAATCGCGCGATCCTCCGAGATGTTCTCTGCGGAGTTCTTGATGATGGACCACCTCTGGATGTAGGAGCGTAGCGATTCACCCGATCTCTACTGACAGCATCTCAGCTCTTCGATTGATGCGGGCCGTTTGTATGTGCCCTTGAAGTTGCGCACGAAGCTATATACCAGCTCTTCCCAACTGCGAATGGATCCGCATGGGAGGTTATTGAGCCAGGCTCGGGCGGCGCCCTGTAGCTATAGCTGTAGGCATTGTATGGCCGTGCTTCGACTTTCACCATGGAGCCTAACGGAGGAGATGTGATCCTCCAACCAGATCTTCGGGTCCTGTAGGCCGTCAAACTTCGGGTTCTCTGACGGGAGGTTAAACCCCTTGGGCATTCGCTTTTTCCTGATGGCCCTGCTGAAGCATCTAGCGCCACAAAGCTCCACATCTTCGTCTTCTGAGTCAGTCGACCGAGCACGTCACGCCCTTGATTTGTCGATCTTGCACTGCGTGAGGTCATCGCGGGCATCATAGTCGTGGTCGTGTCGCCGTGAGCAGCGACGTCGAGACAGATCGTGACTGTCATCGCTGGATGAGGGCGAGGAGTAGCGTTTTGCCAGAGCCTTGCCTTTCTTCGGTTCTGACGCCGGCTCTTTGTCAAGGGCGGCCTCGATTAATCCCAAGCCTGCGATCATAGATCGGTGCATGGCAGCTCGAGGGTCTCCAGCTGGCGGCTGGTTGTTGAGGAGGTACATGGTGGCCGCCGTTACCATGGCCTGTGGTGTTTTCGGGAGCACGTTGCCGTGCGTATCCACCGTCATGGAGCCGAAGTCGAGGACTTTAGCGACTTCCACATGTTCTTGTTCGGTAAGGTGGGTGAGTCAAGATCGTCTCTTGTTGGCGATGTACTCGTTGCACCTGGAGGAGGATCCTCCGTGGGAGGAGAGCCCAGCACGTTGAAGGCTCGATCATCTGCCGCCTTTTTGCGCGCCTCGAGTTGCGCGATTGTTTGAACTTGACGCTTGAATTCTTCCTTCAGGAGCCAATGATAGCCCATTAGCAGCTCTTGCAGGGAGCCAAAGGGTAGAGGGTTACCCGTAGGGCCTCGCGGCAGCGAGCCCACTCGAGTTCATTGAGCCTAATCACGATGCGTTCGCCAGTCTGCTCGTTTATTATGGTTGGAGGCTCGACTGCTCCCCCGTTGTTGACGGGGGCGCCGTTTGGCGGTGGTCCGTCGTTGGGTATGTCGCCGTTTGGCGGTGGTCCGCCGTTGGGTATGCTGCCGTTTGGCGGGTCAGCTTCGTAGCCGCCATTGCCCGTGTTGTCGCGATTGGCGGAGGTGTCGCCTGCGTTGATGACGGTGCACATGAAGTGGTTGGGGAAGCTGCTGCTCCCGCAACTTTCAGATCCAGAACCGTAGGCTCCATCTTCAGTTGCCAGATCGCTCAGATCGGATTCGCGACTGTTGTCGCTGACCGTATTCTCGACTGTTGTCGGGGCGTTGAGCTCACTAAGGGTGCCGATCGGTGGAGGGAACCACGATGCTGGAGCAATCGACGGTACCGTCGGCTGGTCAGGCATGCGAAGCGTGCCCATCTGACCAACTTGGAAGCGGAAGCTCCCGATCGCCAAGCTGATTCTGTCGCCCACAGTCTCGAAAGCCGGGCGAGTGGCTGGCGTGTGGACGGTGAAGTCGAACATGCCGAAGAGCTGGCAAATCTCCGCTATTGCAGAGTTGTAGATCGCGGTTGATGGGGCCGAAGAAGGCGTAACATCAGCACTCCCAATTCCCACAGACAACGCCAATTGACGAGAGTTTAACTCATCAATGCCCATTGTTATGGACTTGGATTTTGGAGAAGGAGGGAGTGTTGGAGACATCTATCGGCTAGAAAACAAGCACAGAGGGGACTCGAAGATTTTCCCAGATTCAGGCCTCGTAGAGGTCCCTACTCCTACTTGTCTGCTCGTGGAATTATCAAAAGAATCGAGAATTACAATGGTGCGCAGATGCAATCTGGCGAGAGTTGTGGAAAGTAGGGTTGCGTGTCCTCCTCGCCGCCCCCTCCTAGCCTTTATATAGATAGGCTAGGTCTCGGGTAGCAGGTCGAGTCGGTTACAGGTTAGGGTTTTCCCCTTTGAACTTTCTATCTTTAACTTCTTCTTGTTTTTCAAGCAATCGAGAGTCCGTAGGTTACTCGAGTTCTTCACCTGGGCCTTGGCGATACCGTGGGCCTCTATATATTCAGGCCGTATATACCAAGCTCGAGTACACGTAGGGTATGCCCATGTCACTACTCCTCTGTTCCCCTCTGTCGACGGCGACCTACCTTCCTGTCCATTTTCCTCCCTGTTCCGCGTCCCCTCCAGCGTCGCGCTGCCATGTCTGCCTTTACTGGCGCCACTGTGGTGCCCTTGCTCGAGGATGAAGACCTCCGTGTGCGGCCATGCAAAGCTGCATCGGGACCGCCACGGCTTGACGGTTGCTCGCCTGCGAGCAGGACGACGGCGCAGGGTGTGGCGGGAGCAGGAGCAGGGGGTGACGCCGTCCTGGGCTGATGCGGATCCTGCCATGGCTGCGTTTGATTCGACAGCGTGGGCTGCTGCGGGCCCTCCTGCGTGTCCTCTGGCTGTCGGCGTCCCTGCTGTGCATGTAGCGGTTGGTCTCCCCCTGCTGCATACCTGTCAACCAGCCACCGATGTCCCCTATTGTTGCCCGGCCGCTTGCGGCCGCCGACCTTTTGTGTCGCGCGCCCACTCGCCGGTCGCCGGCCTCCCTGATGCGCACGCGCCAGCTCGCCTCCCCCTGATGTGCGCCCGCTCACCTGCTGTCGGCCACCCTGTTGCGCATGCGCCGGCCTACCCCTGCCTCCTGCCAGCCGCTGCCCTCCACCAGCTGTGCGCGTGGCCGCCTGCCTCCCGCACCTGCAGTAAGCGCCAGGAACAGGGTGGAAGAGAGAGCCAAAAAAAGATATTTTAACTTTTTTAATTCACCTGACAAGTGGGAGCCTGGTCAGGTCATGAATTTGATCCTGAAAAGTGGGCTCTATCTGTCGAAAACGGTGTTAATTCGTGATTAAACACGAATCAGTGCATTTTGCCACAACTGCTTCCGATCTCGGCAGGCATAGGCAAAGGCATCTGATTCCAACCTTTTCTCCCGTTCCATTCTACACACTAGTATCTCCATAGTCAAAACCGGGTTCAAAATTCATTAGATACGCTATTCGAGTAGAAGTTCACTAAACGCGGTAATTGCGAAAAGGAAGAGCCAATTGAAATATACTCAGTTGGAAAAAGATATGTACTCAGTTAAAACTACTAACAAGGGCTCAACTCAATACGAAATGTCACAACACAGCCAAACTTGAGCTCACGCGTGGAGTAAACGTACACGGAGAACACCTCCTTATTCATAGTAGTACTCCGTACTAGCAACATAGCAGGGGTGCGTGCGTACACAACTGCATGCTTAAGCAGCGGATGCGTCGAGGCAGACCCACTGGCCAAGGAAGATCTTGAGGCAGTTGATGTTGGGGTTGAAGCCGAGGAACTGGTCGTCGCTCAGGGCGGCGCCCGCCGCGACGGAGGAGCAGGTGTCGCCCGACTGCACCTGGTGCACCTCGTTGCACTTGAGCGCCGGCACCGCCTTCAGCGCGTAACCTGTAACCCGATCGCAGCCAGCCACGAACGTCCGAATTAGTGGACGACTATGGCATCTGGGTGGGAGAAGTGGAGATCATGATCATCGACATGATACGGCGTGGACCTACGTACCTCCTACAATGCCGTGCGGCACCTGCACGCCGATCCTAGCGTCGGCGAGGGTGACGGCCACGAGGAGAGACGCGACCAGGAGAGCGGTGGCTGCGTGGTTCGCCATTGCGGATGCTAGTTGCCGATCGATCGACGCAAACGAAGGATAAGCAGCAGGTAGGTGCAGTGAAGCTTATGAGGCTCTGCTCTGATGGCGACGAGAATTACCGCCTGCCTTTCGCATTTTTATAGCGTGGCGGGTGCAAAGTCGATCAGATGTGTGCAGCGAAAAGAACCGGACACTGCGCCTTGGAAACTGCGTCCAAAGTGTGGGATATCATGGACGCGTCGTTGACACCATTTGTAAGCCGGCCAGTCGTCTTGAGAATTGGTCCATGGTCAAGTGAAACAGAGGAAGGGCCTGTGATATCTATGTAGCTGTTGGATAATTAGTAATATTCTTATGATTAATTTCAGAATACAAAATATGATAATAGCAGCTGCCATGTGAAATTTTAGCATACTACATATGTTAATCAACCTGAACAGTAGTCGTGCATACGAAAAAAACATAGTATAACAACATATCGAAGCACTGTGTACGTAGAGTCGATGTCGAAGGCGAAGCCTATCCGCAACCATCTTGGCTAGATGACCTGCAATGGATATCGCAAGCAGTCGCACAGAGCGCTTTCCAAAATCTTATCCGCTCTCTCCTATACAAGAGCACAAAGGCAAATGGTTCGAGAGACATGCTCTCTCGTTCGCCGATACACGTATATCGGTGGTGGGGCAAACATACAGTATGTTTTGTGGGACTTTATATAGAGTCGCTCGGGAAAAACCCTAACGAATACAATGTGGGTTCGAGCGGTAGCGGAGCCACCTCCCGGCGAGCCCACGTAGCTGCATGGGCTCATCTGAAGTATCTCCGTTAAATATTTAATCAGCTTTGAAGATTGTGTCACTAGTTTTCAAGGCCATCTTTGTGCCTTTGTTCTATGCCCGGGCTGCACTAGTTAGCTGGCGCTATGCCCGGGAATGCAGTAGTTAGTTGGCTCCGCCAGTGGGTTCGAGGCTTATTCTGCAACCCCTATGTGCGTATCTCGACGAGAGCACGCGTCCGACGGATGAGGAGAAGCGTGTATGTATCACTTCTCTTCTCGGTCACTTACCAAGTAGTGAAACACTCTAGTTTATATGGTGGTGCAACTCCCGTCTAACTTTTTATGTGAGACTAAACTTAGCTCTCACTCCTCTTGCAACACATATGTGAGTTGCCACCAACATGGGCTGACACACATATGGGGCTTTCACACACATACGATTTGAGATTTAGGGAAAATTTAAAATCTTACATGAGCCAAAAGGATTTAGCCTAATATTTCTAACAACCCTCGCTAGATCTTAAATGCCCATTTGAAGTTTTTCATTCCACGCTACTTGTTTAAATACCAGTGTTTCATCAGAAATATTAATTTGAACTTTTGTCTAGAGTTTTAAGCTACACACATTCACACTTGAACAATAAACGCTTTGAATTGCAAGTTTTGTGTGAACATGTTTCATCCAAAGTCATAACCAGTACCTTGATGCCAATAGCCTACCTCGCGGGTGGAGCATATGCACTGTATACCTCTGGTCTCTTCATGAGTTTACTAAAGATCTTCAAGTCTCATAGACCGTGGCACTTAACAGTCAGGCTCATATAGGTGTGTTCTTTCAAGAATGCCCTATATGACAACATCTTTTCTAGTTATAGCCAACATAGACACATTAAGGCATGTCGCAAACCTGCTTATAGATTTGAGAGTTATGCATCGTCATATCGAGAGGGTTACAAAATACTCTCCTCAGTCAAAGCACTAGTTTTGTTCTTTCCAAGTCCTATTTCAAGGGATCTCCGATTACAAAGGTTGGGTTACCACGATGGTGTAACATCCATGTGTCTTAACCCCATCTCCCTCGATGCACTTTCTATCACATTTTGTGATAGTCCCTTTGTAAAGGGATCTGCCAGGTTTTTTGTTTGTTTGAATATACGTAGCAGTTATTACTCCGGATTTTCTTAATTTCCTGACATATTTCAAATGTCTTTTCACGTGTCTCGATGACTTCGCCTTATCTTTAGAATTGTTCACTTTGACAATAAGAGTATGGTTGTCACAATTCGAAAGCATTTCTGGCACAACTTTTTCAACCACAGACAAGTCTATCAAGAGCTCAGACAACCATTCTGACTCAATAGTGGCTGTGTATAAAACAGTAATTTTGCTTCCATGGTCAATCTCCTCAGTATGGTCTATCTACAAGACCCCCATGACACTACGCCACCTCCTCGGGTACATACCTGCTTGTGGCGTAGAGTTCATGAACATAAGATATCTAGTTCGAATCACACTATATCTTTGACGCACAGCAGGGTGCCCTGAATAGTGAATCATATAGCTCGATCTACCACATAGAAGCACATGACGCTTTCAAGTGCATGCCAATGATCATCATCCGGGTTAGACATGAACCTACTCAACTTGCTCACAGTAAAAAAGATATCAGGTCTAACAGCGCTTGCTAAGTACATGAGAGAACCAATAATTTGCGAGTATCTCAATTCATTTGTTGGTTATTTCTTATGCTTTCCTAATGTCACACTAGGATCATAAAGTGTTGGAGAAGACTTGCTATCACTAAAGCCATAACAGATCAAGATCTTCTCAAGATAATGGGATTGCGTTAAAGTAATCCCAGTCTCGTTCTTAATCAGCTTGATGTTTAGGATCACATCAGCTTATTCCAGATGTTTCATATCAAAGCTCTTTGACAAGAAATACTTGGATTCGTTTATCACTTTCATGTTTGTACTAAAGATCAGAATGCCAACCATATACAAACATAATATAACATCTCCACACCCACCATGGTTATTGTAAACACACCTATCAGCCGCATTAATGACAAAGCCAGCAGAAATTAGATTTTTGTCGAGCTTCTCATGCCATTGCATAGGTGCTTGTTTCGGTCCATATAAAGATTTTAACAACTTTCACACATTTTTCTCCTCACCCTTTACAACAAACACATACAGATGATCCATATAGATTTCCTCTTCCAACTCTCCATTCAGGAAAGTTGTCTTCATGTCCATTTGATGAATGAGAAGGCCATAGGAGGCAGCCAGGAAAAGTAGTACTCGACTAGTGGTCAGTCTAGTGAAATGTGCATAGGTGTCAAAGTAATCTTCGCCTTTTTTCTGGGTGTAGCCATTGCTACAAACCATGCCTTGTACTTCTCAAAAGTACCATCAGACCTTAACTTCTTTTTAAACACCCACTTATAACCCACATGTTTACAACCATAAGGATGTTCCGATAATTCCCAAGTTCCATTAGAAAGAATCGGTTCCATCTCATTTTGAACAACTTGTTTTCAATCATCTGCATCAGGAGATGCATATGCCTCAACAATGGATTTGAAAGTATCATCCACAAGGTACAACATAAAATCATTACCAAAGGATTTTGCAACCCTATGTATCTTACTCCTCGTGGGAGGTTCATCGTCACCCTTCTCAAGGACTTTGTCATGTGGTTGTTCAAAATTCTCAATAGATGCACTAGATTGAGGAAGTATTTTAGAGGAACTCTAGCAATAATATGCATATCTTTTATAGGAAACATATTCTCGAAAAATGTTGTAGCATGAGATTCCATTATAGTATCAACATGCATATGAGGTGCCTCGGATTTAACCACTAAAAATCTATTGCCAACACTCCGCGAGGTATATCCTAGAAAGATAAATTCCATTGTCTTTGGTATGAGCTTGTATTTCATGGGAATTGGTATGTTGACCTTCGCCAAACACCCCCAAGTGCGCAAGTAAGAGAGTGATGGTTTTCTTCCAACCCACTCCTTATAAGGGGTCTTATCTTTACTCTTGTTAGGAACTCTGTTCAGGACATGACATGAAGTCAATAAAGCCCCTCCACCATGCCTTTAATAAACCAGCAGTGGCTTGGACTTCATCACGAGGGATATTTTTATCTTACATGGATGGCAGCGTGATCTACGGATTGGACTTCCATCACTTGGACCTCCATCACCTTAGACGATATGCAGCTTCTTTCAAATTACTTGTATTTCATTTTTGTTAGAGTATTGTACGTACACGGTTATTGTGGTAGTTTAGGATAGTTAGGATTCTAGTATAACTTGTCTTATACTCCAAGTTGATCCATGTACGTCTATATATACTCACTCATGAGGCTCAATAATACAACCATCATATTCCGCCAATCTCTCTCCATCTCTATCGTTCTACATGGTATCAGCCTAACCACGATTCTCCTACCCTAGCCCCCCCTTCCCTAGGCGCCGCTGGCTCCCCCGCCACCAAACCCTAGTGCCACCGCCCGCCATGGCGCCGCGCTAGCCGAGCAACACGCTTCCGCCGCGCCGCCCCCGGAGAGGTCAATCTCCATGATCTCAGCCGAGGGCCGCACAACCCGTATGCAGAGTTCATCTGCCAATCCGTGATCGGTTGCCCTGTAAGTCTTTTTTTCCGATCTCTTGATCGGTTTTCTTTTTTGGTTTATCGATCTTAGATCGGATTGAGTCGCCCACCGCCATCGTCGTCGTCGCGCCTCTACTCCGACCATCGGCATCGACGATCTACACAGCGCCCGTGTGCCTACCCTCTTCGTTGTCGCGCCTGCCACGGCAGGCTGCCACGCACCGCGGATGGCTATTATGCCTTCCTTGGAAGGCTGCTGCGGCCGCCTCCCGTGGATCGTCTTCACCGTCATCGTTCGGGAATTCACCGACTCTTCCGCCATCGACTACGATCTACGCGTCATCCATCCCCTGGCGCATACGGCGCACCGTCGGTCTGATCAGCCGATCCCACGCCTGTCTACGCCAAGCATGTCCCCGAGAACGCGCCTACCACCGATCGAGCTACGGGCTGCCGCTGCGTCGCCCCCTCGGGCCGCAGCGTCGTCGCCTTTGGTCCACGCTACCGGCTTCCAACGTGCCTTCCTTGGCGTGTATGTCGCTGGTGGTCTCCCAGTTGCTGCACCGACTTGCGCCCTGTAGCTATGCCGCCCCCAGGTCATAGCGTGGCTACACGCAGTCTACTTCGCTGTCCTCGTGCATCAACGGCCTTGGCTCTCACCATGCCATCTCCTACGGCGCGGATCACCGCCATCTACACATGGTCTTCATCACGTCGCTGGGTTCTTCCTCACCTACTTCGAGCATCGCCGCTACGCTTCACAAGGTAACCTGCAGGGCGATCTCACGTTGTCGCAGGTCCCGCCGACTACCCATCGCCACTCCAGGCATCCAGCATGACTATCCCAGGCCGCTGCTGTTTTTGCCACCTTCTACGTCTTCGTCCACTACAACTTCGCCGCCAGCGTCATCGCCTCATCCCGACTACACCACCTGCTACTCTTCTCCGACAACCGCGGACAACACCGGCATCTCTCCCTTAGCCGCTCTGCGCGTCGCAACCGCTCTGGAGGTTTCCTCTGCTAGTCTTTCTGATATGGCGACAAGTTCATGATGGTCCCTGCCCCTGCACGCCTGGTACTGGCAACACCGGGAGTGCCTTCATCCCCGACGTGTTCCCGAGTCTGGCAAGCTCGGATTGGCGCCTCGTCTTCATCGGCTTTGACAATGTCTTCTTCGGCATCGACCCCTCTACGACTGCCTCGACCGCGTTACCGATGAGTTCTTTTTTGCATACTCGGTTCTGGTACAACCAGAATGTGCGTTCGTCGTCGACGTGCGCCTAGTTCTGGCAAAACTATAGCCGCACCTCGTCCTCGATGGCTCGGACTGCATCGGCTTTGGTATCGACACCCTCGACGACTGCCTCGACGCGACTCCGTTATCCTTCTCGCGCACTATGCGCATGGGGCTTCACGTGTGGCTACCTCGACACCGGCATCCCTGACCACGACATCGACCACGGCGACCCATCGCACGGCTACCTCGACCATGGCACTGCCTCACGCTCTTGGCTCCCTTGACATTAGCACAAGGGCTACCACCTCGCTTGAGCATCACCAGCTTCCTCTACAGTCCAAGCAATCGCGACACGACACCGTCAACGACGTTCCCACTACGACTGCGGGGGGATGTCAGCCTACTGGACGCTACTTCGGTTTATCTCCAGTATAACCGTCCGCGACGTTCCAGTTGTTCACGACGCTACCGCTACGACTGCGGGGATGTTAGAGTATTGTACATACACGGTTATCGTGATAGTTTGGGATAGTTAGGATTCTAGCCTAACTTGTTTTGTACTCCAAGTTAATCCTTGATTCCTTGTACGCCTATCTATACTCGCTCATGAGGCTCAATAATACAACCATCATATTCCGCCAATCTCTCTCCCTCTCTATCGTTCTACAATTTTGTTTATTGTTTGAGTTTGGACTTGTTGTGCGCAGAGGCTGGTATAATAATTGAACCTTTTATATAATAAAGAGTATTTTATAAGAAAAAAACCTCACTTCGTGATTGATACATATTGTTGTCATGCCACGGAGCTAACATGCCGGTGCTATGAAACAGAATGGGCATGATGCCAACACGAGGCAAAAGCGGGTTTAAAGATGGTTATATAGGCTATTCAGGTAGAATTTTCACTAAACGCGGTAATATGCGTCACAAATGCACCACTCCGAGGTAGGTAATATGGTCACAAGTCACAAATGCACCACTAAGAGGAAAAGATAGAATTCACAGATAAAGTTTTCTGAAGTTTGTATATTAGTTATTGCGAAATGGTAGAACCAATTGAAATATACTCAACCACTAGGTAAGGCTAGTAATAAAAGCTCAACTCAATACGAAATGTCACAACACAGCCAAACTTTAGCTCACACGTGGAGTAAATTAAACGTATACGGTTCGGAGAACACCTCCTTATTCATACTCCCTCCGATCCAAATTAGTTGCCTCAGATTTGCCTACATTCGGATGTATCTAGACATGTTTTAGTATTAGATACATCCGAATCTAGAAAAACTTGAGTCAATTAATTTGGATCGGAGGGAGTAGTAGTTTAGCACGAGTACTCCGTACTAGCAACATTGCAGGGGTGCGTGTGTACACAACTGCATGGTTAAGCAGAGGAAGCGTCGAGGCAGACCCACTGGCCAAGGAAGATCTTGAGGCAGTTGATGTTGGGGTTGAAGTCAAGGAACTGGTCGTCGCTCAGGGCGGCGCCCGCCGCCACGGAGGAGCAGGTGTCGCCTGACTGCACCTGGTGCACCTCGTTGCACTTCAGCGCCGGCACCGCCTTCACCGCATAACCTGCAACTCAATCGCAGCCACATATACGTCCCCGTTAGGGCCAGAATACTAGGATTTGTACATTATCAACTGCCACTTCGAATCTTCGATAACTGGTTGCCCATTTTGCATACAGACTGGGTGGAGCTGATCGACATAGACGGCGTGGACGCGCGTACCTCCTACAATGTCGCGCTGCACCTGCACGCCGATCCTGGCGTCGGCGAGGACGACCGCCACGAGGAGAGACGCGATCAGGAGAGCGGCGGCTGCGTGGTTCGCCATTGCAGATGCTAGTTGCCGATCGATGATCGACGCGAAGGAAGGATAGGCAGGCAGATCCAGTGAAGCTTATGAGGCTCTGTTTTGGTGGCGACTAGCGCTCGCCGTTTTATAGCGTAGGGAGTGCAAAGTCGATAAGATGCATGCAGCAAAAAGAATCGGACCCTGGGCCTTGGAAACTGCGTCCAAAGTGGGGATAGCATGGAAGTGTCGTTGAAACCATTTGTAAGCCGGCCAGTTGTCTTGAGAATTGGTCCATGATCGGGCGAAACAGAGGAAGGGCTTATATAGTTCCTATGAAGCCAGTTTGGAACATGATCGCGACCTTTTCATGTGCCATTTGACTGAGCAATGCGACTATTGTCCCCACAACAACGACAAAAATACACAGTAAATTTCATTTTGTTGTCTCTGTTTTTTTATCAAGGGGAAGGTCCCGAATGACCACTGGTGCTGCGTGATTACAGATTACACAAGGAGTTCTAAGAAAAATTTACAACTCCTTTCTCAAGTTTTACAAAAAGAACCTTCAACTAAGAGATGGACTACAATCTCCTAATCCACCGAGCAAGTTCACTGCATATGAAAGCATTTAGGACATTCCAACCACGCCGTCCCCGGGTACGAGACGAGCGCTCCCTCCCCCCCCCTCACCCTCAGTGTTGTCCCTCCCAAAACGCAAAACGGCACCCCCCCCCCCCCCCCCCGCAATCGTCAACCCTCACACGCACAAACATTGTCAACCCTTACACACGCCCAACATTGTCAACCCCCATACACGAACAGGCGGTCCCCGCCATATGTGAGACCCGCCGGTCTCTGGAGAATAACATCACCGAAGAAGACGTCGTCAGTGCCAAGCTTCGCCGTCTGATTGTAGCAACGGTGTTGGCCGCTCATAGCAATAACGATGGCCGCTCGTAGCACCGCAGTCGGTCGCCCGAGAAGACGTCGCCGGTGTTGTAGCTTTGTCAGCCGCTTGTAGCAACGACAGTGGCCGCTCATAGCACCGACTCTGGTCGCATGTGACACAACTTCGTCGGTCTAGCACATCTTGAAGCTTAGAATTTTGATACAACAATTATGTGGATTTGCATAAAAAGGGGGAAAATATGCTACAAAACCTATAGAGGATTTGCACCTCATAAAGAAAAAATTGCATCATATGAAGAAGCAATTTGTTACGATGTTCCTATGGATTTGCACCAACGGGAGAAAATTCTGCTAGAAACCTTCCATATGGTCGCAGCTCTCCATGGCCATGGGGCCCGACCTCTGCCACGACCTTCCCCATCCTCCCATGGTGGCCGACGCAATCTTAACGCCTTATATATCGCAGACCCCCTCATCAGCGTCCAACATCACTCCTCAAAGCTGCATGAGATCCTCTGCTCCCTCGACAGGTGTGGTAGGGGGTAGTACGCACAAGGTCCTCCGCTCCCCTCAACTGGACATGAGGTGGGATGGGGAAAGGTAGGAGGGGTGGCACTGGGCGAGCTACAGCTCGTCGGCGGCGGAGAAGGCCACGTGTAGGCATTAGAGATGAGAGTGCAAGGAGGTCGCCGGGCATGGAGATGGATTGTGGCTGAAAGGAGATGTATGCAGTGTAGATCATGCCTTAGGGTACATAGGTGGCAAAGAGATAAGGTTTGCGGGGCCACGGGACACGCGTCCAATGCTGGAAGCGGAGAACAGGACACATTGCGTCCCCGGCTGTCTAGTAGCATTTTCCACAAAACTACCTCCCATTTGGCCACATGGTAGAGAGAGAAATGGCACCATACGAACAGAAGTGATCAAGAAACGATGCCAAAACTATAATAAGGGACGCCCTTCAACCAAAAAGATCAGCTACAAGACGGGGGAAATGAGACATCAGAAGGGCACTAATGACAAAGACTACTTGGCCCGATCTTTCAAGATGCACTTCTAATCTGAAGTAACCGATAGAATCTCCCAATCATTTGAGCGATACACATAACCTAAAGATGGGAACGTTGATCCTACAAGTAAACTGACAAAGTAGACGAACCTCGCGCTGAATAGATGAATCCAACGAGCAACTTGATAATTAACAACAAGCCTCACCCCAAAGCACGACAATACTTGATGAACAAGAACCTTCACGCAAAACACGATATATTGGATAACTAATGATGTCGGGGAAGTTGTCATGCCAACCCGGGAGGGATGGTTGACAAACGAGAAACTCAATGTTCTACATAATTTCCAACCAAAACCCTAATATTGTGACTTCTATTTGTTTATATAGGACAAAGGGGAGCAGTGGTTGGACCTACTGGAGTCGGACTGAGACTCGACCCTAATTGGACTTGGACCCAATAACATAGCAGAAACATTTGGCATGACCTTAGACGTAACATTACATATCGTAGGTTATCCTAGTGTGCCAATATTTAATGGGATGCTCTCATCAACTAAGGATGAGCTCCAAGTTACCTTTGTAGGAGCAGCTTCACGAATCACTTGCATCACCATTGACCTCAAGGCACAAAAGGTATCTATTACAGTCCATTTTGGTCACCCACGGACAAAAAAAATACATGTGTCGATCTGTCTGGGCCGGGTGTAAACCAAAAGATAGAAACAATTCTCAATACATAAGCTTGCTTATGAATCATTTATATCTTGCATACAAGTTTGTTTAATTATCCATATTACTTGTTCATTTACTTCATGCAATATCCTTTTAATATTATGCATACTTGAAGTTTATGTTTTATTTACTTTATATGATGATTGCTTGTTGTTATTTATTTATCAATGAACTATTATACTTTATGTAACAATGATCATGTGTTATATATTGTGTATATATTGACAATAAACTTCAAAGCTCATTTATTTCTCACATTTATGCTCGGGGACGAGTATAGGTTAAACTTGGGAGAATGCTGATGCATGTGAAATGCATCTACGATATTTGTAGTTTATTGTGTTATATTCCTTCATTATTGAACCATAGAATATATTATAATCATGTTTTGTAGTGATTTGGGGGATTTTTCTAAAAGATATCTTTCATATGTATTATAACGTTGTAGACAGGAAAATACTTTTTGTGTATTTTTGACTTTCAGGAACCTTCACGAACTCAAAAGGACCTGAGATTTTTTCTACTAAAGTTTTTCATCAAAAGGAAGAATTTGGGCCTCAACTGGAGCTAGAGGAGGGCAATATGGGAGTACCCACGTAGATACCATGGTCACATGAGAGGGGCCCATTTCCCCTCCTAGCTCCAATGTCGTCGATTCTTTCGCCCACGCTTTTGTATTGACCTAAAACCATCTATAAAAGGGGACCTAATCGCGATCCCAAAGCACACGCACCATGAAGATAGAAATACGAAACATTAGATATCCTGCGAATATTGGAGTGGGAAACACCGCCAGCTCGCATCAAGAACATCTCCATCGACACTATGATGAAGAGGGAACTCCATCCCCGGACTATGGGTTTGTGGAAGTATCTTGTTCTATCTCTCTTTCATGATATCAATGTTCTAGTGCCATATGAGCTGCCCAACATGATTATGGACGTCTATATGTAATCTCTTATGGTGAATCGGTTTTTATGATTTGTATTTGAGATTGGAATTTTCATGTTGTGTTTGATGTATAAGTAGATGTATATTATGTAACACATTCTTGATTACTTCATTCTGATCAAACTTGTATGATGGGACATGAGAGGGGTAAAGTTTGCATTAGATGGAGTAACATGGTAGTATGGAACTGGATAGTGATAGAGACACTACAAAAATACCCCCATGCGTGGTACTTTGGCGGCACAAGCGAGAAGTACCTACGAAAGTTGGTTATTTGGCGGATGAGCAATTGCAACAGCCACTTAGATGCCATGGTAGGCACGATATCAACATATTTTGGTGTTGTGGTAGGTGGAACGCAATATCATCGTTTTCGTGATGCGCTTGCACAACGGTGGTATTACCTATTGAGCCGTGCATTTAAAGCACTGAGTAAAAAAATTCACAATGTTGGAGAGTGGTCAAAGACATCCAACTATCTATTAAGCTTGTCTCACTAACTAGAGTGGCCTACCACCAAGCCTAGACTTTATAGCTCGCGCTCCACTCTGAAGTCTATCTCCATGAATCTGCAGCGGTGGTGCGGTAGCGGAGACTGTAGAGGCGACCGACGACGACACCGCAAAGGAGCCTACGATGGGTGGTTTATATACTAATTCTAGTATATATATCAAATTTGCCAGTTTCCTTTACATATTGCTACAAGGAAAGATGTTTGTGTGACGGATTCCCGCGCAGACTCGTCGCTTTCCATGGCAAGCACACCGGCCACATGTTCCTTGGCTAACACTTCAAAACGCCGAAGTGCTCGTACTTGTTATGGAAGGATCAACTGCACTCGAAGCAACAACAACGTGCTTTGGTCAAAACATGAAAGGAAACCAAGGATGAAGATTTGAGCAATAGCTCCAACGAGGAGGAGCTTGAGAAGGAAGCGAGGGAGCTAGCCAAAGAATAAATTGCCCCTTCACTAAGGCCGATGCATGATATGTGTCTGAATGTTGTTAGATTTCTAGAGCCTGTTAGGATTGCACTAGATGGACTATATATAGGCATTATTAATGATCAAGGATGTAATTTGTTATTTATAAGCTACTGATTTTGTCTACATCTTATATTTATGTTATTGTTGAATGGAAAATTGGGTGCACCATTATGGGGTTATTGTGCACATGCGGTCACTTGTTGAAGAGCCCATAAAACACCTAACCAACTAACCTTCACCAATCCCCTTATAATAGAAGCAACCATTTCCCATGCTTCTAACTACCATGACGTAATCGCCCTCCCCATTTCCCAATAAGACTGGGACTCAAACCCTAGATCGCACTAGACATACTCTCACTCATCATTCCAGTCCCCAAACCATATTTCTCATAAAACACCTAACCATATAACCCCCACTTATCCCCATTATAATATAATCAACCATTTCCCCTGCTTCCAACTACCACGACGTAGTCGCACTCCCCATTCCCCACTAAGACTAGGACTCAAACCCTAGATAGCACTAGCCATACTCTCACTCATCATTCCAATCCCCAAACCATATTTCTCATTAAATCATACGCTCTCTTATCGTACCAATCTCCACCACGACTCCGACCCAGAAAAAACGAGTATATAAAATATATGATGTAAAAAGAAGAGAGATTTGATTCAAGATGTAGTTGGAAATATTACGCTTCTAATGCAATTCGAATATCAAGCATAGATATCTCACTACTATTTCCGCACTCTCCACTTACCCTTGAGATCTAGCGTGTTTGCTCCATCGGCAAACAACTTTTTAGATTTGAGCCAATGACGAAGTTGATTTGTGCAAGGTCGTCACGTTCGTGGTGGACGAAGCATATCCACAAGAGGTCATCGCGCTCGTGCTGGATGAAGTAGATCCTGGATTGTCACACATCATTTCAAATATAGGACATGATGCCCATATAAATATCTATCAAACACATTATGAAGTTACATCAATATTGTTCTTATGAGAAGTTTCTTTTATCCCACCATGTTTATGAGAGATATACAAGTGATATTATGAACCTAGTTCATTTTTAATCATTAGAAACACCTTTTACTTGCATTTACAAGTCCTTTTTATTTTTAGTACTCATTTATTCTGAAAATACAAAAAAAATTATCCTACTTGCATTTAGTTCTTTGATATAGTTTGCATTACTACCAACACTATTACAACACACTCTTGCATATCATTTAGTTTACTTTATGCATTGCATTTCTATTTTACTTGTTGCATACTTACTTTAGTTCTTATATTTCAATGTTTGTTTTCAATTTTAACACGAAACCTTGTGCTTGACAACCACTTGGTGGATCTGGGGAGACAAGGCAATAAACTTTGTTGTTTAGGTTGTTAGAAGAGGAAGTAAGAGTCAAAGAACTATTGTTTCCCTGAGAGTTCGATATTAACCCTCGAGTGACCCTTGTGGGAAAAACACCCTTGATACATAACTATACACTTGGAGTACCAACAAGTTGGCATTTATGTAGTTTGGTGTCATATGTTGCTCCGTCGGAACTCTTGCCATCCCTAGAGGAAACATACAGTGGAGAGGAAAAGGAAGATAAAGAGAGATGGGTGGATGACAAGTGGGTCATGCCAGATAGGGGGAGGAGAGACGGATGTCCATACCTATGTGTCCGACCCCATTTTCCGTAGTTATAATAGTAGGCTACACTAGCACAAAATATAATTTTCTACCATGTAAACTAGGATTGTTGTAGTCATAGATCACGGGATTACCACTAGACGCGGAGTTGCTGATCTCAGTAAAGCACATCGGGGAAGTGTAGACAATCTTCTCCCTCGTCCTTACTGTCTTGTCCCACATACATATCCTCTCATGCGTCTCATCCAAGTGCTAGAGATGCATCACCTCCAAGGTATCCACACATGCGGAGTGGAAGCATCACACGCCAGACTGCTAGGTCCTTGCTAGCAATAGAGGTGTGATAGGTGTGGTGGCTAGGTGGAGTGATCAATGATGACTTCAAGTGCACAAATCAATTGTAGATAGTTTCGAATAAGAGTATCGAACCCACAAAGAGCTATTTGGTTAAGGTCTTTATGCCCCTCGTCAGTATCTACCAGAGGATACTTGTAAGCTGCCGTTGATTTCAAGTAAAGGATGTTTGAAAGGTTTTTGATTGAATGCGTAAAAGTAAATAAAACAAGTAAAATAAAGCAAGTAACGAAAGCGTTTGGAATGGTGGTCGAACTCAATAAGGCTAAAGCGTTCCTGAGGATGTAGAATACACCACTAGCATGTTGTAATTAATCATAATTAGGATAACATATTTCTTATGTCATGACATGTGTGGAGAGAGCTCTATAATAAGATGTTCACCACAAGGCTCGTAGGCAGTCACTTTCTTGAGCCAAGGAATGATGTCATCTCTAAATAACTACCACGATGTCTAAGAGCAGTCACCCATACAGACCACCGCAATTAAGGGTCTCCTCGTGGATATCATAATTAGCTTAGTGAATCTCTCTTTATTCCTCCTTTGATAGTGTAGGTTATAAGCCAATGCTTGTAGTCATAAATAACACTGGACATACTCCCAAACACGTCCTAAGCATTTCACCCTCTCTTTAGTCCCAAAGGCAAATGATATGTGGCCGATTACACATACCATCTAAAAAGAGAGATCAAACACAATATCATAAATCAAAAGATTATGGACACAAGTAATATATCATCTTTATTTTATTTCATAATAATACTAGGGTTTCTCCATCTCCCCAAGAACGAAGGAAACTACTCACACATGGAAGCAATCAAGAACAACATCATAATCAAATGGATGGATAAAAGTATACAGATGAATCTAGTGCAAATCACAATTGAATTTGGAATTACAACAAGATCCAATATATGGGAGATGGGGGTAGTAATGGTGATGGAGATGCAGCGGTCGATGGTGAATGGGATGATGCTATGTCCTCCAATGATGCATGAAGCAGCAACGGTTTGCCCTTCTCCAAATTCCTCCTTCAGATCCCTCTTTGGTGTGTTTTTTCGTGGCTGGAAGTTTCTATGAATATCAGATCTCAGGTCTGTCTTCATGAAGTGAATGTATTTGACGAGGCGGACATGCTGCCACACGGTACGGGCGGGCGGTAGGGGCAGGCTTTGCTCATACTAGTGGTCGTTAAGCTCCCTGGAGCCTTCTCCATGCTTGCCAATCTCTCAGGTGCGAGCAAAAATCAATTAAATGCCTTTTATCACTTAAAATATCATATTATAGCATAATATGATAGTCTCAATTGATATGTTTATAAGATACTTAGTAATTCGGGATCCTGTTGAAATAAGTACAAAAGATGCATGCAAATGCAGTAAAATACCAAAAGCTTGACTCTACTTATGCAAAACCAAGAGGTAAATATGCTTCAATTTTGGACTCATCAATCAACCCTTATCAGCTCGCCCTACCCTCTCTTATATAAGTGTCCCTGATGGGTTTCTACATTAGAGGCCCATTAGTATTCCTAAGTCTGGTATAATTTAGATCCGATCCGAACTAGGCTTCCAACCCTTTAAGTGCGTGATAATATAGTTTTGCACACATATATATAGACATGATGAGAGTACACTACTACTCGGCCAATAGTTGGCATCGACCTCTATCAAGATGTACCAACTCCTAAACACGCACAAAGATCATATCTGGATGAACCATCACAATGTTACGTACATGCCATTTGTTTGCCTCATAATATTTGGTCTAGCTCCAAGCTAACCACTCTTTCTCAATTCTGTAATTCAGAATCCCTAGGTTAACTCTTAACCTTAAGTAGAACAACCATGCATTTCTGGATCCAATCCATCGAGGTCCTAGAGATATCTCTCTCGTGTAGAGAGGGGTAAATCTCATCGTGACTGACCATGCCTGCCAACATGTTTCTTGACAAACCCGGAAGATGCCTTTATAACTACCATGTTATGGTGTAGCGTTTGATAGCCCCTAGGTAGGTTGATTCATATCTCGAGTACATACGACTATCTCAGGTATAAGGACAAATCATACACATCGTGTCGAGATACAACAAAGCATATACATCGTGTAGAGAGAGTACTATAAGCAATCTTGGCATATCTCATGTTGGTCAGCCCAACTCCATGTTTGTAACATGTGTATACATTATTGGTTTGACATGTCCATGTCTATGATTTGTGAAACATAGCCATCAACCAATAAATGTGCTAGTCTAATGTTCATGTGTGTCCTCGTATGAACTTCGACTAGGGACAACTTAAGAATAACCATACAAGTGAAGTGTTTCACGAAAAATTCACATAATTGCCAACCAGTACAAGTTTCCTATTATGTATATTCAAGGAAAAAATATAATAAATTATAGATACAAGGAAATATAACCACTTCTACCATTTCTCTAGGGCATATTTTCATCATTTTCAAAGTATATTTGGTCCATAAATGGATTGGCTCGGGCAGAAACATGGATAATGGTCTGTTTGGAATGTCATGTTGGGTGCACATATTTGTTCACGCGGACACAAACAGACCGCATTGGTCCGTTTGGGTCAAGGCGCTGGAGATTCCCTAAGAAGAGAGGCAATATGATCGTGAAAGCTCGATCTAGCCCTCCAGCGAGCTTAATTATGGTGCCTTCCTTGGATCCTCCATAAATGTTCATCTTCCAGCAAGGAAGATCAATTTGAGGTGGACTAGGCGCCTAGGCGGCCATCTCACACTGCGTGCGAGCACCACACTAGGAGCAAACACCTGAATGACATAACACTAGACACTAAACCTACCCCTACTATGCATGTGCACCTACTACCTCTCACATCCCCACTTCAGCTTGGAAGGCCGTTGTCGGGAAAGGGGATATGAGGCGGAAGTGGAAAGGTGACTCCTGAAACAGGAGGAGAGATACAACAAAATGTACTTATGAATCATTAATTGAGTGGTATGTATGTCCATGTTCATTCAATTGTTCATCTTCATATTCCTTCTCCCTATTTTATCATGCCATCAGAATATGAGAATCACCTAGCGGCCTAAGGATAACAATTTGGGCATTTTGCATATAAAGGAAAATATTAGACGACACAAAATATTGGTTTTACTTTACATGAATTTACAACCAAGAAGGTTAGTTCGGGTTTTATAACACAATTTATTTTGCGCATAAGCCCCATTGGCTAGACTCACACACCACCGGTTATTTGGACCACCTTCATGAAGTCACTCCTCGCCTTTGGGCCAATTATTTTTAGCTTTTGCGGGACTTCCGGGTGAAAACAACCAAAGCCGAAAAGAACTCGTTTCTAAACTTTTTTTGTGAAGCTCACCCTATTTTCACACTTGAAAGAAGTCAACCCACCCCAGCTTCCTGAGTTTGTCCACTTAAAGTTAAGGGGTATATCTCTTTGTTCCTAGCTAAAATATAGATATGTCGCCTAGATCGGGGGTGAATAAGTATTTTAAAAACTATTGTAGACTTGGATTTAAAGTATGCGGAATTAAAATAATGTTTTTTCAAGAACAAAACCTAAATATGCTAGGCTTAATAAAGTGCACCAACAACATAAGCTCGGAAATATAAGTGTAAGAGATATTTCATGAGTGATAAACAAGATATATAAATTTTAAGCTCGATGGCTATCACAAGGAAATAACATGGGTATTAACCAAGGCACGCAAAGATGAAGATGTATCCCGGTGTTCACTCCCTCCAAAGGAAGTTACATCACCATTGGAGAGGTGCGGCTTACCACAAAGGGCCCCTCCCCTCCCTCCCCGAACACTATGATAGCTTATCGTCTTCTTCGGGCACCTTCACAAAGTTAGGGTACCTTCTTATGGTTAGCTTTCCTCCACCTTAGAGTAGACATGCACCAAAACCTCTTCACAAATCACATGCAGAGAAATCTTGGGCCTCCTCAAAATCTTCCATGAAGAGGTCACCATGGCACCAATCCCAAGCTAATTAAGAGGCCACCCTACAAAAGTAATAAGATCACTATATCTCACTCAGAAAAATCAAATGAGGGAGCTCAAATTGATGCAAGTAATACAAAGCAAGAACACAAAAGGATGTTCAAGTCCTTCTGTCTCAAATCCCAGCAAAGCAACACAATATGGGGAGGAGTATGAGGGGAAGTACAATAGAGAAAGTAAACTAACTCTAAGATCTAGATCCAAAGCATCCCCTCACACATAAGGGAAATTGATTGGTGGGATTGTAGATATAGATCTCATATCTCAAACGCCTAAAAAATATGCAAGAACCATTAGAGGGATGGAGAGTAATTAATCTTTTTGAGTTCATTAATAGTGAGAAAATTTGTGCTCAAAATCCTAGTTCATTTGAAGACGACCAGGTTTATAGGTCAAAAGGAAATCTAACATTTATTGTTGAAATAGCAGTCTTGGAGGATCTGGCCCTATTTTGACTGAGTGTCTAGACTACAATAGAAAGTTCCTGGAGGCTTCGACCTTGCGTATCATACAAATCTCTCTTACAAAAAGTGCGATAGCTTTTGCATTTGGGGTCTGCTTTCTATGAACTTGGGCTCGTTTAAAGATAAAAATAAACTCTACCTTATCACATAGATCAAAATCAAATATTAAAAAATATGACGAGTTCCAAATATTAAAAGGTTTAACTTGATAGAAGAAGAGTTATGCAGAACCTTCACCACCAAAAACACAATATCTTTTTGTATATGGAACCCGTTCTTAATATACTTTTGCTTCCTTTGAAGTTAAAACAAGCTTTAAATACTGGCATGGATAAAATCTAAATAGCAATCAAGAAATATGATTCCAACAATAGAAATGTTTGATATCTCTACGAATGATGTGATAAAGGTACTCACCAGAGAGCCGCCTTGGTAGTACACTATTGAACCTCATCTCCCAATAACCACCTTGATATCATTAAAATGGAAAACATATCATGGTCATACCTTGTCTAACACATTTCACTTGAGCTAGATGACGATTATTAGTCCCATATCGCTTGGTGATGAGTCGCAAACTGCTCTCCATAATCACTATTAGAAAGCCTCGCTTATGAATATATTCGCATGCACATTTGCCGCTAAATGGAAGAAAAGTTTCAAGCATATAATCTCTTTGAGATGGGCATCATAAACTTGCACTTTTCAATATTGATGACCGTCGACACTTGATATCACCCTTTTATGGACTATATAAAATATTTCTTTTGATGTAATCCCATGGAAATATACGTAACCCCATATAGAAACACAAACACCTAGATCATGGGTTAGTTCAAACACAATTGACAATTGTTGAACATACCATGAGATCATGAGATCCCACTCGGTACATCATTTACTCTTTTTGTGTTGATAAACTAGAACCCAACCTTTACATTTTATCTTGATCAACCTCATATTTTTTTTCACTCTTCATTATGATGATGTCTTGAAGGTAAATGTGAATGCTCATATAGTATTATTGAAGACATGGACACCATTGGCTCAAATATCTCATGGTCATTCTTCGAATCACACCTTGAACATCACCTTGGTCATCAATTGATCATCTTCATGCTCTATCACAATCTCTTGAGAGACGCAATAAATCATTCACTTTTTTTGAACAATAAAAGTCCCGAAGGACATGGAATCTATATTACAATCTCTTGGTCATCAATTGATCATCTTCATGCTCTATCACAATCTCTTGAGAGACGCAATAAATCATTCACTTTTTTTGAACAATAAAAGTCCCGAAGGACATGGAATCTATATTAAAAAGGCGGTGAGTACAATTTCACTCGATTGCATGCTCCAAGACTTGTTCAACCATGACACATGCATCCGTCATGACCTCGATTGCAATCCATATCTTGCGATAGGTAACGATACCCGTCCACCTCACCGCCTTTTCTTTACCCAACCCTCGACCCTGATGTCACCCTAGCTATCCCTCTAGCCCAGGGCGATGGTTTTCTTATGTTGCTTAGGTGCCCCCACCACTACATCGTAGTGCAAACCTCCATCCTTCGCTCGACACCGCCTTCGTCGTCGCCACTCCAATTCGGTTCATTTCCATCCCGGTCGTCACCACCATTCCACATCACTGTTGTCTCCACCTTGGAGAGCGCAAATCATGAAGAAATCACGAGGTCAGAGATCTTCTATGATTTACGAAAACTTCAGTCGGTTGAATAGAACAATTTATCTTTGCCGCGTTCAATGTTTTTTCCGAGATGCTTGTCCATGTTTGGTGCAGGCACACGGAATAATTTCCGGACAACAAAAGAATTTCATGAGTTTCATGGGAAGTGACCACTTGGTCGGACGACCAAATGAACCCACTATTAGAGCATCCCTAGGCCCTAGCAGCAAGTGGAAACGGGCGTGGAAACAAGATATATAAAATAAAATCGTCCGTCTAAAGATCCACATTGTCTAAATAACAACCTTTTCTCTCTCAAAAATAAAACAGCCACATTGTCCACATTTGGACACCTAGGCCACAATGTCTAAAGATCAACAACTAGCTCTAGAGTCTTTTGCACGTACTAGGAGAGAGTATAGATGTCGTAGACAGCTGCTGGAAAATTATGAATGTAGAAATGTCCACATCGGACGATCTGATCTGATCCGGTAGACCGGTACCGCGCCGCGCGCCCAATCTCCACCCGGAACTGTAGCCGAAGCGATGTCCCTCACACCACACGTCCGCGACCGCGAGAGCGAGCGCGAGGCCGCGACGCTACCACCGCCACTCGGCCAGCCTCGACCATGGCCACGCTGCTCCCCTCGTTTCCGCACGCCCTCTCCAAGCCGAGACATCTGCACCACTCCCACGTCGCCGCTGCCTCCACCAGGCCCGAGGCCCCCAACGCCGCCCCCAGCCCCGCCAGCTCCCGCCTCCGCCGCCTCATCGCCCGCGACGACCTCGCAGAGGCCGCGCGGCTCGTCGAGCACTCCACCTCCCGTGGCGAGGCCCCCGACGTCTACCTCTGCACCAAGCTCATCCGCAACCTCTGCCGCCGCGGACGCACCTCCGATGCCGCGCGCGTCCTCCGCACCGCCGAGGCATCCGGCGCGCCGGTCGATGTCTTCGCCTACAACACCCTCGTCGTCGGCTACTGCCGGTACGGCCGCCTCGACGCCGCGCGCCGGCTCATCGCCTCCATGCCCGTCCCGCCCGACGCCTACACGTACACGCCCATCATTCGTGGCCTCTGCGACCGCGGCAGGGTCGCCGACGCGCTCACCCTGCTCGACGATATGCTCCAACGCGAGTGCCAGCCCAGCGTGGTCACCTATACAGTCCTCCTCGAGGCCGTGTGCAAGAGCAGCGGCTTCGGGGAGGCCATGAACGTCCTCGACGAGATGCGTGCAAAGGGCTGCACGCCCAACATTGTCACCTACAATGTCATCATCAACGGCATGTGCAGGGAGGGCCGCGTCGATGATGCTAGGGAGATCTTGAATAGGCTGTCGGCTTATGGGTTCCAGCCCGACACCGTCAGTTACACCACTGTGCTCAAGGGCTTGTGTGCCGCGAAGCGATGGGAGGACGTCAAGGTGCTCTTTGCTGAGATGGTGGAGAAGAAGTGCGTGCCCAATGAGGTTACTTTTGACATGCTAGTCAGATTCTTCTGTCGCGGAGGTAGGGTGGAGGGGGCCATTGAAGTTCTTCAGCAAATGTCAGAGCATGGATGCACAGCCAACACTACCTTGTGCAACATTGTCATCAACGCTATTTGTAAACAAGGTCGTGTGGATGATGCCTTTGAGTTCTTGAACAATATGGGCTTGTATGGGTGCAATCCGGATACCATCAGCTATACTACTGTACTTAAGGGCCTGTGTCGTGCTGGCCGATGGGAGGATGCCAAGGAGCTATTGAACGAGATGGTCCGGAGGAACTGTCCCCCAAATGAGGTCACATTCAATACATTTATCTGTATCTTATGCCAAAAAGGATTGATCGAGCAAGCTACTATGCTTATTGAACAAATGCCAGAGTATGGATGTTCAGTGGGTATTGTCACATACAATGCTCTTGTCAATGGCTTCTGCGTGCAAGGGCGTGTTGATAGTGCTCTTGAGTTGTTTAATAATCTGCCTTGCGAGCCCAACACAATTACGTACACTACCTTGTTGACAGGCTTGTGCCATGCCAAGCGGCTGGATGCTGCTTCAGAGCTCTTAGCTGAGATGATTCAGAAGGATTGCCCTCTAAATGTGGTGACTTTCAATGTACTTGTCAGTTTCTTCTGTCAAAAAGGGTTTGTCGAGGAAGCAATCGAGCTTGCGTATCAAATGATGGAGCATGGTTGCACCCCTAACCTGATTACTTTTAATACTTTACTCGATGGGATTACCAAGGACTGCAACTCAGAAGAAGCCCTGGAGCTGTTGCATGGTCTGGTCAGTAAGGGAGTATCCCTTGATACAATAACCTACTCTTCAGTCGTTGATGTCCTCTCAAGAGAAGATAGAATCGAAGAAGCCATTCAGATTTTGCATGCCGTGCAAGATATGGGGATGAGGCCAAAAGCTGTGATGTATAACAAGATACTGTTCGCCCTCTGTAGAAGATGTGAAACAGATCATGCTATTGATTTTTTAGCTTATATGGTGTCTAACGGTTGCATGCCTAACGAGTCGACCTACATTATACTGATTGAAGGCCTTGCCCAAGAGGGTCTGCTGAAGGAAGCAAGATATGTACTGAGTGATTTGTACTCAAGAGGAGTTCTAAACAAGAGTTTAATTGAAGAACGGCACTAAGGTTGTGGTTTACACTGTCCATATGCCTTATGACTGAAAACAAAGAGAAAGAAAGTTGTGCATATGCCTTGAGTCGATGGTGAATCTGATGCCTTAGTGCTTTCTAATTCTCCCCAGTCTCTCTCCATGGAGCCTATTCCTCATTCACAGCAAGGTGGAATCGGGTGGCACACTTCATGTGTGTGCATCAAGCTACAATGATCCATGAAGATGGGATAGGTGAGGATTCAATTCATAGTATGTACACATCAGGAGGATGTAACTTTCTCCCAGATGTCTTTTCTTTTTAACCGCAGGGATTGCGTAATAGAGATATATTAGGTTCTTGAAACCTTTTCTTTCCTGGTACACTAAAAGTGTTACCCTATTCCTATATATTTTGAGTTATCTTTCAAAAATAATTGTCCCAAATATTTGGTGCTTAATTACTTGTACACCGTCATATTATCCTGTTAGCACTTAGATTTATGTTACTATGTTAGATATCAAAACTTCCCATTTTACACTATAGTATGCTTAGTTACTCAAAATGTTTTATATTCGAATATCTTTGGTTGTAAAAGTCTCACTAACGATAGTTATCTGGTTCAGGTATTTGAAGTGTGAAGACCAAGGAAATCAAGAAGACAATCTTGAGAGACATCAGCGAAGAAATGAGTGTTCATAGTTATATTGGCCTAGTAAAAATTAAATAACACAGGCCCAACAAAGTTTTTTTTAAACACTTCTGAGTTTCAGCAGTTTGAGACTGACGAATTGAATTATTTGACTATACGTCTACATGTTTATAAACATTTTGGTTTGTCTGCCATTAGCAATGGTATGTAACAATTACTTTTCCCTCCAGGGACTTATTAACCTTGCTTTTGTTGAACATTCTGAGTACCGTCTACTACTTTTGTCTAATTTAATTATGGACTAAATGGTCCTCGCTGAATCATGTTTCTGCCTAGGTTTCCCCCAGTGAGCATTCGCATACCAAAGAGTATTGCAAGTTAAAATATAATGTCAGCTGGATCTTATTTTGCTCTCAACATGCTATTGTACCGTACTAACTTCATCGTCAAGAATCTGCATCTTTGGTAAGCCTTTTAGCTTCTGTTCACTGGTGTATAGTTGCAGCATGTAACTTAATCCTGCAAAATCAGAGTCCATCACATGCTTTATCCTCAAGTTGGGTGTCAGATTCTCATGTTGTTCTTTATATATCTGCAGGTTATAACATTGGGCGTTGATGCAGTACTACATTCACAGTCATAGGTGTGATTTACTTGTGCTCTCGCTGTTGTTTGATCTCCTATACCTTTCGTTGTCCGCAGCAACAGGTAAAGGTTCAGAGTCTCATTCTGTTGTTTGCTTGGAGGTTGGAACTAATCAATATGCAACTTTTTTAATAGAATTTAGGATTTCACTCTATAAGAGAATTTTATGAAGGCTCTTCGGATCAAATGAATGATAAAACCAAAATTCATATGGATCTTTCTTTTACTGCCCAATTCTTTAGGAATCCTAGCAAGAGGTTAGATCTCGTGTGGAGCATCCAACGAGCCATGTTTGCAAATTGTAGGATTCAGGATTGTCATGGCATCTCAATAATTACCTGCTGTGCCCTTGGAAGTTCATGCGATTATATTCGTACAAGCAATGCTGTGCTGGATGATCGACCTTGTGGGTATACTGGCATGACTGATTCCAGTTTATCAAAGGTTAAATACCTTTATTTTGACTTATGATCATTTTGTTTATCAGTGTATGTGTTGCCACCTTACTGGCTTGCGAAAGTGGATTTGCAAATGCTAATGGTGCAATAGTCAGTAACCCACTAGATTGCACGGCTCACCAACTGTGTCATACACAAACAACCTTGCCAGCAAAAGGATCTTACAGGGGCAACGTCCACTGTTCCACAAAATTAGTGCAACAAGCTATCTCCTACGAGACAAACTGTACAAGGCCCATTTTAGGATGCAAGTTTCTACTGTTTTTTCACATCACTCATATAGCGGAACGACAAGGCAGCACCGAAGTTCCTCCGCTCTTCTGTGAAGTCATCGTCTGAGTCTTCGCTGGAGCTTGAATCTGTATGGACTGTTGACATAGCCGGGGACTCGTGGATGCCTTTAGCTATACAGTCTTTGGTGGCAAGCATCTTGACCTGTCCGGCATGGGATATCTCCACCACAACCTTGCCATCATCCTGTGGAAGAGGTTGCTTCCAGGGCTCCCCATCAAGTCTCATATAAGCATGGTCAGCTGCACCCCTGTGAAATTTGAATCGAACACCATGGGCCTGTGAAGGAATAGAGTTTCAGTGTCCAGGAAAGTTTAAACTGAGTGCAAAATATGTTGAAGATAATTTATATTTTGTAGAGTTTCACTTATTGAGTTTATGCTACTTCTTCCGTTGACTAAAATAACTGATGAGGTCACACGAATAAGGAGGGGTGGTGCTAATTACTACTCCCTCCGTTCTGAAATGTAACAATGTAAGGCGCCCATGCATCTCAATATTTAAGTTTCATAATGTAACAATGTAAGGCGCCCATGCATCTCAATATTTAAGTTTCATCAACAATTAGATTACAAGATGCTGTTTATGTGACATGAATATCATATCATTGGAGTGGTATTGAAAAGCATTTTCCAACGGTTTCACTTTTGTGTCACATAAGTCTCATTTCTTTTGCTATAATCTTTTGCCATTGTCAAAACTTAAATTCGAGATGTGTGGCACCTTAGATCTTAGAACGGAGTAGTAGTAAATAGGTAGCCAGGTAATAATACAACATGCATTCTGTTTACCTGAGCAAGACGAGTGCCATGGCCTTTTGGAGATAACAACACAAGGCCGTGCCAAGCATCTTTGAAACCCACAATCTCCAGAAGTCCATCGTCCACAAGTGGAGGCATTACCAAGTCTCTCTGCAGTAGTAGAATTTAAGATTTTGGGTATCATTAAGACAGAAATGTTTAAATTAAGTACAGTAGCACCATAGATTTTGCTATTTTAGGAACGAAGTTAACGTCATCTATTATACTCACTTTTTTTTGCTTCCTCTTACTTGGTGCTCCCCAGGGATTTAGTCCGCCAGAGAAGCTGGGTAAATTGAGACAAACAACAGACCGGATACTGCATTTGTATGGAAAAAACTTGTTAAGAATATGACAAAGTGGTATCGAATTTTGAAGAAGAATTCTGGCAACATATCACAGGGAAGTCAACTTTAATCATACACCATCTTCAAATACTTGGCCCTGTTTTTGACTTTGCACGAATCTTTCAAGTTAATTCTTTGACCACCCATTTTGTAGTGGCATTTATCAGAAGTTATAGAAGTGCGGGGTAACGAAAATGTTTGTTAAAATGTGTCAAACTAAAAATTTAAAAAATACCATATTTAAAGTTTCCTGGGTATTGACTGTTCAAAGTCAAACAGGACAAGTATTTAGAAACAGAATAATAAATTAGGGGAGAATTGTACGAGGTTTGTAAGTTGGATCCACCCATAAAATGCATAGACCTTATTAGTGAAACCCTCCTGCCTTTAAGCTTCTAGGTGGCCTGGTTTAACCTTTCTTTTACCGAAATGTTTATGCTATAACTGAAACTTCAAATTTCCATCTCTGCTCAATGATGAGAATGTAATATCCCAAACACTGACACAGACACTTTCAGTGCGGAAAAAAAGGGAGAGCACATTAGGATTACCTCTGTGGAATTTCCAAGTTTTCCCATTTTCCAGATTTCTTCATTATCTTTACTTTTGCAAGGTGTGCAATATTCCTGTTGTCCAGTGAAAGGCATTGAATTATGTGAGCTGAATGCAATGTTATTAATAAACCTCGACTATTTTTTGAATGCAAGAAAATGATATTGAGTTTCTGACTAACATTTTGTGGAAAAAAAGGGTCCTATACTCAAGTTTTAGTGCCAACAATGAATTACCGTGACATAGGATGACTTAAAGAGGCACAGAACCATCCTTGTGTGCATGCCAGCTTCAAGTATGTTTTCTGCACTACAGATCAAAAAGAGGTTGGTTTGTGTACTATATTAATAGAGAAATTAAAACTAAGCAATGAATACATAAATAAACAAATAAGATAAATGCACATCTGATTAGTTAACCTGATTAGACAGCTGGTTCCTGAATTTCTCTGGATGCAATTTCCTCTCGGAATGAAATGCATAGGACACTTGGGCATCCATTCCTGTGATATAATCAAAGTGTCTTTCAGCCTTTGGTTTTTTATCTAAGCAAAAAAGGTCTGTTTTTTTCTTTCTGCTCAATTTCGTTAAATAGCAAGAATCAATTAAAAATCTATCACCAACACATAAAGTACACTGAAAAAATAACTCACCCATACTGAAATAATTCCAAAACCCCCCACGATATGTGTAAGAATATTCCTGGGACAATTAAAAAAATATGGTTATACAGATGCTATGGGACTCACATAATTCAAAAAATTCATTTTCTCTTTTCAACATTTGCGATTCAGTCTATAGATGGAGAAACGCACAGTGGAGAATCAAGTAAACTTAGCTTTTTAGCATTAGTGCCAGAAACATTATAACTAAGCCACATTCATGAAAACTTAGACGGCTAAGAATAGAAAAGCACAAGACCGCAAGCAAGAAAGTGTACGTTCAGGAACGCTCTAGTCCTTGGTGCATGATATTCACTAGTAGATAACAGCTGTTTTCAGATATTTGTCTAAACTATGACAAATATGTATAATGATATGATGGTGAACTGGTGACAGTGCTCTTTTCAATCATGACAATATCCCAGAAAAGCAAAAGCATTTGAAAAAAAAAGTGACTAAGTTAAAGCAAAAAAGAAATCTAAATTAGGTGAGAGTACATAAAATTAGTCCACTTCAACAATAGTTACCATATCTTCTGGATCTGTCTTTGGCACACGGTGAAATGCATGCAGAGAATGTGGCAAATCAGAAGGAGCAATTGGATCACAAGGAGAACGCTTTGGGCATTTCATTCTCATGACAGTATGCCAGCTGGAACATTGTAGTGATAACAATGTAAGATAACATCCATAGGAAGATCAATACAGAAGGACCATGGAAAATGTACAAAATAAACCCACCTATCAATATGCATCTCTCTTGCTTCTTTTACAGACTGTAGGAATGATATGACAGACTCACTATCCGTGCCAGGATTTCTCTTACCCTGCACAGCAATTATGTGCTACTATTGAGTTTACAGACCATCTTATCATATATTATATCGTATAGCAATTAAGACATATAGTAGATGACATCATGGGAGGCACGTTAATCAGGGTCGAGGAATATCTTAACCCACACACCAGAGGAAAGAGTTATTTATCTAACTTCTGAACAGAAAATCCAACAGATTTATGGCACTAATATCGACAGTTACTTAAGTTCAAGATGACAAGAGATGTACCTTTTACCCCAAAGATATCAAGTTCTTTTATGCACAGCAAAAGGAAAAAATATATTTGAATCCAACATTTTAGGTCATATTGTCAAGTAAAAGCAGGTAACAAAAAAAGATTCATGCAAGTATAACACACTGCACTAGTGTAAGAAGATCAAACAGGAACAAGATTGTGTTGATCAACTACTTCTGACATACATACCCATCCAAATGAATATGGCAGGTTATTTCCAGTTCCCAGGGGAACTGTAGCAACAGGAGGTGGATGAACTAGCTTGAGATCAGATACAACTCCAAGCAACCAACCTGCTGTTCCATCGCCTCCAGCAACCTAATTAAATTTCATGAAAATAGTATGTAAATTCAGCCTGTTCAAATAAGGTACGGGGGTAGGAACATTAGCAAGATATCCGGAGAACAGTGTGTAGCTGCACTCACTATTAGCCTCAATGTTCTATGGATTTCAGCTGCAAAAGTATCTCCATCACGCTTCAGTCTTTCCAAGTTGCTATAGAGTCTGTGCAAGACTTTGTCTGGGGCTTCATCACGTAGATCAAATACCTGCAATTCAAAAGTTTGGGAATACCCCTAAATCCATATATTTTGCTCTGCGGTAAAGATGCACGGGGTACTGCAATACTGAACAAGTATATCTGGTGACCTTGAAAATATGTACCTGAGCATGATTGAGAAGCTTACGGTATGTGACAATTATATCTTTTCCCAGTTGCCCACCACTTCTGGTGTTGATAAAAACAATCACTGGACAGGTCGGTATCTGAGAAACTTGCTCCACCGAGGACTCTGGCATGAAAATATAGGTCGGAATGTAGAATTCTTTCAGCATGTAATATTTCTCAATGTTCTCCATTTGAGCTTGCTACCTGCAATGTTCATGCATCAATGTTATATAAGACCATGCAACGTCTGCATGAAAATGTAATACTAGCCTCCTGCATCACTTATGTTGACTTGACCCTGGTATTGTTTGTCAAGCAGATTTCTTTGTTAAATTTATCTGGATTTGTGAACTGGTCTTCGCAGGTTCAGAACCACTTTCTTTCAATATGCAAGTCATCAGAAACATTAATATTCACTAGCATGTTATAGTGTTAAATCAGGATAGAGTAATGTTTAGGTCATCAGATGAAAGTTAAACTATTTGTGTAGGGTTGTTTTCAACGAGGCGGCAAACAGGAGATTATAGCTGTCGAGCAAACGCTGGCTTGTCCAATCAAGCTGTTCCCAATTCCTTATTTACCTCCCCTGCTCATATGGAAACCCTGCCACACAGATTACCAGCCCATTCTGCACAAGCTGGATAAGAAACTCACAGGATGGTGAGTTGTGATGCTAACCAAATATGGTCATTTACGATGCGGTCAGTCCTCTCAGCTGCACTGATTATACCATGCTCGCCGTCGACATGCCGAACTGGGTGAGACAACCCATTGACAAGTAGACTAGCAGAGGAAGCTTCTTCTGTACAGAGCGCTGTTGGCTAAGTTGTGCTGGTCGACACAATCATGGATGGAGCAAACATTTGCATGCTCACCGGTGCAGAGGCGCTTGCCGCTGCACACCAGGCCACCAGATCAAACGGCTCTTTAACAGGTAGCAGGCCTGTACAGTTTCGCCCTTCCTCTGTTTTTTTGGTCCTTATTCTTATCATCATAGCTTGCTGTTGTTTTTTTTCCTGTTTTTTTGTTTTGTTCTGTTCTCAGTCTAGTTGGTTGTAATTTTGGCGCCATTTTGACATCTGAGTATTTAAGGGGAAAAAAACTATGCCAGTAGGTCACTGAAGAACTGAAGACTGGACAAAATCTGTATACTTTCAGCTGCTTAAAACTGGCATTAGTTATATAAGGGAGCAATTCAAACATCATTGTATGACAAGGACATCCGTTCCATCGAAGGAGCTAGATCTTTTAGGTCACTGTCATCCTTGAACGAAGAATCGTTGCATTATTAATTATCAATTAATGTCATTGTTAATAACTGCTCAGCAAAATGAAGTCACCCTAAAACTGGCGATCTGGAACAATCAAGCCATCAATGATTCCAAATCAAGCCGCGTAATATGCCTTAGTTCGAAAACTGTCACGGTGACGCGAGGTGCAGGCAGCGATTTTAAGGTAAACAAACAGAGAGGTGCCAAATAGTAAGTTTGAATAGTAGTACTGGGAAGAAATCAAAAATTATCAACCTGGTCAAAAAACAGTAAGCTGACGCGAGGTGCAGGCCGTGATTTTATTTAAGCTAAACAAAGTGTTAAATATACGTACTACTAGTAAGTTTGAACAGTAAGACCTGTTAGAATATTCTCGACCTGGTCAAAAAAAAACTGTAAACCTGACGCTAGTTGCAGGCAGAGATCCCAAGCAGAGTTGCTAAATAATACTGAAAGTTCGAACAGTAAGAAGAAATCAAAGATTCTCAATCCGGTCAAACTGGACGCCCAGGGCTGGGAAATATCGAAGCAGCGGATGATTCCACCGACGGATCATGGGTAGAAACACTGGCTTTTATTGGTATAAGATAAGATGATTTTGTTTCAATCCAGGCCACAAACCTGATACGAAAGAAACGGTACCCGCGTAGCAGCGAACCAATCTAAAAAACGCCAGATCAGAAGCACCACATTTTGCCAAGCCATTCAAGACCCATACAAAAAATAAAGAAAAACATTCAAGACCCATAGCAAAAATAAAGGAAACCATTCAAGACCCGTACCAAAAATTAAAGAAAAACATGCCGCTTTTACGTGGCCGAATCCCAGGAAAACGCCCGGAATCTCCGCGTAATAAAAAACCATCGCGCATCCCAAACGAGCGAGCCCATCGAGATCATCACGCACGCCAGATTGATTCACAGAGGGGATGAGCATGTCAGAGATCACGCACCTGGTGCCTGTGCGAAGGTTTGCTGGTGTTGCAGTGGACGGCGCCGACCGAAAGGAGGACGCTGCGTGGCGCGGCCGTGTGGAGGCCGGATCGGAGGAGGCTGGCTAGCCTCGAACGTGCGGGGAGAAAGGAATATGATTCCTCCCCTCCCCTCCCTCCCCTCCCTGCGAGCGAGGCTGCGAGGCTCCGAGCAGCAGCACGAAGCTGCCGTGCGGCGAGCGAGCGAGCAGGGGGGAGGCTGGAGGAGGAGGGTGGAATTGAAATGGCAGGGGTTCCGGCAGGGCGTGCGGACGCGTGTTATAAAGCGCCCGGGGTGGGCCCACGTGCGGTCCCGAGGCGTGGCTCCTTCCTATTTACGGGCAGGCGGGCGGGCGGGCCCCGCGGGATGGCCGCGGTGGGGCCGCTTTGCCAAGATCCCTCTCCGAGGCGAGGCTTGCAGGGTGACACGGTCAGCACGCGTGCTGTCGTGCCATGGTTTCGTTGGGGGTGGGTGGAATCTCACAGGACGCTCTTCCCTGCCCATGTGTCATCTCATCTGGTGGATTAGTTTGAGCTTCCATGGTGTACCCATGGCTGGATTCCGGGGGAAGCCGTCGAGAGGGCTGGGAAGGATCCCGTGAGGAGGAGGGAAGGGAATCCGGCGCAGGCTAGGCAGGCAGCGGTCTGGCGCGGCCGCTCGGTTTTCCAAAGGGACCAGATTCCGCGCGACTGCGGGCCGGCACGAGTGTGCGTTCCGTACGTTTTCCGCGACCGCGGCGGGCGGCGGGCGGCGGCGTGGTGGCCTGGTGGGTGCGTCGCTGATCGGGCCGGGCAGACAGGTCAGAACAACGGGACGGTGTCGGCCGTCTCGATGAGCGTCAGAATCTTGGCAGCCTAGCAAGCAGGTCTTTGCCGGCAGCCGCAGTTCCACCACGTGACGTGACCAGGATGATCCGATACCCGGCGTCCCAATATTCCGCATTTGCTTGCTGCTACGTGGTTCTTTTAGCCGCGCGCTGTCCTATGTTCTGCACAGGTGCTGCGTGTGTTTGTGGTAGGTATCCAATATTCAAAGTGCGTTCCCCTCAAAAAAACGAAACAAAAAAGCATTCCAACTCCATGCTCTCCGTTTCGAAGGAAAAAATATGTTCATGTGTATTCTTTTTGGCAAGTGGAACGTCAAAGGTAAATTACATCGACGTATTTCGATCACCTAACGTCCACTACCGCCGCTAGAGCAAGCCATTGCCGCGGCTTTTCTACCGGAGAGTCAACCTGGCGTTGTTGAAGACAACCAGGAAGTTTTTGTGCATATAACCCTAAGGACCAACGTCCCAGTACAGACAAAGTCGTCACCATCGAACTAATCAAACAGGTAACACAATTTTTTTTGAAGGATATCCACAACTTCATGAGAGCAACGATAGGAAGGTTTCCCACCCTAGCCGGCGCTATTGGCGTGATCTTCACCAACGAGGTACCTTGTCGAGGAGGCGGGTATACCTTATACTGGTCCTGCACAATGCTGTGATATATAGTGACCATAACATCGATGCTAGTTCACCAAACAATAACTTCATGGATCTTAATAGACCCGAGCACAATTTCGAGGTGACCCACCGCCCATCCAGCCACCAAAGTGATAAACAAGAGAGGCGGGTGAAAGGGAAACAGATGTCGCCTAGAGGAGGGTGAATAGGTGTTTTAAAATAATTACGGTTTAGGCTCTAATAAATGCGGAATAAAACTAACGTTTAATTTATCAAAGCACAAAATCTAAAACCACTAGGTTCACTAAGTGCACCAACAACTTATGCTAAGCAAGAAAAGCAACAAGATGATAACAAGATAAAATAATTCAAACACGATGGCTATCACAATGTAAATTGCATAAGTAAAGGGCTCGGTTAAGAGATAACCGATGAACATGGAGACGATGATTTTTATCCTGAAGTTTACTTCCAAAGAAGCTACATATCGGTTGGAGAGTTGCGATGGCGCAATACACTTCGAACGCCACAAATGGCTCATCTTGAGGTTGTAGGGGTTTGCGCATGAAAACAATAAATTTTCCCTACGCCAAGAACTCTAATGCCAGGATCTATCTATTAGTAATGCAGTAACGGGAGGGGATTTTCGCAAACTTACCCTTAAAGACCGAAAAGCGGTTGTCAACGTTCGGGAGAGCGTGGCTGATGTAGTCATCCTGAAGCCGACCTCGGGGTCTTGTTGAAGTCCTTCGGCTCCTGCGTCTCCAACGACTCCTAGTGCCCCAAGTGTTGCACCTCCGAGGGTGTTACGCACATCCGGTGCCTGACGATGACTCTCGCTCCTCCGATCCAGCAGCAGTTATGGAAGTAGAGCTTCTAGGTCTGAATCCTGCAGCGCGACGGTGCTCCGCGGTGAAGAAGACTCATGCTCGCGCGATCCCGACTTGGGACCACGGTCACGGGGAAGAGAGAGTATCAACTGGAGGTCTCCCCAAAAATGAGGAAACCTGTTATTGATTATTGTGTATTTATTTTATCAAAATATCTCACAATATATAGGGGATAACCCCCCACATAGTTAATTGCCTTAGCCATGTGGGACTAAACAAAGGAGAGGGGAGGAGGGGGTTAGCCGCCGCCGGCCAGGGCCCAAGTGGGCCCCATGCGGGGTCCCTTGGCCCAGCCGGCCACCCCCCTCTCTCTTCCCCCTTGGTCTTCCCTCATGGGCCCTTTTCCCTCCAGATTCTGGCCCAATTAGATATTTGACCTTTTAATTCATTTTTATTTTATTAAATAATTATAAATCAATGATTAAATCAATATTTAACTTACATATTATTCAATCCCCGTGGCTATGAAACTCCTTCCACTTCTACTCGGGACATCCTCCAGACTTACCGAAACCCTTCTGGTTCTCTCTCTTTCTTTTCTTTGGTGATTCTACTGATACCAAAACGCTCTTTGCGCATCATCAAGCCCTTAAGCGTGATACCCCATGGTTCGTGAACACTCTAGACATGGTCGAGACCTTCTCGTACCAATGATCATCATCAGGACCTGGATGCCCATGATGACCCCTGTGCATTCCACGAATCTTTCATCGCTAAACCATGAACATCATGTCATATTCCTTTTGTCTCTTTGATACTTGCATTATCATCAATGACATCACCATGTAGTGTTCAATCTTGTTACCGACAAATGCTATTTGACTTGTTCCCATAAGTGATATCCCCGTAATCAAATCACACGATGCATAACTATTGGATATAACTTCTCCGAGTGGCCCTATAGTATCTTTCCATCACGCAGATGGACAAATCCCGCTCTTGACGCATATGCCTCTACATGTTCCTTCGAATACCTGAACACACCTTTATGATCATCGCTCCCGCAAATGGCGTTTAATGTTATCTAAGTATTCTCGGGTGATAGTGATTGATATGGCCTCACGGTCTAAGAAATAGGACACTAGGTCTATTCTAATCATCATAACTTGAACTTGTGACATGATCGGGTCATGGTGCTTAGGTTGGGTATAGCTCATCATCTCATTCTCGTAATTAGGTGACTCCATTGTCAACTGGCATAAATGCCACATGATCACGAAACCTTGATTATCTGTTGACCAATGAACCAGTGACTAGAGATTCACCGGGAACTCATAGTTGTTTGTATATCACACGTGTATTGACGTTTCCTTTCAGTACAGTTATAGCATGATATAAAACTTAATCATAAACTTTATGAAATATGATAATAATTCATATTATTATTTGTCTCAAGGGCATATTTCCAACAGTCTCCCACTTGCATTAGAGTACAAATAAACTAGACGCATTTGTTACTAATCACCGGCACCATATAACCTGGCACCTCTGATCATGCTTGCTCATGGAAGAGGTTGAGTCTTGGGTTTGGACTTTCCAGCCCCATGTCCTTTGTAACTTACTAATGTCACCTTAATTGACATTAATACTTTATCATCTCATGATAACATCTTGTGTATGTATCGCAGTTATGGCAATAGAGTGAGGTCGGTTTCCATGAGCCAACAATGACGTTAGATCAGCCAAAATAAGCTTTCTCATGGGCACTGTTCCCTAGGACACACTCTTTGAGAAAAGACGAACTAGTCCCACTATAACAATATACATCACGTTAGATGGTACCCTTATAGTTTATTATAAATGTAGTTATCGAAACACTAGTGAACTATGTGCATATTTCTATGTTTACCACCTCGCTTCCTACTTGACTTCAGTCGGTATTATTGATGCAAGGATTTCCAATCTTTTAAGGTTGACATATTGATGTAGCTCGACCTACGGTCATTACCACATCAAGGTCTCCAACTTATGCCAAGTCGTCATGGACACCAAAGGTGAATCCTATCCTCTTTGAGATCCCACTTCCAACCCTATTGAATGGTATACTACTTCATACTCCGTCCTATGACCATGATAGGTTCACACCGACAAGTACGGAGGCAAGGGAGGAAGCCCGAGGACTCACGCCCGACAAGACGGAGGCTTGGAAGAGGAGACGAAGGAGACAGAGCAAAACCGGCGGTAGAACCGGCGAACTGGTTTCCACGCCATAATTCCCGGCGCCAGCTTCGGCGGGCCGGATCCCGCGCCGATCGAACCAGCGACCAAACCGGCGAACTGGAAGTCCAGCCGGAAACACATATAGAAGTGCAAACCGGCGCTGACCGGAAATATCAGCGATCGCTGGAACTTCTGGCGCCACATCCGGCGCCACCAGACTTATTGTCGGAATACTCCGTATGTGGACGGATCTGGGTTTGATGCCCTGGAATATTCCCTTTACTTACCCCTTTGCCTAAACTACCCCCATTCTAGTGGGTGGCCTATAAATATAGCCCCCACCCCTCATGTATCCCTTAGGCATAGATGATAGACTAAAGACAACCCTCTTTATGGAATCTCTAGTTTTGCCTCATCCCCTTTACCAAAAGGGGACCGACTATCATCACCAGCTCGTTGAAGTTTGCATCGCGCCTCCCTCATTGTACAAGGCCTACGTTTGCGAGTGTATGAGCGTAGTTCTCGAGGCCCTCTCCAAGGTGTTCTTCCCTCTCCGCTTGGGATCGAGGGAGCATGTTGGCCGATCTTTCCTTGCGAGGCTATCGGACCGGTGGCCACCGGTGGGAGCAATTGACCTTCTATCATGTGAATTTTGCGTGTGGTCATCGTGTTCTTCGCGAGGCGTGCGTCCGCTTCTGCTACCTTCTCCCTTTCCCATCACTTTCCATCGATTTGATCACGAGATCCGTGAAGATCGAGCCACCCTTCGGGTCACCCCTTAACATATGGTATCAACAGCTTTTGGTTGCCATGGATTCCTCATCGATTTGGTCTTTTCCCCCTAAATTCAAAAAATTTCCACCAAAAATAGCCCCAATTCGTGTTTTGGATCGATCTGTGATTTGAGTGTGTTTTGGTAGGTTTTGATCTGTGGATTACTTGTAAACTTGTTGATCTACCTTCCCCTGTGTTCTCATGGCCTAATTCCATCATTTACCCCTCAGATCTGAAGTTTTTCATCAAGTTTTTCCATAGGAAATCGTGTTTTTCGCGTCCCGGACATGTTCCGATGCCAGGTCCGGCAGACCGATTCAGCAGCCGGAATTTCCGGTCAGAATTCCGGCAACCCGGCCCAACCGCCGGAAATTCCAGTGCGAATTCTGGTCCGCCGATTTGGCCGCCAACAACTTCAGCTCCGCACTGTTTTGAGCATAACTTTTGCATACGAACTCGGATTTTGGTGTTCTTTATCTCGTTTCGAAAAGGAGAAAGAGATCTAAAACATCATACAAATGGTTCATGCTATCGACTCCATACAAATTCCGTGAGCAAGGCGGAATCCAACAATAAAGGGTGAAGATCGGTGAGGAAACGTATATACATTCCGTGACTTCTCCCCACTTGTTTTCCTTTGTGAGCTACACTATCTTTGAGATCAACAAACACCTATTGAGACTAGTTCCTCCTATGATTGCTTGGGCTATGCACATTTGATACTTGTAGAATTACGAGCAAAAGTTGTGAGCGTGCTATCTCATATAGTTATCTTGTATAGTTGTTGGCACAAGGAAGAGGCAAGTGAAAATAGAATAGAAAGAAAAAGAGTGATACAAAAAGAAAAAAAAGAAAAAGAAACAAACAAGTGCCTCATAGAATAGGAAGCGCAAGCTCGATGAACATCAAATAGGTGGTACTTATTGTGCATATCTTGTAGCCCACCAATTTTATTGCAATCTAACTAGCGTATCTCCTTGCACTTGTGCGACACGAGCTTATAGTCTTTGCTAGGTAATCATTTGGTTCTTAGATCACTTTTTTCCATCGCACAAGTTCCATTTATCCCAGCGTGTGTGTTTCCTTGTACATAATTCCTATCTTGTGGATTGACTTGTTTTGCTTTGTGATCATCGTGGTTCTTTACTTGCCATTACAACATCTTGATTTCAGATTGTTCTTGGACACGCCACCTTCCATACCCATCCAACATAAGATTTGTGTGTGTGTGTGTGTTTTAGTGGTTAGTTGGTTTTGGTGTTCCGCGTGAACTTCACTTTACTTGGTTTTGTTTGCTCTCAAGTGTGGCTAGTTGCACGATACTATCTTCCAAGGTAAAGTAAGGTTTAATGTTGCATCCCTAACCCCTCTACAACTTCCATATACACCACTTGGTCTTGTGAATCATGTCTAGGGACTCCGGAACCGAGGATGATATCTATGAAGAATCCATGATGAGCCACCATGACTACGACTCCACAAGTATAGAGGACATGACAGAGCACGACACCGGCAATGGATCCGCATGCTTTGAGGACCCGGAGCACTACACCTACGATGACTCCACATGCATGGAAGACATGGAGCACGTCATCAACTATGGCTCCTCAAGCATGGAAGACTTGGATCTCTACATCGATAATGGCTCCTCATGCATGGAGTACATGGAGCACTACACCGACAATGGCTCCACATGCTTGGGTGATATGGAGTACTACATCAACTACGACTCCCCAAGCATGGACAAGTTCGAGTGCTACAACATGGACACCTCACCAAGCATGGAGGACATGGCGAACTTCACCAACTTCGAGGGATCTTCCATGAGCCATGAAGAATACCTCCACCGCTTGGAGATGGAAGACTACTACACCAAGCAAGAGGAGGCGCATCATCAAAAAACCATGACCTTCAAGGACAAGCGTGCCACACCAAAGGGCACAACCTACTTCGATGTTCCACCTCCAAGGAGTCAAGCGCCAGCACCTACATGGCGTCATGCGCCACCATCTCCAAGGCGACAAGCGCCATCACCTCCAAGACGTTAAGCGCCACCATCTCCAAGGCGCCAAGCACCACCATCTCTAAGGCGCCAAGCACCACCATCTCGAAGACGTCAAGTGCCACCACCTCCAAGGCATCAAGTGCCAGCAACTACAATAAGATTAGCGCCCCAACATCATCTACCAAAAGAGGCGCCACGAAGCATGAATCTTCATCGACATACATCCTCTCGTGATCATTGCCGACATCAAGAGGATACAAGACGTCGTTCAAGGCATATTCGCCATGACGATGGAGAATACATGTTGAGCACCATCCATAATGCTCAATCAAGGTCAAGAAGGCACCACCATCATAAGAAGAGTGCCAAAGAAAATGATCATCGTCACGAGTGTCATGTGGATGACCAAGTACTTCACCAACACAAACCTTTGGCAATACATGCCAATGACCTCCGTAGACACCATTATCACAAGGCACCTTCAACTACTAGTTCAACCACCAAAATGGCACCAAGAGAAAGCCTTCTTCCACACCATAAAGCTCCAACACCAAAACTTCAAGTTTAAGATGAAGCATCCACCTACAAGAGCTTAAATGCTACTTATTCTCCAAGCACTCCAAGAATGTAATTCAAGCAAGAGATGGACCTCTGCTTCGCCAAGTTGGACGAGGCCATCAAAAATATGACCCCCAAGAGATAGAAGAAAACAAGTTGCTTTGCCAACAAGTGGATGCAATATTAAAGATGGCATCAAGGACCAATACTTCCTATATGAGTGTCACCACCACAATGGCACCAAAAGTACAAGACGACGACAATGTCGAGAATGGTTAGCATGGGATTTTCCCTTCACCAAAGGAGGCGCATGGAGTTGAGCACACGGAGCCTATCCCCATATGCTTGAGTGATGATGTGGTACAAATCCCATGTGAGTATGAGAGCCACTTAGCCCACTTGAGTCAAAGCAAGAGTGATATGAGTGACTCCACCATACGTGAGATTGAGTGCTCCCACTTGAAGGGCATGAGTGATACACCGAGTGATTTGAGAGTGGTAGTTGATAGGCCATGTGATGCCACTTTGATTTCTAACAACTTACCCTCTACCTCTCGTGTGTTTTCTCATGATGTGCTAGGTTCCATGGATCACGAAGCGCCAAGCTTGGAGATGATGATGCCTTCTACCGAGAAGATGTACATGGTGGATGAAGATGATGCCATCCCCATATTACATGAAGAAATTGCCCACATGGAGGCCAATACTACCACAACACCCACTTCATATGGGAGGTATGAACAAGGTAAGAATAAGGGTGTTGATGATGCCATGATCCCACTAGTGGACATGATGACTTGCATGATATGGATGATGTTTGTGATACCACATATGCTTCATTGATTTTTCCATGTGATACTTTGACTTTCCATAATGTTGAGCATGTGAAATTATTTGATTGTGATGATGTTTCCATAGACATGCCATGCTCTAAACGTTACATTGATGATATCATTTCTTGCACTTTGTTGAACAATTGCTCTTTCCAATGCTTTGCTTGCAATGATGTTACCAATGGTATCCCTCGGATAATGCTTTGTCATGGTTGTTTTACAATTTCTCTTGTTGCTAGCAATATTATGGATGATTTCTCTTTCACTTGTTTTGCTTGCAACAATAATTCTCATATGTTTGCTATTGAGATGGCCCCCATAGCCTTCTCAAATTTTGGAGATTTTGATGATTGCCATGATAAGCATGTTCCCCATTTGCATACTCACCATGCATCTATTTTACACTTGATTGGCACTCATGGTGATATGCACAAGAAGAGATACATCATGATGGATGATGTATTTCTCTACCGTGCACACACGTTCTTCCTTTTATCTATGATGTGTGTAGGTACCAACACAAGAATTTCAACCTCGGTCGAGCACGAGTTGACAAAAAGAGCTCTAGAGAGCATCCCCCAAGTGAGTTCAAGATCGAACCCAACTCTGATACCTTTTGCATGCTTTGCATCTTTCATGTTGAAAAATTGCTCTTTCCTCTGGTTAGATTGCAAGCATGTTGATGGTATTCTATCACCTTGTGACAATCATGTTTTGTTGCTATTGGATATTGATGCTTTGTGTGTTGCAACAAAAATGTTGAACAATTTCTCTTTCCGATGTTTTGTGTGCAACCATAATGCCATTATGAGCATGTATTGTCATGAGAGCTTCCAAGTCTTTCGTATAATTGTTGCAACAAACATAAGGACCACTTGCTCTTTTACATGGTTTGTTTGCAAACATGTTGATTTTGCTTCCGCTTGCGATACTCATGCCCACATGATTTTGGCTTTTGATGATCTGTGTTTGGCATCCAACATATTGAACAATTGTTCTTTCCAATGGTTGGTTTGCACACATAATGATGTTTTTTGGATATCCTTCCACATGTGTTTTTGCCAAATTCTCCTAGCTTTGCATCAAAGATGTTGATCAATACTTTAGTCAATTGCTTTGAGTGCCACACTAAGATGCTTTATGGAGTTTTTGAGTTCCCACAATTGGATGATGTTCAAAAGATTTACATGCACTTTAACCTTGCATATGCATCCCGTTTGATATATTTGAGTTGTGTTAATAGTGTTGTGAACAAGAATGGACATGCCACAAATAACATGCTCCTCTATCACACATAAACATATGTTGTTTGGTTTTTGTCGTGTGAAGGTACAATTGCATACACGTCAACCTCTATGGACCATAAGTTGACAAGACGAATTGAAGAGAGTTACCATGGTTGCCCTTCATCGAGTTATCTATACACTATAATGTGACTTCCTTCTAATTGAGGACTCATGTTATGATCTTCATGAATTGGCTACGCTTTAAGTGTTGCTTCGCTTTTGTTGTGAGCTTTGTAGGCTTCATGGAAGGCAAAGGAACATTGAAGTGTTGTCAAGTCAACCTTCTCGAGGACGACTATATGGTGAACCCCAGGATCAAGAATGTCTATCGACTTCTTCTACTTTGTGATGAGCATGGAGAGTCGAGGACGACTCTTTTTCAAGGGGGGAGATGATGTAGCCCAACCTACGGTCGTTACCACATCAAGGTCTCCAACTTATGGCAAGTCGTCATGGACTCCAAAGGTGAATCCTATCCTCTTTGAGATCCCACTTCCTACCCCATTATATGGTATACTACTTATACTCCGTCCTATGACCATGATAGGTTCACACCGACAAGTATGGAGGCAAGGGAGGAAGCCCAAAGACTCACACCCGACAATACGGGGGCTTGGAAGAGGAGACGTAGGAGATAGAGCAAAACCGGTGGCAGAACCAGTGAACCGGTTTCCACGCCGGAATTCCCGGCGCCAGCTCCAGCGGACCGGATCCCGCGCTGACCGAACCGGCGACCAAACCGGCGGACCGAAAGTCCAACCGGAAACGCATACAGAAGTGCAAAACGGCACTGACCAGAAATATCAGCGACCACCGAAACTTCCGGTGCCAGATCCGGTGTCGCGGACTTATTGCCGGAATACCCTGTTCGCGCATGGATCTGGGTTTGATGCCCTAGAATGTTCCCTTTACTTACCCCTTTGCCTAAACTACCCCCATTCTAGTGTCTGGCCTATAAATAGAGCCCCCATCCCTCATGAATCCCTTAGGCATATATGATAGACTAAAGAGAACCCCCTTTGTGGAATCTCTAGTTTTGACCCATCCCCTTTACCAAAAGGGGACCGACTAGCATCACCACCTCGTTGGATTTTGCATCGTGCCTCCCTTATTGTACAAGGCATACGTTTGCGTGTGCGTGAGCGTAGTTGTCGAGACCCTCTCCAAGGTGTTCTTCCCTCTCCGCTTGGGATTGAGGGAGCATGTTGACCGATCTTTCCTTGCGAGGATTCTATTGGATCAGTGGCCACCGATAGGAGCAATTGGCCTTGTATCGTGTAAGTTTTGTGTGTGTTCATCGTGTTCTTCGCGAGGTGTGCGTCCTCTTCCGCTACCTTCTCCCTTTCCCCTTGCTTTCCCATCGATTTGACCATGAGATCCGTGAAGATCGGGCCACCCTTGGGGTCACCCCTTAACACATATGCCCTTATAACATAACCCTTTATCCTTCATAGACATGGAAAACATGTCTACAGTTCTCACTTAGACATTGTGCAGAAAGTTAGCTCAATGTTCAGTGATTCATACTTAATCACTTCCGAATGTTTCTTCTTGGATCATATATATTATGTTGAGTTCTCACCATGGTTTCTAAGAAAGAACCTATGTCTCAACATAGTGGATGGCTATCATCCTTTTCTTTCTTTAAATCGTTGATGTTTAACTTAGTGTCATTCCTAATTGGAATGACCAAAGACCATTTTTAATCAATTCCTACCTGAAACTATTTTCAGAATCTCTTTTAGGAATACATTACAACACAATATTATACTTACTTCTCAACTTTTAATCCCTATAAATCATTATTTATTAGTGCTTGCACTTTCGTTCTTAATGTGTCAAATACATACAAGAATTGAGCTCCCACTCAAAATATGTTCCCAGCATATTTGAGTCCAAAACTTACATTGCTCCCACTCAAAATATGTTTCCTACACATTTTGAGTATGAGACATTCATTGCTCCCACTCAAAGATGTGTCATTCACAATGATTTGGGAAGACTTTTATAGCTCCCACTCAATTTCTTGCAAATTGCATATCTTCTCAATATTTTGAATAACTTCAAAATCCCTTGATCAATTATCAAACTGAGAGTTTTTATTACGAGATGCTAGTACTTTACAAGTACCAAATCCATCAGACTTTTAGCACATCTGAACCAAATTCTTTTGTATTTGTCCAATGCATTATTCATGACAAATCGTGCCTTTGTAGTTCACCTTTTCCATCATGACCTTGCAATCATTTGGAAACTTCAAGCAACCTTTTACTTGGTAAGATTTAACAACATCTTGCTTTCTAATCTTAAGTGAATTTGTCCTCTAGGATTTCTCATAATTCTAGTTTACCATCATTTCCTTCGTAGTTCGTAGGTATGCCATATTCTGATAACATGACAAGTGATTCATGTTTCCATACTAGATGTGGGGTACATTTTTGAACCCTACTTTATTTAGTAAAAACACTAGTGGGGAAAACACAATGATCATTATCATTGATTCGTTCCTTTATGAAGAGAATCGTTCAGGAACGCTTTCCTTGTGCTTCTCAGCACTCTAATGCAGGTTTTTGGATCCTCATCGTGTTTTTTTCACTATCTTCCATTAGCATTATATTCGAGAACATAAACTTTCTCGAGAATGCACCAAATTTTAAGCAACACTAGTTTTTCCTTTCTTTGGGTTCTAGCCATGGATTTTGTATTCATAGTTTCCAATGAATACTCTAAAAGGACTTGTTCACTATTGTTTTGGTGATATCGAATAACTCCAAAACTTCCATGACAATCCATACAAGATATGGTGCTGATCTCACGAATTCATATGGTTCACTTTATACCTGATGAGTGTTTGCTATTTCTAACTAATGGTATTTACACTAACACTACAATGATTTATTCGGTGCCACCTATTCACCCACTTGATATCAAATATCACATTGTGATGCTTTGCACTTCACAATACATCATGCCCATTTTATAATGCCAAATTTCATTACTATTGATCAAATTGTAGTAATTAGATTTTCTTTTATCTTTATCAAATGGTTTCATGCTCATGTTTCCTTTGGTAAACTTCTTTACAAAATTCAAACAATCACAAAATGATAATCACCACTTTGTTGAAATACGATACATCCAATATGTATTTTCTTCCAACAATTCATCAAACACTTTGTATTCATGCAATACACGGTGTTTATTTATATTTCCGAACTTGGGCATGATTCATATGTGACAATAAATCAAATGACTTTCACATATTATCAACATAACTTCGAATTTAAACAATGGTTTCATTCAAAAATTAATATAACATTAAGTTGGGTATTTTCAAGGCATTTTCAATATTTTACATATATTCATGCATTATCAATTAGTTTCACAAGAAGGATAATTCACACATAATCGAACAACATATGAACACAAATAGAAATCATTCATAGAAGCAAAACAACTATTTGTTACAAACTCATATGAATAACTGTCTCACAAAGTGTGAGACACACTAAAGAAGTTCACAATCCATCGATTACAATGATCATCCAAAACGATAAACTAAGTGATAAATGTCGAGGGAGAGTGTTGTTGTCCATCATCATCATGATCGCCATCAACACACAATGTCACCTCCTCTCCAGCAAGCAGCTCTCATGCAGAAGGACATGTTTTCACCAAAACAGAACAAGTATCAAATACTTTAACACTTCAACAAGTGTTTGCAAGATTATAACATTTATAAAACTGTATATCAAATATATACCTTTGTCATCGACGACCTGTCCAGCAATGGGTTCAACTTTCACATTCCTGAAATGTGATATGAACTCATGGAAATCATGTGTTTCCCCTCACCTCTCATGATGCAAGTCCTGACATGTGCTTGGTAGCTTGGGGGCAGCGACCGCAGCAACACGCATATTGCAAAAGAGTCTGTCAGCCGGTGATCTAGGAAGTAAGTGAGCCTCATGTATGCATCATGTATGCTCTCCAAGTGGTTCTCTATAGAAGCATTCTCTTCCATCTTTATGGAAAGGAAATCTCCTAACAGCTTGTGCTCCCATATGCGCACTTGGTCCGCGAACTGCGATATAAGCTGTACCATCATCACATGAGGGTCAAGATTACCCACAATTGGGTGCAACTCATCAACCATTCCAAAGTGCATCATCACTGAAATGAAGGTGGACATATCACGACGGTAATAGCGGTCTTCCCGTTGTTCTGGGGTCTTATAGAAATAAGGATGCTCCAAATCCATCTCGTAGCGTATGTAGTCGACCAATTCATTCTCACTAAGGAGAACATGGAGATGTGCAACCCACTCAGAAAAGTTGGATCCATCTAGTTTGCGCTTCTCTCCTTCTAACCAATCGTCAGTTGGGAAGGTAGCATCGGGGAGAACCATTTCGACATTTATAATTGCAAAAAGGAATTTAGACTAAGTTTATAATTATATGAGTTACAACAAGAACTCCACTAAAAACTCCTATCCCCAAAAAGGGTTTTAGTGATCACACAGTTCCTATTCGCTACATCACCCCCGATCGTCACGGTCAGCGACATAGTTGCAAAGGTGGACGCCAAAACGTCGATCACATCGTTCATGCGACTCGTGCTCGATCTTTCGACCATCCGTGTTCTGAGGCAATGTCTACACATGCTAGGCTCGCCAACTCAACCTTAGTGTACTCATTGTGCAACATGCCTTACACCCACCATATGTGAGCGCAGATATGTCTGACACCCGGTCGTCACGACCTGCCTCATAACGTAGAACTTTCTTGGTGGTGCACATTAAGGGAGAACACTTTCATTGGTATTTTGTTTAGGGATCATCTTATTAGGCTACCGTTGAGTATCTAATACTATCACACAATAAGATGCACAAACAATAAACATTGAATGTAAATGCGATGTGATATGGTCCTTCACGTTGTGATCTCCATCCCGCATCTCCGGATCCAGCGCGAGGGTTTCGACGCCATAGGCAGTAGGGTACCGGTGCCTCCGGTGTGGTAGTTCATCATCACCATAACCGTTACTACTACTTAGCAACATAAAGTAAACTACTTTACCTTGACTACTACCATATCACATCACAGCGCCCCTGCAAAACAAAGTTAGACACCTCTACTTTATCTTTGCGTGTTCTACGTGGCTGCTAGGGCTTTTGCATAAGAACCGGTTCTTACCTATGAACTTTCACCACAACGTTGATCAAGTAGTTATCTATACTAAACCCCTTTTAGGGTCCTCCATTGCAAATGGCATACCAACTAATGCGAGAGAGACATACACCACCAAAGCCACTTTATACGGTACAAGCCGTATGTCAAGCGTGGACCGGTCTCACAAATGAACGTGTAAAGTCAGTTAGGGGCCGCTTCATCAAGCATTACTACGGTATACACAAGTATGTGTGGGAGTGTAACAACTAAAAGATCAATGCCCACACGCTACATCTCGTGTGTTCTACCCGTACTAGCAATACTACGCATAGATCTAGCTCCGATACCACTGTATGGCTTCATGCATGAAAACAATAAATTTTCCCTATGACAAGAACCCTAATGCCAGGATCTATGTATTAGTAATGTAGTAATGGGAAGGTATTTTTGTGAACTTACCCTTGAAGACCGAAAGCATTGTTAGCGCTCGGGAGAGCGTGGCTGATGTTGTCATTCTAAAGCCGACCTCAGGGTCGTGTTGAAGTCCTTCGGCTCCTGTGGCTCCAACTAATCCTAGTGCCCCAAGTGTTGCACCTCCGAGGGAGTTACACATGTACGGTGCCCGACGATGACTCCCGCTCCTTCGATCCAGTAGCAATTGCGGAAGTAGAGCTTCTAGATCCAAATCCCGCAGCGTGACGGTGCTCCGTGGTGAAGAAGACTCCTACTTGCGCGATCCAGACTTGGGACCACGGTTACGGGAGAGAGAGAGAGAGTATCAATTGGAGGTCTCCCCAAAAGAGAGGAAACCTTTTATTGATTATTGTGTATTTATTTTTCAAAATACCTCACAATATATAGGGAACCCCCCCCCACATAGTTAATTGCCTTAGCCATGTGGGACTAAAGAAAGGAGAGGGGAGGAGGGGGCTAGGCGCCGCCGGCTAGGTCTCAAGTGGACCCCACGCGGGGTCCCTTGGCCCAGCCGTCCACTCCTCTCTCTCTTCCCCTTTAGTCTTTCCCTCATGGGCTCTTTTCCCTCCGAATTTTGGCCCAATTAGGTATTTGACCTTTTAATTCATTTTTATTTTATTAAATAATTATAAAAAATGATTAAGTCAATATTTAACATTTACTTACATATTATTCAATCCCCGTGGCTATGGAACTCCTTCCACCTCCACTCCGGACATCCTCTAGACTTACTGAAACCCTTCCGGTTCTCTCTCTTTCTTTTCTTCGGTGATTCTGCCGATACCAAAATGCTCTCTTCGCATCATCAAGCCCTTAAGAGTGATACCCCATGGTTCGGGAACACTCTAGACATGGTCGAGACCTTCCTGTACCAATGATCATCAGTGGGACCTGGATGCCCATGATGACCCCTGTGCATTCCACAAATCTTTAATCATTGAACCATGAACGTCGTGTCATTTACTTTTGTCTCTTCGATACTTGCATTGTCCGAGATCTAATCAATGACATCACCATGTCATGTTCAATCTCGTTACCAACAAATGTTATTTGACTCGTTCCTGATAAGTGATATCCCCGTGATCAAATCACACGCTACGCAACTATTGGATATAACTTCTCCGATTGGGCCCTGAAGTATATTTCCATTACACGGATGGACAAATCCCACTCTTGACGCATAATGCCTCTACATGTTCCTCTGAATACCTAAACACACTTTATGATCATTGCTCCTGCAAATGACGTTTGATGATATCTAAATATTCTTGGGTGACAATGATTGATATGGCCTCATGGTCTAAAAAATAGGACACTAGGTCTATTCTAATCATCGTAACTTGAACTTCATGACATGATCGGGTCACGATGCTTAGGTTGGGTATAGCTCATCATCTCATTCTCGTAATGAGGTGACCCCCCAATTGGCATAAATGCCACATGATCAGGAAACCCTGATCATTTGTTGACCAATGAATTAGTGACTAGAGGTTCACTAGGAACTCCTAGTTGTTCGTATATCACATGTGTATTAACGTTTCCTTTCAATACAGTTATAGCATGATATAAAACTTAATCATAAACTTTATGAAATATGATAATAATCCATATTATTATTTGTCTCTAGGGCATATTTCGAACAGAGGTGTGGTGGCTCGATGATCATCCAACGCCACACAAGGCATCACCCCAAGATGCGAAGGCATGCAACACACCGACGTCACAAAAGGCTCACCCAATTCTCTAGTGAACTCTCCACAAAGGCCTACTCATGATACACTATGGGACACGTGAGGGTGGTCACCGAACTCGTACAAGGCTTGGGGCAATCTCCACAACTCAATTAGAGGGCTCCCAAGAAATGCCACAAAGGCTACAAGCTTGAGGAACTCCATAACAATTAGAGCCCCAAGAACAATGCCACAACAAGCCACAAGCTTGAGGAATCTCCACAACTTAATTGGAGGCCTCAAGAACTCACCCCAACTCCACACAAACGTCCAGGGTTCCAAGAACCCAATAGTAACAAGCCCAAGAGATTCATTGCTGAATATCCGAGGAGAACTCAAACCTATGCACCAAATGCAAGAGGCAAGTCCTTCACTCTCAAATTCCACCAAAGCTACAAAATCTATTGGAGGAATAAGGGAGGAAGAACACAAAACTCTCTAAGATCTGGATCCCAAGGATTCCTTCACAAAGAAGGGGATTTGGTTTGGTCGGGGTTGTAGATCTAGACCTCCTTTCTCAAATCCCTTAAAAAGATGCAAGAATCATAGGAGGGGAAGGGGAGAGGACAAGCTCTTCAAGGTCAACAATGGAGGGATAGAGAGAAAGCCAAAAACCAAGAAAAGAGTTGGTCCCCACGAAGGAGAAGAGGAGCCCATTTTAAAAGGGCTCCCAGATCTGCTTGTTATGCACATATTCGTGCACATACGGTAGTACTACTGGGTGGGTGGTACTATCGTCGTCACCCTTTCAATGGTCAAAAAACAGCGAGAAGAAAGACATAAAAGCGAGCCTAGCCGGTACCACCGGTGGTTCACTGGTACTTCCGCCTGGGACGATACTACCGCCCAAGATTTTGATCAAAATTCCGCCAAATAGCAAACACCAAAACAGAGAGTTTACTGAATTGAAACTAGGATGATCGGAAAGAGAGCCAGAAAAACACACGGTACTGTCGGCGACTATTATGCCCGAGCAGTACTTCCGGCGCCTGGCCGGTACTCCCGCCCGCAAATGGTACTGTAACATCCCAAAACTCTAATCCAAGTAATCAAGATCCAAATCATCAAATTTAGAGTTAAGAAAAACTTTTCCATTAAAAAATATTAAAGCATTCATATGTGTGTGCATATAATTTAGCAGTTGATTTGAATTGCCCTGATTAAGTGATCCATTGATTGTAAAATGATTCTTAGGTGAATTAAACATCATCTAGATCATTCCCAAACATATCCCAAAGAAAAACAAATCAAAATGAATAAACTAACCAAATGGTCATTTGTGCCATTTTAATCAACATGCCTACTTTGGCTATTCCTAGGACTCAATTCTTCACAGAAACAAATGTGGATCTTTGCACCCCTGGCTAGTACATGTAGTGATGTACCAAGGCCCACCTTGTGATCTACCAAAAACTTTCAAACACTAATTTTAAATGGCATTTGAAAATTGAATCTAGAGTAGGTATCAAGATCACACTATTTCAAAAACCACTCAAATGAACTCCATTTTCAAATCCCAAGCAACTAGAGATTCTCAAGCATGTGATCAACAATTCCACCAAAATTCAGCCCAAAATTCAAAAATTTAGTTCATGGGGCCATTGTGTCGAACACCTTGCAGACATAATCAATTTAGCCTAACTATTACTGTTTTTGATCAAACCTTGTCAAGCAATTTGAGTTGCATTGATCATTCTTGTCTCCCCTGAGCCCAACCAGACCAAAACCCACCCTAGTTCTAGCCCCTGGCGCCAGTGCTACGCCACCCCGATGCCATGCTCGCCGGCCAACGTTGCCAACGCAGCAGCAGACCGCCAGCCCCTCTCCGCCGCTCCAGGAAGCTAGGCGCCACCCTACCGCCACCCACGGTCCACCCCACGGGCACTGCCAGCCACTGGACCACTCCCCAGCCTCGCCGCCCATTCTCTTTGCGCGCAGCTAGAGCGCGCCAGAGCGCCCTCACCGTCAGCATGCCACAGACCTCCCCTCGACCCAATACCGTGCACGCCGCTCCGCCTCGACCCCAGCAACCCGCCAGACACGGCCGTGCGCCACCGCGTGACCCACAGTCGCAGAGCGCCGTGTCGAGCACCGCCTCTGTCTCCTAGAGCGCGGGACGCTCCCGACCAAACGCCACCGCCCCTAGCCGCGCATTTAAGCCGTAGAGCACCGCTAGGAGGCAGGCCATCGTCCCCTACCTCTAGCCACGACGATAGAACGTTGTACAGCCCTCGCCGGAGTCGCCAGCCCATCCCGTTCGGTCCCCTCGTCGACCTATAAAAGGAGGCCACCCCAGCACAAAACTCCTCACACCATTCCACTCCCCTCTCATCACTGATCCTTCCCCACCTCTCACCGGAACCGCTCGAGCCATAGTTCGCTAGAATTTTGCCGGAGCTTGCCGCAGCAGAGGAGGAGAGGTGCCGTTGATTGCGACTTCCCCAGGAGCCGTCACGACCACGCCTAGAACCACCGTCGTCACCAGCTCGATCGCCCCCATCGCCATGTCTAGATGGAGCCCTGGTAAGCCACCCCAGACCCTCACCGGGTCGTTAGGGTTAGCTCTCGCCGGCGACCTGTTCGCTGGGGACGACGATCCTCAACCGTTGATCCATCTTTTAATCTTAGCGCTGAGAGTGGCCCGTACCGCTTCACGTTTGATGTGCCGCTGACCTGCGGGACCCCCCTGTCAGTTGTCATCCGTGCCGCGGAGCGTCACTGGGCCGGCCCATTAGTTTTCCCGCGCGACCCAGTTAGTTCAAATGTAGATTTTTCTATTTTAGTTTGAACTCACTTATGTCCCTTAGTTTAAAAATCAATTCCAGAAGATCTATTGAACCAAATTGAGTAATTCAAATTTTGTTAGAAAGCCTCTGAAAAGATCTATCCAAGCCCGTTGGATTTAATTCATTTAGAGTTAGAGATCTCTGCTAGTAAAAATAACAAGGCAGAAGCTTTTGCACATTCAAACATTTTTATAAAATCAACCATAATAGCTTTTGAGTTGTTTCCAACTCTCAAAAATCACATTTAACAATACCTATCTGAATATGTAATAATATTAAGGTTTACATGCAGTGACTTTGGACTAGTACCAAAATAATGCTATATAGGCATATCTAGTCACTTTAAAACATTAATTATTAAACTTAAACTTATTCAAATGTGATCCAACCTTTAAATCACATTCCCATATGTTAGAATGTGTGGTGATGACATGTGTCCACATGATCCCATATTTTAATTGGTGAATATTAAATCTTAGTTATTTTTCAATGAGTAGAAATTACTTTTCTTAAATAAAAAGAATGAAGCTAGTTATTAAAACCTTGTGATGTTTGTGATGATAATAGATTATCAAATGTGTGCCTTAGAGTGCTAAGTTAAGTCTTGTTTGGTGATTGTGTACTCCGTATGTATTTATAGACGATAGTACCGACCAAGCTTTCGAGGAGGAGGAGTTCTACCCGGAGGAAGAGGAGGAAAACTTCAACCACTGCACCAACCAAGGCAAGCTATTGTTAGCAAGCTAGAATTAAGCTAGATAACCTAAGCAAGATGCATTAGGCATTCTTTGGTTATACCAAGTTGACTAGTACCTACTCCAAGTTTTACTTTCAAGCTTTTACTTTCTTTACTTTACCAAAGTCCCTTACTTGTTGAAGGTAGCATAAAAAGTATAAAACTTGACCTATCTAGATAACCTTAGATGTCATTCTAGGGCATGAGATTGAGATTAGCATCCCACCTTAGTGAACACTCTTAACTTAGTAGCTTAGAGCTAAATCAAAACTTGAGTCACTTTAGATGGGAACACTTGGTGAAAATGAATTGTGAAAACCTTGGAATGATGAGTCATTCTATTGAGATGTTTTGACATGTCTTGAGAAACACAAATGGTTTATGATGATGAAAATGTTGAGGCATGAGCCTTAGCCCTTTTACAAAAATTGATGGTTGGATTCGGATGCGATACCATTCCAATTTTACCGTACAACCACAATACCTGAATTGGGTAAGGCTTAGCGGGAAGTTTATATGCATTAGTATTAGTTACCTCACGGGAGAGGTTTGAGCTGAGCCTACCTCTCAATGTTGTCCACCTATGCAGTGCCCAAGATGACAGATGATCATGGTTGGGGGGGCATGCTCATAGGAGAGGTGCTTATACTAGGGTGTGTAAAGGAAATGTTATGTTTGATTATATGCATACTAAGTATGATTATTCAGGGTTATCCCTAACAGATGGTGAAAGTGTACCACCTCTGCAGAGTGTCAAACTATTTGAATAGCCGCGTCCGCGGTTATGGACAGTTGGAGGGGCCATACTGTTTCGTTGTCAGATGTTTTCAGAATGACTTATAAAATGAGTGATGAATCTTGACTTGACCACAATAGGGTTGTGACTATGACACTAGCTTCCCAACTTAAGTGATTCTAGAACTTTATTTTATCTTTCTTTGTTTCTGAACTCAGCTTAGGTTTCAAACTTAACTTATTAGTTAAACTTCGCTTTAGCATTTCCCACTAGAACTATCCTACTTGTTAGTGGTAGTTTTGCGAGTAGTTAAAGAGTACTCATGGCTTTTGTCCCTGGCTATTCCTATGGCCAGACTATGAAGGAGACTACCAAGATGACGGACAGCAGGATGGCTATGATAACTAGGACTATCTGCCTTCGTCAGCATTGCCTGTGCCCCTGAAGATGGACCCCACCGCTACGCTTATTATTTATTTCGCTGTTTGTTGTATTAAGACTGGATCATGAGATCCTTATGTGTGTAAGACCTTATTTATGGTTTGTAATGAATGATGTACTGTGATATCCAATCTGTTATGTCTCGCAAAAATGGTAATCCTGGGATTGTGATGTATGACATAACAGGCATCTGGGATTAAAAATCTGGGTGTTGACAAGTTGGTATCAGAGCCATCCTGACCATAGGAGACCCTAGTTAGAATGGACATCCGAACAAAAATTTAATTTCAAAACCAAAGTGAGTATTTATGAAAAACTATTTCCTCTCTTACCCTTGGGAATTCATTCTTTCTCAAAAATTCATGTTCCTCAAATTCTTACATTACTACCTAAAATTTGACACACTTGATCACTTCACTAACTTCCTCATCCTAAATTCTTGTAGATGGAGACTCAGTTCAGCAAGTTTTACCAGTTGGGAAACGGAGGTCAGCTGATCTTCGAGAGGGACCTAGATTCACTGTCAGAGTTATTGGGACACCCACATCCGGAGTTTCTTGGAGCTCAACTTCCTAGACCCCCAGGAGGAGATTTACAGTGGCTAGTCATCGCTGATCTTTGAGGAAGCATAGAAGCACCAACGTCTGGGAGAATCCAGTTCTCCGTCAGAGAGAACAACTAGCTAGATGGATTAGCCAGGGCAATGCATGAAGCTCTCGGACGTCTATGTTCCCTCAGTGTCAAGCAAATCCAGGGAACCCGCTTTGCGCACTATGCAAGGCGTGACTTCATGGGAATGCCGATGGAGATGCCAAGTCACCCGGAGTTGAAGCGTCAAGTGGAGAACCTTGACTTCCTGCTGTACGATCGCTAGAAGGAGTTGGACAATGCTAGGGAGTTTGCCAACCACAACCGTGCCATTGCCGACTAGAAGGCCCACACTTTCTCACTGCTAGTCAAGGAGCGTCAGTCTCTTCGCCTCCAGCGCGAAAAGAAGGATCGCACCATCGCCCGTCTTCGCAAGAAGGTGGCCGACCTCGAGAAGACCGTCAAGGAGCAAGAAGCTCAGCTTGCAGCAAAGGAGGAAGAAGAGGAGGGTGAAGACATCCAGGGAGACATGGATTCTTACCTCAGCAATGATGATGACTTTCTGGAGGAAGATGCCGTGGACTTCTACACTGACGGTGAGGACTCCGACTTCATCGACGATGAGTAGATGCACTAGAGCACTATCGTAGCATGAGATGTATCGGTCCCACTGTATCGTAGCTCGCAGAATGGTTCTTAAAACCATCGGTTTTCCTTGTTGGGGTGTGCGTGTGTGTTTGTATCTTGTGCTTTGCTTGAATAGGCATGGTCCTCGTTTAATTTCAGATCAATCAATCGGTGGTGTTACTTGCTGATTCTAGGCACCTCGCAAACATATATAAACTGGTGGGATTCGGTATAAAGGAGCGAGGTGGGACTATTTGACATTATAAAATATCCATTTGTTCTCTTATTATCGATACGTATACAGTCGTTTTCAATCACATGGCCGACCGGTAGAAATTGTGGGCCAAGCAAGCAAATTGAGCCTGTTGTCCAGCGGTAACGATGTAGAGGAGGAGTCTAGCAGCAACGATGCATGCAGGTTGAGATCGGCATCCAAGCATTGGCCTGCTCTAGCCCAGGATTAGCCCAGCTGCACCCCTAATCCCTCCCGCACGGGAGTTTTTTATGGAAGGCGAATATATTGCCTTTTGGGTGGCACGGTGGGTAATATGTCCTCCGATCAGAGGGTTGAATGGTCTAAAAAGAGTTGGACCGGAAGAAATAATCTGTTCTTTATTTTATATATATATATATATATAGGAAAAATACTTCTTACTCCCGGGTGTAACTACACCCACGTCTCATATACTATCTTACGGAATTATTTGTAATATTTTATCTGTTTGAGTATGTTTATATACTATCTAAGATACTTTCAAGCAAGTTAGGTGAAAAAATTGCAAATGCACCCATAGTTTTCAGTATATATGTAAAATACCGTCATATTTGTACGTACAAAAGTATGTGAATAAAAATTACATACTACCCAAAAGATAGTATATTTACTACCCAAATATTCTTATATCCTTCATACTATCTATATATAGTCTCCAGTATGATAGATACTACCTAAATTACGTGAAACACACGTGGGTGTAACTACACCCGGGTGTAGTATGAATATGTCATATATATATATACTAGCACACATGTCCGTGCGTTGCAACGGAAGAAAAAATTATTTCATAGCACGAGCACCTTGTATGATTACTGGACGGGTGCATTGGACCCACACACTCGGCTGATCCTACGTTGCTCGGGAGCAAAGAAAATCTCTATCTATGAGAACAACTATCATAACATTGGCAATCAGACAAACAACAAATTTCAAAGACGCATCAAATTCAGAAAACCTTTGCTTCATTGTATTCGTCTTTATACAACGTACTATTGAGAACTGAATTTTATTAAAACTCATAATTTGACTTTGTGTCTTTTCAAGGATCGGATTAGATATTTTTCTAGCCACATTTTTCCATTGACACTATCAATTTTCAAAATACACCTTTGTACCAAAATCTTCTAGCTAGTATTTTCCAAAGAAATACTCCCTCCTTCCAGAAATAACTTGCTTAGGTTTGTCTAGATTCGTCTAGATTAAACCAAGTAAGTTATTTCTGGATCGAGGGAGTACTTATTTTAACTAACCAATTGATCCTCACTTTATTAGTTCTATGCAAAACTGCAGTAGCCAACAACGCATATCGTATACAGCGCGACGTTAAGTATTGGATTAAATTGGCAACATGGACATGCAAACATTGGCGTCTATGTGAGAAGAGGGTCCGCTGGCATTTTATTCCATGCGTTCCTATCCTCTCTCTTCATCCCTCCTCTCGTTATAGCTCAGCCAAGTACAAATTCATTTCACATTTCTCTTTCCCTTACCTCAATCCGAGTTGACACATCCTTCTCCGGTGCTACTGCTAGTTTATTTTAGAGGCTGTTGTGGATATTTTCAATAACTCACGGACATATATAAATAGGTCGAATCTAATATAACAAAACGAGGTGGGACTATAAGTTATTTCTGGATCGAGGGAGTACTTATTTTAAGATCCTCACTTTATTAGTTCTGTACAAAACTGCAGTAGCCAACAACGCAGATCGTATACAGCGCGACGTTAAGTATTGGATTAAATTGGCAACATGGACATGCAAACATTGGCGTCTACGTGAGAAGAGGGTCCGCTGGCATTTTATTCCGTGCGTTCCTATCCTCTCTCTTCATCCCTCCTCTCGTTATAGCTCAGCCAAGTACAAATTCATTTCACATTTCTCTTTCCCTCACCTCAATCCGAGTTGACACATCCTTCTCCGGTGCTACTGCCAGTATTTTAGAGGTTGTTGTGGATATTTTTAAATAACTCACGGACATATATAAACAGGTCGAATCTAATATAACAAAACGAGGTGGGACTATATACAATACAAAATGCTAGGACATTACGATCGACCCGTCAATTTTTTTGGCCACCTAACTGCACAAACTGGATGGCCCAAGTACAATCCTGCCCCAGCACACCAGGCGAGCAATATTTTCTTTAAAAAAAACCACACGAGCGATTCCCCAACCGCACCACATCTCATTTCTAATTTCACAATGTGCAGCAGCGAGCGCCGCCGCCTGGCTCTCTATCGCCGGCCGCCGTCTTCACCTTTAGCTTGCCGACCCCATCTCCCTCAAAACCGTCGCCGTGGTGCTCTTCTCTTCGCGCGAGCCCCACGCTTCTCTCCCAAGCTCGCGCACGAACCTCCCTGCCTCGTGTCGATCCCCTCCACCGAGCCACGTCGATCCTGAGCCCCTGGTCGCCTTCTCCGTCACATCTCGAGACCGCCCTTAGTTTGCATGTCCCTGACCCCAGCCACGACCCCGTTCCTCTCTCCTCTGTTAGTCGGCGCCACTTTGCCACAATCTTCACCCGGTCTAAGAGAAGAGGATCTCGCTGCCATGGGGTGGAGCTTGGTTGAAGAGTGGCATAAGGCGCACGAGAACCTCAAGCCCCACCCTCCGCCTGTCCACGACCTCATGCGCCTCCCGCGAGCTCTACCGCCGCCTCTCACCTCTGCCGCGCCTAGGGGGCTCTCTCTAGCCGATTTAATTCCTTTCTCTTGTTTGATTTCAGAGATCAATCAACGGTAGTCCTTCTTAATTGGTTGCCGATTTGCTTGCTGATTCCAAGCACCCTGAGAACTATATAAACCGGTGGAATTTATTCTATAGGGGCGAGGTGGGACTATCCATCGCTCTCATTGATGCGTGCAGAGTTCCAGCAGAGTTCCAGTTCGGAGGAAGTGGCCACCTGCGCAGGCACTGCGGCCCAGTGGATTTCTGGCCCAGTCTGATTTCCACCGGTAAAGCAAGGAAAGAAAAGAAACAAACCATTATATCTATATCTAACTTAGCAGTGGCAGTGGTGGGTAATTTGTTCTGAACTGTATGGACAAAATCGTCTAAAAAAGTGTTGGACCGGAAGAAACAATCCGTCATTTATTATTAGGTATATATATATATATACTAGCACAAATGCACGTGCGTTGCAACGGAAATAAAAGCTAGGATTCCATTCAGACACAACAAAGGTCAAATATAACCTCTTACGCTATTGTCAAGATTCATCCCCAAGAGTACACTATCTTATTTCCTTCGTTATGTACCAGTTCCGCTAGAGTTTACTGGGTATATACTCCAGCTATTTCTTAATATGTAAGTAAAAATAGAAAGATATAAATCAAGAAATACAATTTATTATGATGAAAGATGTCTTTACGGCCAATAGAAAGATCAATAATAAAGACATTATCATTAAAGAAAATTTTCAACTCGAGGACTACAAACGGCATGGAGTCTATATTAAAATAACAAAATATAAACAATAAATAAGTGTAGAGTCTGCATAGTGAAAGATATATTATGTTATGCATGTAGAAAATGTCTCCTAATACAAGAATCATCATTATATAGCTTTGTGGACAACATTAATATTATTTAGGTCGTAGTCTTAAATCGTAGGTTATAAAGCAGAGAGGATATGGGCACAACATTAATGTTGACAACTTTATTTGCCAACATTTAGGCTGAAAGGTTTATATTCTTCAGTTACTAACGTGTATCCTTATAAAATCTTGATTGCATTTATTAATTTTGAAGTTATAGAGTGATAAAGTAGTATATTATGAGAGAGGTACTATCAATTTCTAGTACCAAAAAAACATCTCTAGTACCAACATAGATATGGAGTACGTGAGCTATTTTAAAAAAATATAGTTTTATGTTTCAAGGATGGATAAGTTTCGTTCTGAAATAGGACAAGAGTAAAATAACCTTACCCTTACTCGAGAGAATAATTGTGTGCAATTATCCCAATAAGCATGATGCATTCACAACGTTTGAGTATGTTTGTCCCATGTATCATAAATGTGTGGATAACCAGTTATAAATGGTAGCAAATAATTTGAGACTCGGAAGAATCAAGGAGAACTACAGTGGAGTATAAACTCCACCGATATCCTTAATACCTTAAATGCCAAGATCATTTGTTCGATATTAACTACCAAAACCAATATTGTGTGATCTAGAAAATAATTCTAATATCCATTCACTGATTAGAATAGAAAGGATCTACTTAGCTTTTACTGAAAAAGGTTATTATGTACGATATACCCACAAATAAAATGTTTTCCCCCACTTTGGAATTTTTTTAATTCTATTATTCCTTTGCATGTTGGAAGTTTTTCCCATGTGACACAATCTAAGGGTAATCCCGTATAAGAAAAAAGGACACACAATTATAGATTAAGAAAGGAAGAGTATCTGAGCTATATGTCAAGTCATTACATGCCGTATTATCACCTTTTTCCTAGATCCTATTATGATATATCAGCACAATTAAATGGACAGTACAAAAGTTAATAGTCTTCTGTATCAACATGATTTCTCATCTATCCTTCGAGAGCATCTAACCTTTAATCAGATAGTCATATTTTCCAATTTTGTTCTATTTCTCTAGAACAAGAAGAGTGAACCATGTAGAAATAAATCAGTGCCATACCTAGCTAGCAAACTCGAGATGAATTTGCAAGAGAAATAATGAAAAGCATGTAAAGGGACAATTAGGTAGATCGTAGCTGAACATACCTTAGTATGTCTTCATAGTCACTATCTAACTTCCAGATTCTCGAAACTACTCAAAATCAATGGAAGAAAACATAGATTATTTAGTTACAACCTAAGGATAGATCATCATCATCATCAGCTAGAGACAATCAAAGGTAGACGTCCTATTCTCTCTATAGTGCATTATCACGTCATGAAAACAAATAGACACATCCAAGCCTTTAAATTTAGTTATACGTGCGAACCAAGAACATGTATAGAGACTTAGATGATAGAACATGTAAGTTTTGAAATTGGGATTATTTACCTATTGAATCAGGGCATATGTTTGACGGTGGTGAACCAACCTTGTGAGAGTTTCTGCTGCGCCTATCCGCTGCAGTCCTTGCACCCATCGGCCTCACCGGTGACTGTTGCGGCCTGGTCCGCTTTAATACCTGTTCAGAAATTGGAGAGGTGCAAAAGCGTTGCTTGCCAATGCAGTGAAAGATTGATCAGAGTTGTCCTGCATAAGAATTGGCCATTTCCGCCGGAGGCACACAACATACACACGAATCGATGGTATTGCTAGGCATGCACGCGGCCGAATCAAATGGTAGATCGATCGGTTTTGTCCTACATAAGAATTGACCCACGAATCAGTTTTATTGCTGCTCATGTATCATGACGGCCAGATCGCACACCGGATAGATCAGAGTTGACTTGCAAAAAATTGGCTACTGCCTCTCGATCAGCATGCATGGTTACCGGATCGATCAGATTGGAATTAGATCAGATTGGAATTGGCTACTGTTTCCTGATGAGCATGCATAGTTACCAGATTATCCCGCCAGATCGCGCTTTGTATGCACTGGTGATCGAGAAGATTTTTATTTTGGCGACATTGATTTCTATCATGAAACGTCGCCGCCGATGGGACTGCCTCCGACATGAGCGATCTGGCTCTCGTTCATGAAATATCACCACCGACCGGACTGCCTACAACAACAGTGGCATGGCTCGAGCTCATGATACGTCGCCACCAGCGGGAGTGCTTCGGCACTGGCGACACGACGGGGCCGTCATAGTCCAGGAAAAATTACACACTGCCAGCTAACATGCATACATGTGGATTAGATTCGTTAAAAGCTCAATATCCTCCACTTTGTTTTAGATTTTTTCTTTTCTTTTCTTTTAAGGTGATGTGTCAGCCTGATTAAAGGAATCGTGGCGTTGGAGGTGATTAGGTTTACCTTTTTTAGGACTCGCCTCAGCCATGGGTGAAGTTGGATGGAATTCTACTTATTGGTGGCTTGGTGGGTAATATATGGTTTGGTGGGAGGGCAAAAAAGTCCAAAAAAGTGTTGGACCGGAAGAAACAATCCGTCCTTTATTATTAGGTATAGATTATTATTTTTTATATTTTATATTATTATTATTATTATTATATTATTAATATATATATATATATATACTAGCACAATTGCCCGTGCGTTGCAACGGGAACGAAAAATAGCGTCACGGCAGTTAGATGCGCCATCACTGCCTTCACTACTCGCTGCTTCGGTTAGGCGACCTGGTACACGTGCGCTAGGAAAACCATGCGGCGCCATCACACCTCACCTCATTTTGCTAAGGGTTGGTATCGAGACACGGATGTGCGACTATGCTCCAGCAATGGCGACTTCTATGCATTTGACAGGTCATTTTACATGTCCAACTAATTTGGATGCCAGATAACAAAAATAGATATAAATCTCTCCTCTAAATTCACATGGTAATAATTTTTATAATATGCATGACATGTCCCTTCGTAAAATCACCATTCAGAGCAACAGGCCCGTCCCTGTTTTTAATTTTGTTCATCCCTGCAACCCTACAAATCCCCGTCCAGTTTATAATTTCGCAAACTCTCTCCCGTTAACCCACGCATAGCTCATCATCAAGCATAATTCCTTCTTAACTATTGGATTTTGGTCGAAACAATGGTGCTGCAGTTTTGTTGATCTGCTTGATGATACTCAAAGGAAATTACCTCCATATATAAACTGATAGGACTCGAATTAATAAAGCAAGGTGGGACTAAACTTGACACGCACCATTAAGACTGTGGCGGTTCAAGTTGCACCGTGCCTGGACGTACGTGCGGCCCGGCCCATGTCACAATGACATCGATCTGTCTGGCCTCAGCCTGCTCTCCTATGACGCTAGACAGTAGCAATCTAATTTGACCGCTACTCATGTCTGTAGATATATCACAATCTCAAAAATGAAATCTAATTGGATACACGACCACTAATTATTGATTATCAGGTAGGTCGAGATTGATTAGTTGGTTTCCTCCTGCTGCTTGTTCGTGTCGCAGACACATGATTCATTCTCATTGCCAATACCCCGCAGTAGATACGCAGCGCTGCCGTCGTTTTGGTGCGCTGCCCTCGTAGGAAAAAGCCTTCTTACTCCTGGGTGTAGTTATACCCATGTTCATATAGTCCATACGAAAGTATATATAATATTTTATGAGTTGAAGTATGTTCATATACTATATCTAAGATACTTTTAATAAAGTTACGTGAAAAAATAACAGGTTGACATATGGTTTGCACTGTATATTCAAAATACCTTCATATATATTTGTACGTAAAAAGAAATTATGTGAAAAAATCATACATACTACCAAAAAATTATTATGTATACTATCTAATTAGTATTATATACTCAGATAATCAACTTAGTTTGTCATTATATTTTATTTGATATGCACAACAATGATATCTGTTAACAAAACTGCTCAAGCCAATTGATATACTCCCTCCGTTCCAAAATAGCTGACTTGAGTTTGTCTAGATTTGGATATATCTAGACTCGTTTCAGCGTATAAATACATTCGAATTTAGAAAAATCTAAGTCAGTAATTTTTCTGGACAGAGGGAGTAAAAAAATTAGTTACCCGACTGGTAGCTTGGCGTCTCGTGTTGCGTAGTTGTAGACTGTATTAACCATGAATCTGCTCCACGCCTCTTATCAATTTTTTGCATATCGTCATGAATTGCCCCATAAATCAATCTGTCCTTTATGGAGCGGATACGTCTAGCTAGCCGGCCGGACGACATGTCTCAAGGAGCTCTCTGCAAACCATTATTTCATCTTCTGTAGTGATGGACACGTGCGATTCATGATGATTGTCCTCTAGATTGACAACGTGATGCCGTCTCCTCTGATCGTAATCGTCCTTGGCCTCCTCGAATCCCATCGAAAGATCCTCCGCCTCATGCTTCCATTGTCGTTTGTGCTGGTCGCTGTTCGGCTTCTTGCGCTAAGCATAGCGAGTTGCCACACACCATGTTATCGATCGGAACGAATCGACTGTAGTTGTTCTGGCCTTGGACTCTTCCATGAATCAACGTTCAAATTTAAATTCAAGAGTACGTGCTATCCCAACCAATCGGTACAACTCACCAGTAGCATGGTGGGTAATATCTCTGGACTGAGAGGGGTAAAAGGTCCGAAAAAATGTTGGACCGGAAGAAACAATCCGTCCTTTATTATTAGGTATATATATATATATTATTATTAGGTAGGTATAGGTATATAGGTATAGGTATAGGTATAGATAGATATAGATATACACCTATTTATACACAAGATTTTTTTTTGAAAACCATCTATTAAGACCAGCAAGCCGTCTCATTAAAAACCTTCTAGCCCTTTTCGGTACTCTAAAAGAAAAAGAGTGCGTCTGAAACTTGCTGGCCTGGAGACAAGTCAATTACAATCATGTATGATGAGCTCCGACACGTAGGAAGGAGTTGCACCATGGATGAGACCATTAAATCCTGACTTGCCTAATTGTGCCAGCACATGCGCCGCACCATTACTAACTCGGTCTAACTTACAAACAACAATATTCCCAAAAATCCTAAGAAGGTCCCTTGCTTCATTGTAGATAGCCCATCCATCAGAGAGATCCTGATCTGTACTTGATATGGCATGAACAACTCTAAGACAATCAGATTCAACCGTGGCCCGGCCTGGCCCTAGGGCCAACGGACGCTTAATACCAATTACGCATGCTTGCAGCTCAGCCTCCCCCGCACTTGCACATGGGTGAAGGCACTTCCACTCAGTAAGTAAGACATGGCCCAAATGGTCGCGGATGGTGATACCTACCCCTGCCATCTTAGATACTTCATCCCAGCCAACATCAACATTTGCCTTTAACTGTCCTTCCATAGGGGCTGTCCACTTGGATATTTTCAACAGATCTTCTGAGGTCTTCTGGTCATAGGTGTCCGGGAATCACGCAGCAGAGAACGATCGGTGGTAGTTAGCAATGAATAAAGCCGAGGCCGTGATCGATGCCTTTCCATCCCCATGAACCACATTATTTCTATGATGCCATGCGCGCCATAACAGAAAAATGATTTTCGACCGAGCCTCCTTTAGGGTATTACTGAGAAGATGCAAGATCCACTCCTTGCCGCCCACTTGGAAAACCTCTTCCAGTGGAAGCTGCCATTGCTTACGGACTTCTTCACGAAGGGCATGATCCAGGGTACAACGTACAAGGGCATGATGACTGTCTTCTGTTTCCTGACTGCAAATGAAACAGACATGATCAATCATCTTAATCCGTTTTTGAAGCTCTGATAGCACAACAAGGTTGTCTGTCGTTGCTCTCCATGCAAAGATTCTGAGTTTTTGTGGGACAGCCGCCTGCCACACCACCTTCCAGATAGATAGATAGATCGCCAGAAGGTTCAGAGCTGGATTTCCCTTGTGTATTGCGCTCGATCATGGGTTTGGCACCAAGCCGATAGCAGAACATACCGTAAAAACACCATTATGTTCAGCACTCCAGGCGACGAAATCATCAGTAGGTCGAACTAGAAGCTTAATGGACAGAATCATAGCCGCATCCGTGGGTGAGCAACAAGCACGGATCGCTGCTTCATCCCAGGTACGGGTAGCAGGGTCAATAACCTCAGAAACCCACCTTAGCCGAGAGTTATTCCTCCTTCCTCGTACTTTCATCGCATCAGCACGGGGAAGCCAGTTATCCCTGAATATTCTTACTTTAGTGCCACTGCCCATTCGCCAAATTATCCCTTGCTTCAGCAGATCAAGTCCACGGACAATCCCTTGCCATGTTTGAGATTGGTTCTGAATAAAAGAGGTATCCAACAAATTTCCAGGAGGATAGTATCTAGCTTTTAGTAACCTAGCACATAAACTGTCATGGTATTGTATGAGCCACTAGGCCTGTCTTGCCAACAAGGCTTGGTTGAAAACGCGCAAATCTCTTGTAACATCCCAAAACTTCAATCCAAGCTTATCAAGATCCAAATCATCAAATTTAGGGTTAACAAAAACTTTTTCAAATTAAAAAGGAAAGCATTCATGTGTATGTGCATTTGATTTAGAAATTGATTTGAATTGCCATGGTTCTATGATTCTTTGGTTGTAAAATGTTTTATTGGTAAATTAAACATCATCTAAATATTTCCCAATCAGATCCCAAAGAAAATCAAATAAAAAACAATTAAAAAGGGGGAATGGTCATTTTGGTCATTTTAACCCACTACACTACTTTGAGTGTTCCTAGCACTCATTCTCAACAGAAATAATTCTGGATCTTTACACCCCTTGCTAGTACACATAATGAGGTACCAAGGCTCCCTTTTTGATCTGCTAAAAACCTTCAAATACTTATTTTAAATGGCATATGAAAATTGAATTCAATGCATATGTCTAGATCACCCCTATTTCAAAAACCATCCATTTGAGCCACATTTTCAAAACCCTTGCAACCAGAGACTACCTAGTACTAGTGGAGATCACTCAAAAAATTTGAAACCAAAATTCAAACTTTGGTCTCTTGCGGCCATTTCATCAAACAGGTGGCAGACACAAATCTTGCAATTCCAAAACACTATAGTGAGCAGTGGATTTGGTCACCATTTGGGCCTAACTCGGCCCCCTTGCCCCCAGCTAAAACCCCAGCCCTAGCTCTCTCTCCCTCTCCCCTATCTGCTCTAGTACCAAGCCGCCCGACGCCATGCGCCAGGTCGACCATGGACAGCTCGCACCAGCCCGTCCCGCGCTCTCCTTCGCTCGCTGGCAGACAAGCGCCATCACAGCGCGCCGCCTCGACCAGCCCCCGACCAAAATCGAGCGGAGGACCAGCCGCATTTGCTCGTGCCCATGCCTCTGTCCGCCATGCCAATCACCCCGGAGCGCCGCGCCCGCCAAAGCTGCACCGGCCTCGCCAAGCCCTAGCCTTGCGTGGCAGCACCCGCAGCAGGCCCAGCAACCGCCCAGACATCCTCGTTCGCCGCGTCGCGACCAGCAGCCCGGAGGAACCGCGTCGAACACCGCCCCCCTCGCTCAGTGCACCGCACGCTCCCGACCAGCATAGACGTTGCCTTGCCACGCCTTTAAGCCCCAAAGGACCGTCGGGGGACAGAGAATCCATCACCGCCCTCGCCCATGCCGAGAGAGCCCTGCACCGTCGTCACCGATGACCTCACCGGCGCTCGCTCTGCCCTCTCGTCGAGCCTATATAAAGCGGCCATCCCAGCCTATTTTCTCCACACTCACTCACTCCCCACCTCTCTCTGAACCTTACCCACCTCTAGCCGACGCCGCTCGAGCTCTGTCTCGCCGGAATTGGAGCCGAAGCCGCCGCAGCAGGAGGAGAAGGGTGTCTGCGATTTAGGGCACCCCAAGCTCTGCCGCAACCGCGCCTCACCTCGCCGTCGTATACCAGGCCATTTGTCCGCCTCACCGACCTTGCCGGAGCCCTGGTATGCCCCCAATCGACCCCCACCACCGCGTCTAGGTCAAACTCTCGCCGGAATAATCCGTCGTCGACAATGACCTCCCACCGTTAGATCCTCTTTAGATCGTGTGGCCCAGGATGCCCGATACCGTTTCGGTGTTTCTGTGCCGCTGACCGGTGGAGCCCGTATGTCAGGCAGCCCGCTGCGCTCACTGTGCGTAGCTGGGCCGGCCCAGTTAGTTCCCGCGCGAGTTAGAGAATCAAATTTAGCTTTTTCTATTTAGAGTTAATCTAGTTTCTGTCCACTAGTTTAAAAATCAATTTTGGGAGTTTGACAAATCCAAATTGCATGAAACTAATTTTTCCTGAAAGGTTTTGAAATGATCTATCCAAGCACGTTGGATTTAATTCAATTAGAGTTATAGATCTCTCCTAGTAAAAATAATAATATAGAAGCATTTGCACCTTGCAACATTTTTATAAAATCAACCAAGATAGGTTTTGAGTTGATTCCAACTCTCAAAAATCACATTTCATTATGTCTATCTAAATAAGAAATAATATTAAGGTTTACATGTAGTGACTTTGGACTAGTACCAAAATAATGCTATATAAGCATTTCTAGTCACTTTAAATCATTAAATAATGAACTTAAACCAAAGTAATTATGATCCAACCTTTAAATCACATTACCACATGTTAGAATATGTGGTAAGGACATGCGTACACATGATCCCATATTTTAAGTGGTGAATATTAAATCTTAGTTAATTTTTCAATGAGTAGAAATTACTTTTCTAAATTAAAAAGAGTGAAATATTGAATTAAACTTGTGATGCTTGAGATGATAATAGATCATCAAATGTGTATCTTAGAATGCTAATTAGACTAGTTAAGTATTGTTTGGTGATTGTGTACTCCGTATGTATTTATAGACGATAGTACCGACCAAGCTTTCGAGGAGGAGTTCTACCAAGAAAAAGAAGAAGAAAACTTCAACCACTGCACCAACCAAGGCAAGCCACCATTAACAATGCAAGTTAAAACTTGCAAGGATAATGCTTAGCAACCTAGGATTAAACTAGATGGTTTAGAAAATATGCTTTAGGCATGCTTTGGTCACACTACTTTGACTATTAGACACCCAAGTCTTATTTACAAGCTTTACTTCCTGTACTTTACACAAAGTTCTTTACTTGTTTTGAATGTAGCATAAAGAGTATAAAACTTGACCTATTTAGAACCCTTTAGATGTCATTCTATGGCATGATATTGAACCCATCCTTTTCACCTTAGTGAACACTCTTAACTTAGTAGTTTAGAGTAGATCAAAAACCCTTTGATTATCTGCATACTAAGTATGATGATTCAGGGTTATCCCTGACAGATGTATCAAATCTTGTGGTGAAAGTGTACCACCTCTGCAGAGTGTCAAACTATTCGAATAGCCGTGTCCGCGGTTATGGACAGTTGGAATGGCCATACTGTTTCGTTGTCAGATGTTTTCCAAATAACTTATGAAATGAATGATGAATCTTGACTTGACCACAACAGGGTTGTGTTTATGACAATAGCTTCCCAACTTAAGTGATTCTAGAACTTTATTTTATCTTTCTTTGCTTCAGAACTCAGCTTAGGTTTCAAACTTAACTCTATAGTTAAACTTAGATTTAGCACTTTAAACTAGAACTATATTACCTGTTAGTGGTAGTTTGCGAGTACTTAAAGAGTACTCATGGCTTTTGTCCCTGGCTATTCTCATGGCCAGACTATGAAGGAGACTATCAAGATGATGGCTAGCAGGACGGCTATGATAACCAGGACTATCTGCCTTCGTCAGCATTGCCTGTGCCCCTGAAGATGGACCCCACCGCTACGCTTATCTTTTATTTCCACTGTTTGTTGTATTAAGACTGGATCATGAGATCCTTGTTTGTGTAAGACCTTATGTATGGTTTGTAATGGATGATGTACTGTGATATCCAATCTGTTATGTCTCGCAAAAATGGTAATCCTGGGATTACGAGGTATGGCATAACGGGCATCTAGGATTAAAAATTCGGGTGTTGACAAGTTGGTATCAGAGCCATCCTGACCATAGGAGACCCTAGTTAGAATGGACGTCTAAACAAAAACTTAGTTTCAAAACCAAAGTGAGTATTTATGAAAAACTATCTCCTCTCTTACCCCTTGGAATTCATTCTTTCTCAAAAATTCATGTTCCTCAAAATTCTTACATTATTACTTAAAATTTGACACACTTGAGCACTTCACTAATTTCCTCATCCTTAATCCTTGTAGATGGAGACTCAGCTCGGCAAGTTTAACCAGTTGGGAAACGGAGGTCAGCTGATTTTCGGGAGGGATCTGGATTCATTGTCAGAGTTACTGGGATGCCCACATCCGGAGTTTCTTGGAGCTCAACTTCCAGGACCCCCAGGAGGAGACTTACAGTGGATAGTCACCGCAGATCTTAGAGGAAGCATCGAAGCACCAACTTCCGGGAGAATTTAGTTCTCCGTGAGAGAGAACAACTGGCTAGATGGATTAGCCAGGGCAATGCATGAAGATCTCACACGTCTATGTGCCCTCAGCGTCAACAAGATCCAAGGAACCCGTTTTGCCCACTATGCAACATGTGACTTCATGGGAATGCCGATGGAGATGCCAAGTCACCTAGAGTTGAGGCGTCAAGTGGAGAATCTTGACTTCTTGCTTCACGACAGACAGCAGGAACTGGACAATACCAGAGAGTTAGCCAACCAGAACCGTGCCATTGCCGACCAGAAGGCCCAGACTTTCGCACTGCTCGTCCAAGATCGCCAGTCTCTTCGCCGCCAGCGTGCAAAGAAGGATCGCACTATAGCCCGTCTTCGCAAGAAGGTGGCCGACCTCGAGAAGACCGTCAAGGAGCAGGAAGCTCAGCTTGCAGCAAAGGAAGAAGAAGATGAGGGTGGAGACATCCAGGGAGACATGGATTCTTACCTCAGCAACGATGATGACTCTCTGGAGGAGGATGCCATGGACTTCTACACTAATGATGAGGACTTCGACTTCGTCGACGATGAGTAGATGCACTAGAGCACTATCGTAGCATGAGATGTATCGGTCCCACTGTATCGTAGCTTGCAGGATGGTTCTTCAAACCATCTGTTTCCCCTTTGATTGTTGTGGTGTGTGTTTGTATCGTGTGTCGCTTGCATGAAGGAAATGAAGTTAGTTGAAAAACCTGAGTCAAACTCAAAGTTTTAGCCTTGAAACCAAAACCATGAACCTTAGAATTTTCCCTCTTACCCCTTTATCTACCTCAATCTTCGGATGACTCATGGAAACCAAGGAGGGAGCAACTCGTCGCAAGACCCAATGCTACAGATCCTGCAGAATCTCATCGTAGACAAAGAAGCAAGCAGGGCAGAGCGCCAAGCTAATCTAGCAACCCTGCAACAGATCGCCCAGATGGCTCTCAACAACCAAGGGCATGGAAATAAGGATCATCAAGGATCCAAGCTGAAGAACTTCCAGAATACTAATCCCCCAATCTTTAGCACTTCAGAGAACCCATTAGATGCCGATGACTGGTTGCAGACGATGGAGAACAATTTGGAGGTAGCCAGAGTTGATGACAACGAGAAAGTTCTCTTTGCCACCCATTACTTGGCAGGAGACGCAAGAGCCTGGTGGAACAGCATCCACTTGATGAACCATGGTCAAGTGATGACATGGGAAGCCTTCAAGATCAAGTTCAGCCGCACCCACGTGCCGCAGGGTCTAGTCACCCGAATAAGGGATGAATTCCGAGAGTTGAAGCAGGGCAGAATGACTGTGGTGGAGTATCATGACAGATTCTTGTCGCTTGCAAGGTACACCCCTGATGAGATCAACACGGAGGCCAAGAAGAAGGAGAGATTCCTGAACGGACTGCATGACGAGATGCAGACTATCCTCGTCAACATCTGCTTCGAGATCTCGAAGAGCTAGTCGACTCTGCCATTCAGATGAAAGGGAAGATTAACCAGGAAAACGATAACCGCAAATGTCGTATGATACACCAAGCTGGATCCAACAGTCACCAAAAGTACCGTCCCAACCCCTCACCAGGATATGCACCTAGAAACAACCGACCCCCAATGTCTTGCCCAAGCTAACCCAATCATAGCGGAGGCAATGTGAAGTCCGGAGGAAACAACAACAACTCTGGCAACACCAACAATTTAGTTCATGCGGCCATTGTGTCAAACACCTTGCAGACATAATCAATTTAGCCTAACTATTACTGTTTTTGATCAAACCTTGTCGAGCAATTTGAGTTGCATTGATCATTCTTGTCTCCCCTGAGCCCAACCAGACCAAAACCCACCCTAGTTCTAGCCCCTTGCGCCAGTGCTACGCCGCCCCGGTGCCATGCTCGCCAGCCAACATTGCCAACGCAGCAGCAGACCGCCAGCCCCTCTCCGCCGCTCTAGGAAACTAGGCGCCACCCTACCTCTGCCCACGGTCCACCCCAGGGCCACTGCCAGCCACTGGACCACTCCCCAGCCTCGCCGCCCATTCTCTTTGCGTGCAGCTAGAGCGCGCCAGAGCGCCCTCACCGTCAGCATGCCACAGACCGCCCCTCGACCCAATACCGTGCACGCCGCTCCGCCTCGACCCCAGCAACCCGCCAGACACGGCCGTGCGCCACCGCGCGACCCACAGTCGCAGAGCGCCGTGTCGAGCACCGCCTCTGTCTCCTAGAGCGCGGGACGCTCCCGACCAAACGCCACCGCCCCTAGCCGCGCATTTAAGCCATAGAGCACCACCAGGAGGCAGGCCACCGTCCCCTACCTCCAGCCACGACGATAGAATGTTGTACAGCCCTCGCCGGAGTCGCCAGCCCATCCCGTTCGGTCCCCTCGTCGACCTATAAAAGGAGGCCACCCCAGCACAAAACTCCTCACACCATTCCACTCCCCTCTCCGCTCACACCAAGGAGCAAGAAGCTCAGCTTGCAGCAAAGAAGGAAGAAGAGGAGGGTGAAGACATCCAGGGAGACATGGATTCTTACCTCAGCAATGATGATGACTTTCTGGAGGAAGATGCCGTGGACTTCTACACTGACGGTGAGGACTCCGACTTCATCGACGATGAGTAGACGCACTAGAGCACTATCGTAGCATGAGATGTATCGGTCCCACTGTATCGTAGCTTGCAGAATGGTTCTTAAAACCATCTGTTTTCTTTGTTGGGGTGTGTGTGTGTGTTTGTATCGTGTGCTTTGCTGGAATGAATGAAATGAAGTTAGTTGCAAAACCTGAGTCAAACTCAAAGTTTTAGCCTTGAAACCAAAACCATGAACCTTAGAATTTTCCCTCTTACCCCTTTACCTACCTCAATCTTCAGATGACTCATGGAAACCAAGGAGGGAGCAACTCGTCGCAAGACCCAATGCTACAGATCCTGCAGAATCTCATCGCAGACAAAGAAGCAAGCATGGCAGAGAGCCAAGCTAATCTAGCAACCCTGCAACAGATCGCCCAGATGTCTCTCAACAACCAAGGGCATGTAAATAAGGATCTTCGAGGATCCAAGCTGAAGAACTTCCAGAATACTAATCCCCCAATCTTTAGCACTTCAGAGAACCCATTAGATGTTGATGACTGGTTGCAGACGATGGGGGCGATCTAGAACTTTATTTTATCTTTCTTTGTTTCTGAACTTAGCTTAGGTTTCAAACTTAACTTATTAGTTAAACTTCGCTTTAGCATTTCCCACTATAACTATCCTACTTGTTAGTGGTAGTTTGCGAGTACTTAAAGAGTACTCATGGCTTTTGTCCCTGGCTATTCCTATGGCCAGACTATGAAGGAGACTACCAAGATGATGGACAACAGGACGGCTATGATAACTAGGACTATCTGCCTTCGTCAGCATTGCATGTGCCCCTGAAGATGGACCCCACCACTACGCTTATTATTTATTCCGCTGTTTGTTGTATTAAGACTGGAACATGAGATCCTTATTTGTGTAAGACCTTATTTATGGTTTGTAATGGATGATGTATTGTGATATCCAATCTATTATGTCTCGCAAAAATGCTAATCCTAGGATTGCGATGTATGACATAACAGGCATCTGGGATTTAAAATCCGGGTGTTGACAGGTACTACCTCCTCTACTTCTGATCGAAGTTCATGCAAATAGGATACACAAAACAAAGAGGTAACTGAGTCGCACCCAGGACGAGCAGAAGTGGCTCCACCGGTACTGCCGGCGACAGAATGCCCTATCGGTACTACCAGTGGCTCGTTGGAACTACCGATCAGCAAAAACTTCAGAACTAAAAATGCCATAACTTTTGCATTCGAACTCCAAACGAGACGAAACCAATTTTTTGGGAAAGATAACAACGTGTAGAAACCAACAAAAAGGAGAAAATGCCATGAATATATATGTGAGATATCTCCCATGGTGTGTAGCCAGAGAACATGCAAGATCAAAAACGTAATAAGATATGCAAGGGAAACCCATTTTTGATGAACTAGAGCTTGTTATGAAGATAACCACTAGCTCAAGATCCTCACATGGACAAGATTCAAAAACAACCAAGTAATAGGATGCTATGTATGCAAAGGTTCGAGCTCTCTCTGAAAGATATGATCGAGTCACCCACTCGACAACCCCTCTTGAGTGGACGGCTATCTATCCAAAACCCGGTCTCCCAACACTACAAGATACCGGTAAAATAGAAAACCTATCAAGATCATACCTTTGTCTTGAGCATTCCACTTGAGCTTTATGTATACCGTCCTGTCCTTCTAAAGAGGGAAAGCCTTTCTTTATTGCTCTTGCTTGATGAGGTCCAATAAATTTGTAATTCTAAGTATGGAAACTTTTTTGGTAAAGGTTATGAATGCGGAGGCTTGTTCCACTTATTCCTGTCAGATGTTTGTAACAAAATTATTAATCATATTTACACGAATTTTGAATCAATTGTTTGGCATTATCGTCTGTGTCATATTAATTTTGGTTGTATGATGCGGCTAGCCAAATTGAATTTAATCCCTGATTTCACTACTATCAGGGGATCTAATTGCCAAGTTTGTGTGCAAGCAAAGCAACCTCGCAAGTCATATACAACTACAGAGATGATAAATGATGAGTCCAAAATTGAGGCATATTTAAGTATATAAATTATTCATATTGTCACTCATTACATGTTACATCTATCTAGAATTATGCCTATTATATATGATTACTAGTTCTCATTCATTTCCACATGGACTTTGCATATTATTAGTTTTATTAGGATTTTATTACCTTTTTCTTTTCTTTGATTTGTGTGTAGGTGCTATGAACAATCATGGATAAAAAGAGCCAAGGGGATTCAATATGAAGGAGTTGTAGGCACTAGACTTAGCCATTTGAGGGGAGGAAAAAGTAGATTTTTCCATTAACTCCAACTGAATATCCAAATCCATTTTATTTTATCCCTCGTCCATACGAATCCAACGAGCCAAAGAACACCTCAATCGGAGTCCGTATGAAGAAATGGCGATCAAAACACTACAAAGTACTGTGGGCGTAACAACCACTAGTATGGGAGGAGCCTACGGTGACCCAGCATACCACTGCATGTAGTACACTATAGTCGTTGACATAACACCAATGAAACACCGTTCACTAGTATTACATCCCTCAGAGTGGTACAACAGAAACACAGTAGGTCCAAGACATGACTAAAGATTACAACTCAACTCTTTACAAAAGATCCAGAGAACACTCTAGGTTAAAAAGAAAGACAGAAACTTCTTACAAAGAAGAACCAGAAATAAAACTCCGAACCGTCTAGCTAATAAGATTAGTATCTAAACTATTTGGCTTGCAATTGCTGCGATGCATTGCTCTACAGAAGTAGGTTTTATGGCTAGAGAATCTACTCCTATCTGCTTAAGAACTTTGTTTTCACTTCAGTTGATGTATATGTTGACTTCACTGACTTTACTGAAGAACTTGAGCTACCAATGGTGGTTTCTTGAGCAGAAATTGATGTTGACGTCGTCTTCATCGGCTTAGAATCTATCAAGGGTTAAGAAGGTACGGTTGAGTACGAGCGTACTCAGCAAGTTTACTAAAAGAAGTGTATGATGCACTATCTCTACAGCCACATACCAAAGGTCATAGGCAATGCAGGTTTTTGTAAACATTTCTTCAAAGGTTACTTTTATTCTAAAAAATATGTCCGACAGCCTTCACAGTTTGACCAGAACCTTCATGGGGTTCCTTTCCTGCCGCGTCCGTAGCTCCTTCCCAGAACAGGGAGTAACATGGCACAGTTCTTACACTCTGCAGAGGTGCGTTGCTTTATCCATTCGAGACCAAATCCTTGTTGCACAACCGGGCGATCTTTCCTGTCCACACTTCCTATGGTGTGGGGCCTAGTAGATGATCCAAGCCAATCACTGCCCCCTTCGCGACCCCGCATGTCCCCTTGGTTTACGCCATGCCCACATCATTGAAATACAGCAATGGTTAGTACAGACCGTCAGATGCCAGAACTATCGTGGGACATTGAGGGTTCCCACCCATATGCTACATATCCTCTACGAATTACCAGGTAATGCACGCTACGAGGATAACAGCCATGACCTGGCCATCCAGATGCATGCAAGAGGAAGAAGATACAGCTGACTTCTCCGTCCCATTCCAAATCTCATGGTTAACGCGTAATATATGGCGCTAGAATCACTGGCGACATTGGTTGTTAAGTCCTAGATATTATGTTCCTTTACCACTAGAACTATATCAATAGATTATTACCATTTGGTAAATAATCCATAATCATATTATTATGAAAATAGTGTTTTTTGACCTTTTTGAAATGCAGGTAATGACAACATTCGAGTTACAAGCATTTGATAGAAAATAACCAAAGGACATGATCAAGTGTGAACTTGCCTTTTGACTGCAAGGTAGTGAAGTCGGATACTTCCACTTGACCTTGAGCTTCGGTTTCTACAGAAAAGTATTATTGCTTGGTAAGGACAATATTTAAAGAAGCAATATGCAATGCATAGTAATGTCATGATATGATTTGTTTTCTTTCTTCTTTGCATGTTTTACCCACCTTGTAAAGGTTTTAAGTTTCTTTTAATTAATAAAATAAAAGAATTACTTAGGAATTATTAAATTTCTATTATTTTGATATTTATTATTTTTATAATAATGGGTATTATTCTAAGAGTTTAAAATGAATTTATTTAATTTTTAACTCTTTCAAATATTTAATTAAAATTCCTTTAAGGAATAAAACTTTATTTTTAACATACCTGATATATTTTTTAAACAATATAAACTAGTATTTTTCTATAATAGTACTTCCTTTTAGAATCTTAAAAATGAATTTTATTTAATTTTAAAAGTTTTGTATATTTTTATAAAATTCTAGAAGGAATTGATATAATTTTAATAATAGATCCCTATTTAATTGCTTAAAATTACTATATATTATTTTTATTGGATAGAGGATATTTTTGTGATTTCAAAATATATTATTTGTATTTTTAGGATTTTTTATTTATTTTTCTAGAACCTAATTTATCTCAGGGATCTATTTGTAATTAAATATTTTATAGAAGTCCTTCTTTTAAAACACGAGCCTAGCCCACTGGGCTGGCCTGGCCCAACCCGACCCGCTAGGGCTGGACAAATGCCCCTGGGTAGTACTGGGCCGGCCCAGTACCACTCTCCCGCTCGCTCTCTTCTCTCTTCTCTCCCGCATGACCCTCTATGGCCGCTCGATGACGCCGTTGCGGTGATTCCGGCCGCTCCAGACCGACGTGCCTATTGGCATGGTGCAAGACTATGCGGATGACGCTGTTGCTCGATGCTGTCCTGCACGATCTGGCGCTGGCGCCCTCTGCTGGCCGTGTTGACCCCTACCTTGTGGCTAGGGTTAGGGTTCTGCTGTACTCTGGTGCTCCCTTAACGATGTTGTGGTGCTGGTGGTGCCGCTCTTCTATGGCTGCCACTGCCGTGTGCAGGCGCGGGTTGCAAAGCCCCCCTCGAGGTGCTCCCCGTGCCGCCACCTCTCTGCCGCCAGCCTCCTCTCTGCTCCCTCTTTGATAATCTTATGAGGACCTCGAGTAAGTGCTCCAATCTCCTCTCGGTGCTTTACCTTGCCCCTATCCATGCCATGTGGTCAGTTGCACTGGATTTCCCCATTTAGGGTTCATCCCTAAATTTCTAGGGATCATCCCCTCTGCAGTGGTGATTTAGCATAGCTCTAGGGTTTAATCATGCCTATGAAAATTCTTGGATGTTGATCTATTGTTAGTGTAGTGTCGCTTTCTATTGAGCATGTTGGTTACTCTGTTCTCTATCAGAGAACACTCTATTGATCATGCTTTTGTTATCCTGTTCTTTGTCATAAAATTCTCTGTGAAAGCATGATTAGATTGATGTGGATGCCTAAGTTTTTGTGGTTGTGGCCTATGAAGTTAAGTTGGGATGCTCCCTGTGTTGATGCTTGGTTAATTGTTGATTGATGAAACACTAATGTGTTCAGTCTTAGGACTTAATCCTATTACTGTGTAAATCTAGTGCTAGTCTCTGCTCTGTGATTAGTAAAGAGATGATTTATAAAGATATGATTCCTATATGCTTGTAGGAAAGTGATTAAACTTATTGATTTCTGAATAGTGTGGTCTAGTGATAGACAATGTTGATCTTTATTGTCTGTTGTAAAAGAAAGTGTTTATTTATGATTCCTAAATCATTTAGGAAGATGATTATTCTTTTTGAAGAGAAAAGGCTTGAGCTTGCACTCAAATAGATATGATCCTTCTAGGTACAGAGGTGCTACCCTTCTAGGAATGTGCCATGTACCAGCATATGTGATGTGTATCTATCTAGTTAAAACTAGATTACAGGGTCAGTGATGCTGGTCTGAGATCCTACTTGTGAAAGAACACATGCTTTATCTGGATGTTTATTATTTGTTGTCTAATATGTCCACTTATCATGTTCTTGCAAGAAAATGGATGTGTAAAATGGAAATTGATTAGATCAAAATCTTGGGATATACCTAGGTAGCCTTGTACTGATGTTGCCTTCTACTTCTAGCTTGTGGTAGCCCTGGATTTGTGTTGGCTTCCTCTTGGCTTGTCTTGCTCCTCCTGGTGTGTTGTTGCTCCTGTGTGACTTTGTTATCCACCTAGTACATCCCCCTCCTCAAGTCACCATCTTTTTTTGTGATTTCTTGGGTTTTCTATGGTGGAAAGTGATTTTATCTAGTGCTATTGTTGCAAGATCTAGTGCTATTCTTGTGCTGTTCTTGAGTGTGCTGGTGACAGACTATGGTTAGCTCTCTTGTGAAGTGGATACCAAAGCTAGCTTTGCTCTATACAACTGTGATTTAAACTGTCCCTTTGCTCTCTGCTGCTGACACCTCAATGCATGCATTTAGGTGTGTGAGTTACTTCACTATTTGCTTTGGCTATGGATGAGATCAAGTAACTATGTTTTAAACTCCCCAGCCTTTTACTATTACCTATCCTGGTGAAACTTGCCCCTTTCAGCCTGTGATGTTGTTCTGAGGCCTTTATTTCTTATAAGAACAAATTGTACACTTGATGGTTTTTGTCCCTTCTTTAATTTAACTTGCTCAATGAGGATTGGAAACCAATGCACTTCACTGTTTGAAACTGAGAGCAATCTAACACTAACCCCCTCTTTGTTTTATTTCTGTTCTCTCTTATATGCAGGTACGCGACCAAGTGATCAGAAGAAGTAGTTTAGGATTAGTTTAGGACTTCCTTTTATTTTCTTTTGTAATATGTTAGTACTACTCTTTATTCAGATTAATGTAATATATATTCATTATTTAATAAAAAATTATTACTTTGAGATTGTCTCTGTAATATTTTCTTTTACTTCAAATATATTTGTATTAATTTAATACTTGTGGAATAAAGGAAAGAATTAAGAAGTACTATTAGAGTTATCTTCTTATATGGTTATCAATTTCCTTTATTGTTTTATAAAAGTGATATATCCAAACAGTAATAATAACTAATCCTTTTGGTAATTAAAGAAATACTAATTACCTTATTCAAATGTTTAAATATTAAACCAACTTATTCACCCAAGAATATTATAATCCCTAAGAATTAAAAGTTAAAGATTGGTGTATAACTAGGTAATTATAGTTGATGTTTCAACCCAGAGTGGGATATTGATATAGCCCCATACTATGATATTAATTAAAGACTTCTCCAGAATTCCTAGCCCCAACACTTCACTAAGTTTGGGTTCTAGTTAAGGAATTCCTTTCCTAAATATACTCTGTTTAAATCTCTCCTCTACTTCACTAAGATCTATTCTGTCTAATTGATCTAGTCATCTAGATCTATCATAGACATCCTCCATTGACGACATGGTCATGTCCCTTCTACAACATTCCTTCATTCTGCTCATAGTACATTAGCTTTGTATCTATTTCTAAGGCTTGCAAGGTTTCCATTCTCTTTATATAACCTGTGATATCAAACCCCTAGAATGGGTAGGATACTACTCCTTTCAATACAAGTTTGTTCTTTTTATAAGCTAGATTAAGCTACTTTGCCTTCAAATACTCCATACAATTAGTATCACTTACTTTATCATACCCCAGCTTGACTCCTCATGACCAAAGTAGATGATTCAACTTACTAAGGTTTAGCATAATTTGTATACTCATAATACTTATTCATCAACTGGTTATCTATCCTCAAGAGACTTGAGAATAATGACTACCATCCTTTGATCATACAAAGCTTAGGCTTCTAATTGTCTGATCAGGATCTATACTCAACTAAGTAGCAGGCTTGTACTAATCTCTCTATATGATTTATCTTGTTAAAGAAACTGACTTTAGGTTTATACCTACTTGGCTTAACAAGGTTATTACTTGATACTCTAACACTACTAGCTTTCTTATAGCTTCTCAAGTATTAGTTAATTCTTAGGTTTAGATACTTCTTCTAGTTAACTCATGAGTGAGTTAACTCCTCCAACATCCAATGTATTGATCACCACTAAGGATCCCATTCCATTGATGATGGCACATCCTACCATAGCTAGTTCCTTCTTCTTATTAATTTACTTAATGTCTTTGGAAGGTAAACATAATAGGTCAAAGCTAAAGGTTATTAAGTACTAGGTCAGGGATTGATCACTGAATATTGATGATCAATTGACACTAGGACTTATCTATTCAGGAATGCCATATGTTAATATGACAACAAAGGTCTGTGATGAATGGTTTTGGCTTGTTTTCCATTCTACTACTTTTGTGATAAAAGTTAATATTTAAGAACTACCATGATATCCATGGTAGGAATATCTATGACAAACAGGTGTTTCAAGATTTAGTTATTGAGTTTCATTACTTGGGTTATATACTTGACTGGGTATTCATGGTTTGTGGTAGATAATACCTTGATGTAATCTTTGGAATATTAAGTATTCATCCTTAAGTTATTGTATAGAATACCATGTCATGATCTCTAAAAGATCAAGTACTCCTTATTAAGTAATGTTGTGACTTAGTTTTACTACATTTGATCTACCCTTAGATCAAATGATATTACCCAAAGATAAGGTTTTAGAAAAGGTCATATCGAAACTTATCACAGTTAACTTGATGATCTACTATAGTTCCACCAAGTTAAGAGAAGATTCAATCTCTTTGATAAGTTTTATTTTAAAGCACGAAAATTATCAGGATTTTCTATGCATGAATTCAATGCACACACCTCATCTCAGCTTACTTCTAAGCTCTAATGCTAGGATGTTACAGACCCCCCCCCCCCCCGTACCGAACAGCTGTACCACCCTCTGACGGCTTTGTTTCTTCAAACGGAACAATATTTGTGAAGGCCCAATGGGCATATTCGGCCCCTAAGTCCGTCAGTTTGTAAAACTGACCTCCAAATGCCTATTTAAAGAGGGGAAAACCCTAAATCAAAGGGGAGAGTCCACATACGCCAAAGGGGCGGAGCCCTGCTGCTCCCCCGCCTCCATAGCCGCCACCACAAGATCTATACCACCATACCACTCAAGGGAGAGAGGAGACGTGCATCTTGAAGGGCTACACATTGATCTTCATCAACATCATCCTCACATTAATCCCCTTTGTTTACTTTGTTGTAGTCCAATCTCTATTGTGTATTTGTACTTGTTTTCAATTGTACCTTCATATTGCATCCATACAATTTCCATGATGTTGATCCCCTTCATGTATGAGTAGTTGCCTTGTAATTGGGGAGAGATGGTGAAACCCTAGCACTATTATGAAGTTGCAATAAAGATGATCTATTCTTGTGTCCGTATGACTGGTCAGTCTATGATAGACTTATGATTTGTGTTTGATCTCTCTTTAGATGCTATGTGTAGTTGGCCACATATCATTTGCCTCCAGGACTAAAGGGAGGGAGAAATCCTTTGGACATGTTTGGGATCATGCTCGGAATAGCTTCGTGACAGATTGACACTGACTTGTGAACTACACGGTCAAAGAAGGATAAAGAGGGACTCCCTAAGCTAATTACGATATCCACGGGGAGAACCTTAATTATAGTGGTCTGTATTGGGTGATTCCTCTCAGACATCACAGTGGTTATTTAGAGGTGACCTCACTCTTGGCTCAAAAAAGTGGCTTCCTACGAGCCTTGTAGTGAATATCTTATTATGGAGCGCTCTCCACATATATCATGACACAAGAAGTATATTATCTTAATTGTGATTAATGGTATCATGCTAGAGGTGAATCCTACACTCCTTGAGAACCCCTCAACCATATTGCACAACACTTCATAGACACTCTCTTCCTTTAGTTTACTTTTGTTAATTACTTTGTTCCTGTTTACTTTTGTACTTATTCAAACACACTCTTTATACACCCTTTACTTGGAATTAAACATAACTTACAAGTACTCTCTATTGAATAGTAACGAGGGGCAGAAAGACCTTAACCAAATTGCTCTCTATGGGTACGCTACTCTTATTTCGAAACTAGCTACAATTGATCTGTGCACTTGAAGTCATCAAGCTATTTGCTGGCACCGTTGCCAGGGAGCTAAGCGCTTTTTGTCTTTGTTCTTAGTTGCTAATTTATTGTTACTATACTAAAAGTTGTTTATGAGTTTCAAGTTATTTTTGTTTATCACTTTTTACTGCTTTTACTTATCAGAAAATAAAAAAATTATAAAACCAAAAATCCATAAAAAAATATAAAACAAAACTATAAAAACATTTGCTACTAATCATGTTTTCCGAGATTGCTACTTTTTAACAGATGAAAATCGCAATAGAGGAGAAGAAAGTTGGAACTTTTGGATATTATATTACGAGGGAAAAGGTATTAGAAGAATGGGTGAGTTGGTTGAAAGGCTATTCATCCACATTATGTACCTGTACAATTTTACTTGTGTATACTGCGGATCCAAAGATCATTTTAATTATCAATGTAAGAATAATACCGTTGATATCAAATTAGCACTTTATAATGGGAATCACGAATTCTCTACTAATATGGAGATTTATGAGAGAGTACTTTTACTGTTTTTGTGAGATGCTAGCTCACATGAGTGATATAAAAGAGAAGATGAAGTTCTCGATAGGATCTATGGGATAGTATACCTTATATACTCTTATTGTATTGATAACTTTTGTGATGACGCATTAGTGATTGCTCATAAGAGGATAGCCGTGGAAGAGACTAACCTTTTGCAGGACTCATGGAAGAAATAAGAAGAGCATATACATCACAGCAAAGATACTACTGCCACTGGTATGGATTTGTTTAACTTGTATGATCTACTAGATGATTGTGCAAAATCCTTTTGTAATTCATATCATGAGCCTTGTGATAAATGTATGGCAGTTGAGCACTTTAGTTTTCAATGTTCCATTACTCTTGAAGTGTCCCTAGTGTCTCACACTAGAGAGGAAGTAATAGAGTATTTGGTTTATAAAGGTGTCCATGATCTACCCTCAAAAGATTCAATCATAAGAAAGAGTAGTGATAGTATGCTTCATATGCAACTTACCAACTTATTACCAATGTTACAATCTTATTGTCAAGAACGTCTTAGTGATAATCCAATTGTGGTAGAGAGTAAGACATGGTCTAGAACCACAGTGTCTGAAAATAACCATTTGCAGGAACCACAAGATAAAGAGGAGGAACAACAGAAAGGTGAGGTTGACAAAGATTAGCACACTACAAATACTACATTTGTTTATGATGCCTCTCTCTCTAGTAATGATTCTTATAATGCTAAAACTGATTGTAATTTATCTGTAGAGGCCTTGTGCCTAGACACTCATGAGGAGAGAATTACTATTGATGAACTAGATATAGAACCTTGCTATGAATCTTTCGATGCTAATATGCAGGGACCTAATTTACTCCCTGTTGCAAATGAAGAATATTATGAAGTGTCCCCCTACAATGGTAACCAAGGTAAAACTTCAATAATTATATTTCAACCTCTAATCCTCTCGTTGCAGCTATATAAGGAGGCATTCTCACCACACCGGGTGCATCTACGCTCGCTTGGAAGCGAGAACCTATTCATCTACATGATGCCGATGCACCGCAAGAGGGTATGACTTCGATCACACTCTACTATGAGATGCTCCAACCCTTTGCTATAGGTAAGTACAAGTACACCTCGAATTGATATCCCCTGGGATCCAGGTTGATGATTTAATGTAGCATCTAAGCCTGGCTTTATGGCTTTAAAGTACGCGCTTCCCGGGAGGCAACCCGGAAGTTTTTAGGTGTCTTTCTGAATTTTGTGTCTTGAGTATAGTTGCATTCATGTTGCATTGGAACTTGTATATATATGCATGATTTTCTATTAGAGTTGGTTTGCGACTATTTTCAATAGGTAGAATTATTCTTTGCTCTAATCATGTGTTGTATATCTTGGTTAAATCTTCTCAACAAAAATATATGTTTGATTTGTTTGGATGCTGGACTAATGTTTTAGGTCCTTATTATAATTTTTGGAGAAAAATAACTTGTTCCAGAGCTCACAACGAGCTTAACGAGCAGCGGTACGGGTCGTCTGTACCGCGTGCCCATACCGCCCATGTAACACATCGGAAGAAACAAAAAAAATCCAGAAAAGTGACGAAAGGCTTAACGAGCACTGGTATGGTGTGATGTGTCCATACCGCCCACCCATACTGACCTTGTTACTAGGCGAAGTAAACATGAAGACGACCCGGAGGTTGTAATGACCACTCGTATGGGCACATCCCGCCCGTACCACCCGGTCGTACCAACTTTGTTGAGAGACTTAAAAAGGAGCAGACAAGGTGTTGTACGAGAGGAGTCTGTCCGTACCACGCACCCGTACCAAGGAGTAGCACGGCGCAATAAGGGCAGGGATGTACAAAAAGATTATAACCCCTCCAATCTTTTTATTTCGACAATCTCATGTCAGTGCGTTACCTTCTACATGTTCCATTATACTTTATTTTCTTTTACCTACCTTCGAAAGTCCCTAGCCTTTAATTCTCTATAGTGTTTCATGTTTCTTTTATTTTCTTTTCACGGTTCGGTGAACGAACTTTGTTCATACACCGAATCATTTGCGTTTACTTTGTTTGTTATTTTCACAGGGACTTGAACCTTGTGTGATGACGTGCATGGTTTGTGCCAACCATGCAAATACTTGCATAACCCACTTGGTTGTTTCAACTCAACACTTCAACAAGGAAGTATTCGTTGAACCAAAGGTCCATGTCCATCAAAAGTGAGGTTATTCGTACCTTAGCGGTAAAGTGTGTCACCCTTGCATTATTCAAGCTTGGGGAGGCAACCACTACTCACACTCTCTTTTGATTACTACATTTTCTCTTTTCCTTTGGTAATCTATTCATATTTGGTTCTTACTAAAGTTCTAGCTTGGGGAAGTTACTTCTGCATTTGTAGAGTCTTGTGCAATGTTCTTGTTCGATGAAACTTTTTGTGCAATCATGTGTCTTGCTGTTTTCGAATGCTTGCTTAGGTAAGTTGTGTTTCATGTTTATATAATGGACGCACTTGCTTTTGTTAGGATTCATAAGAGTTGAGTTATAACTTTGATTCACTACGTTAAAATCTTTATCCAGCTTGAGAAGAACTGTGTGATCCTCTAGAATATATTGCCATGATTTCTACACTAAATCCTTTGTCTCTCACTTTTTGAAGTTTGAATTGTTTATCTTAGTTGTTTGATTTGTGAAGATGCCATGCTAGTGGGAGTAATTCAAAATAGTTAGAGTAAAGCTTTTTATTTGAATGAATGATTAGTTGTGGAAGCTTTTGCTCTAGTTCTTTTAGCTAACCGAGTCTTGCCTTGGAAATAATACTGAGTACAACAAGAAAAAGTCTGAAATATATGACTTGTTTGATTAATGATTGTCTTGAGAGTATACCCTTGAAGATACTTAACCCCATATATGTTTTGATAAACTTGACGACACTCTTGAAAGGAGTTGTTTGATTGAAATAAAGTCTAGTGGTAATTGTGATGCATGACAAAGCTAACCTAGTGGATCAAACTGTGGTACTAGCATAAAAAAGTTCTATGTTTCTCATGCACACCTTTGGGATGCCAACAACTCCGCTAGCTTTTGAACGATCTATGGTATAACCCCAGATTTCGGCTATGAGTTGATAACATGAGTGGCATAGGTGTCAATATATGGGCAAAAGTATTGGTACTCTCAAAGGTTGTGCAAGCACTTGTAAAATAAACATCCAACGATCCTTGAAAGAGGAAAAAGGAGAGGAAATAAAAAAGATATGTATGAAGATCCACATATCAAGTCATCGGCATGGTCTCATTACTACTTTATGAATTTTCTTGAAAGACAATGATTAGATTAGAAATGTTTTGATAGCTTGATTTACTAATGTGGGCATCAATAAGACACTTCACTGATATGCTACTTAGGACATGAACTCTCTTACTCAATTTTGCTATTAAAACATCCTAGTCTTCCTTGGCAAGCTGAGAGTTAACTAGAAGAATTGGATTGATTGTTACATTTCTAGTTATTTATACTTATATTAAACTCTACTTTGATTGTCTTGATTTACCGAAGCTTGTATAG
>OU342746.1:276024412-276120605 GCA_910589775.1 Avena eriantha | reverse complement strand
CACACAAGATCCACCAGTGTCAATAGATGTGCGTTCTCTTCATGAACCACACCCAAATTCACTGCATGCGTGTTCTTTTCATGAACCACACCCAGTGTCATTGCATGTGTTTTCTTTTCATGAACCACAGCCAGAGTCAGTGCATGTCTGTTCTTCCCACAAACCACACATGGATCCACCAGTGCCATTGCATGTCTGTTCTTTGCATGAACCACAGCTAGAGTCATTGGATGTCTGTTCTTTCCACAAACCACACATGGATCCACCAGTTTCATTGGATGTGTGTTCTTTTCATGAACCACAGCCAGAGTCATTGCATGTCTGCTCTTTCCACAAACCACACATGGATCCACCAGTGTCATTGCACGTGTGTTCTTTTCATGAACCACACCCAGTGTCACTGGATGTGTGTTCTTTTCATGAACCATAGCTAGTGTCATTGCATGGGTGTTCTTTTCATGAACTACACATTGATCCACCAGTGTCATTGCATGTCTGTTCTTTTCATGAACCATAGCTAGAGTCATTGCATGTTTGTTCTTTCCACCAAAGACATATGGATCCCCCAGTGTCATTGGATGTGTGTTATTTTCATGAACCACAGCCAGTGTCATTGCATGTCTATTCTTTCCACAAACCACACATTGATCCACCAGTGTCATTGGATGTGAGTTCTTTTCATGAACCACAGCTAGAGCCATTGCATGAGTGTTCTTTACACAAACCACAAAAGGATCCACCAGTGTCATTGGATGTGTGTTCTTTTCATGAACCACACCCAGTGTCATTGCATGTGTGTTCTTCTCACAAACCACACATGGATCCACCAGTGTCATTGCATGTCTTATCTTTTCACCAACCACAGCTAGAGTCATTGCATGTGTGTTTTTCCACAAACCACATATGGATCCACCAGTGTCACTGGATGTGTGTTCTTTTCATGAACCACATCCAGTGTCATTGCATGTGTTTTATTTAAATGAACCGCAGCCAGAGTGATTGCATGTCTGTTCTTCCCACAAACCACACATGAAACCACCAGTGTCATTGCATGTTTGTTCTTTTCATGAACCACAGCTAGAGTCATTGCATGTATGTTCTTTCCACAAACCAAACAAGGATCCACAAGTGTCATTGCAGGTGTGTTCTTTTCATGAACCACACCTAGTGTCATTGCATGTCTGTTCTTTTCATGAACCATAGCCAGAGTCATTGCATGTCTGTTCTTTCCACAAACCACACATGGATCCACCAGTGTCATTGCATGTGTGTTCTTTTCGTGAACCACACCCATTGTCGTTGCATGTGTGTTATTTTCATGAACCACAGCCAGAGTCATTGCATGTCTGTTCTTCCCACAAACCACACATGGATCCACCAGTGTCATTGCATGTCTATTCTTTTCATGAACCATACCTAGAGTCATTGCTTGTTTTGTTCTTTCCACAAACCACATATGGATCCACAGTGTCATTGGATGTGTGTTCTTTTCATGAACCACAGCCGGAGTCATTGCGTGTCTGTTCTTCTCAAAAACCACACATGGATCCACCAGTGTCATTGCATGTCTGTTCTTTTCCTGAACCACAGCTAGAGTCATTGCATGTCTGTTCTTCTCACGAACCACATAAGGGTACACCAGTGTCATTGGATGTGTGTTCTTTTCATGAACCACACCGAGTGTCATTGCATGTGTGTTCTTCTCACAAACCACACATGGATCCACCAGTGTCATTGCATGTCTGTTCTTTTCACAAACCATGGCTAGAGTCATTGCATGTCTATTCTTTTCACAAACCACATATGGATCCACCAGTGTCACTGGATGTGTGTTATTTTCATGAACCACAGCTAGAGTCATTGCATGTGTGTTCTTCTCACAAACCACAGCTAGAGTCATTGCATGTCCGTTCTTTCCACAAACCACATATGGATCCACGAGTGTCATTGGATGTGTGTTCTTTTCATGAACCACATCTAGAGTCACTGCATGTGTGTTATTTTCAAAAACCACATAAGGATCCACTAGTGTCATTAGATGTGTTTTATTTGCATGAACCACACCCATAGTCATTGCATGTGTGTTGTTCTCACCAACCACACATGGATCCACCTGTGTCATCACATGTCTGTTCTTTACATGAACCACAGCTAGAGTCATTGCATGTCTGTTCTTCTCACATACCACATATGGTTCCACCAGTGTCATTGGATGTATGTTATTTTCATGAAGCACAGCAAGTGTCTTTGCATGTCTGTTCTTTCCACAAACCACACATGGGTCCACTAGTGTCATTGGATGTGTGTTCTCTTCATGAATCACACCCAAATTCACTGCATGCGTGTTCTTTTCATGAACCACACCCAGTGTCATTGCATGTGTTTTCTTTTCATGAACCACAGCCAGAGTCAGTGCATGTCTGTTCTTCCCACAAACCACACATGGATCCACTAGTGCCATTGCATGTCTGTTCTTTGCATGAACCACAGCTAGAGTCATTGGATGTCTATTCTTTCCACAAACCACACATGGATCCACCAGTTTCATTGGATGTGTGTTCTTTTCATGAACCACAGCCAGAGTCATTGCATGTCTGCTCTTTCCACAAACCACACATGGATCCACCAGTGTCATTGCACGTGTGTTCTTTTGATGAACCACACCCAGTGTCACTGGATGTGTGTTCTTTTCATGAACCATAGCTAGTGTCATTGCATGTGTGTTCTTTTCATGAACTACACATTGATCCACCAGTGTCATTGCATGTCTGTTCTTTTCATGAACCATAGCTAGAGTCATTGCATGTTTGTTCTTTCCACCAAAGACATATGGATCCCCTAGTGTCATTGGATGTGTGTTATTTTCATGAACCACAGCCAGTGTCATTGCATGTCTATTCTTTCCACAAACCACACATTGATCCACCAGTGTCATTGGATGTGAGTTCTTTTCATGAACTACAGCTAGAGCCATTGCATGAGTGTTCTTTACACAAACCACAAAAGGATCCACCAGTGTCATTGGATGTGTGTTCTTTTCATGAACCACACCCAGTGTCATTGCATGTGTGTTCTTCTCACAAACCACACATGGATCCACCAGTGTCATTGCATGTCTTATCTTTTCACAAAGCACAGCTAGAGTCATTGCATGTGTGTTTTTCCACAAACCACATATGGATCCACCAGTGTCACTGGATGTGTGTTCTTTTCATGAACCACATCCAGTGTCATTGCATGTGTTTTATTTAAATGAACCGCAGCCAGAGTGATTGCATGTCTGTTCTTCCCACAAACCACACATGAATCCACCAGTGTCATTGCATGTTTGTTCTTTTCATGAACCACAGCTAGAGTCATTGCATGTATGTTCTTTCCACAAACCAAACAAGGATCCACAAGTGTCATTGCAGGTGTGTTCTTTTCATGAACCACACCTAGTGTCATTGCATGTCTGTTCTTTTCATGAACCATAGCCAGAGTCATTGCATGTCTGTTCTTTCCACAAACCACACATGGATCCACCAGTGTCATTGCATGTGTGTTCTTTTCGTGAACCACACCCATTGTCATTGCATGTGTGTTATTTTCATGAACCACGGCCAGTCATTATATGTCTGTTCTTCCCACAAACCACACATGGATCCACCAGTGTCATTGCATGTCTGTTCTTTTCATGAACCATACCTAGAGTCATTGCTTGTTTTGTTCTTTCCACAAACCACATATGGATCCACAGTGTCATTGGATGTGTGTTCTTTTCATGAACCACAGCCGGAGTCATTGCGTGTCTGTTCTTCTCACAAACCACACATGGATCCACCAGTGTCATTGCATGTCTGTTCTTTTCCTGAACCACAGCTAGAGTCATTGCATGTCTGTTCTTCTCACGAACCACATAAGGATACACCAGTGTCATTGGATGTGTGTTCTTTTCATGAACCACACCGAGTGTCATTGCATGTGTGTTCTTCTCACAAACCACACATGGATCCACCAGTGTCATTGCATGTCTGTTCTTTTCACAAACCATGGCTAGAGTCATTGCATGTCTATTCTTTTCACAAACCACATATGGATCCACCAGTGTCACTGGATGTGTGTTATTTTCATGAACCACAGCTAGAGTCATTGCATGTGTGTTCTTCTCACAAACCACAGCTAGAGTCATTGCATGTCCGTTCTTTCCACAAACCACATATGGATCCACGAGTGTCATTGGATGTGTGTTCTTTTCATGAACCCACATCTAGAGTCACTGCATGTGTGTTATTTTCAAAAACCACATAAGGATCCACTAGTGTCATTAGATGTGTTTTATTTGCATGAACCACACCCATAGTCATTGCATGTGTGTTATTCTCACAAACCACACATGGATCCACCTGTGTCATCGCATGTCTGTTCTTTACATGAACCACAGCTAGAGTCATTGCATGTCTGTTCTTCTCACATACCACATATGGATCCACCAGTGTCATTGGATGTATGTTATTTTCATGAAGCACAGCAAGTGTCTTTGCATGTCTGTTCTTTCCACAAACCACACATGGGTCCACTAGTGTCATTGGATGTGTGTTCTTTTCATGAACCACACCCAAATTCACTGCATGCGTGGTGGCTCCCTAGCCCTTCTCCGTCTCGTATTCTGGCACTTGATCACTTTCGGAAAAATAGGCACTTTGGCTTTTGTCCCATCCAATTCCGAGAATATTCATTTTCTGACTTTCTTGGAACCAAAAATAGCAGAAAACAGGCAGCTGGCACTGTGGCTCTTGTTAATAGGTTAGTCCAAGAAATCATATGAAAAGTACTCCAAAATTGGAACAAAACACAAGAAAGTGGATAAAACCAAACATGGAACATCAAACATTATAGATACATTTGCAATGTATCAACATCCCCAAGCTTAACTCCTGCTCGTCCTCGAGTAGGTAAGTGATAAAAAGAAATAATTTTTGAGGTGACATGCACCATCAAAGACTTGATCAAAGTATTTGCAGAACATTCAAAGCTGGGATCATAGTACTTCAATCATAATCATGAAAGACAAAGTTCTAGCAATAAGCAAAGAAACTATGATGCAACATGAAAAGGCATAAACAAAAGATTCATGAATAACAATGCTTTGCAAGACGTTTGTTTGTTTCACATAAAGAAAACATAGCATTAAAGTATTCAGCTTGTTCCTCAATAGAGTAGCAAATATAAATGCATATGACACCTTCAAAGTTCGTAAGAGTGACTAGATACAATAGTTTCAAACAAGCAATAACAAGTTATGCATCAATCAACTAGTCTTGGGACAATGTACATAGAACTAAGAATGGCCACTATGCTCTCAAAGTTGGTGCATAAAGTTAGAAGGTGGAGACTCAATATAATGGTGGAAGAAAGGCCTTTTGTAAAAGGAAGTAGGGATTCAAGTCTCATAAAGAGCTTCCAAAATTATGGTACTCATAGCTTTCAGCTCTCATTGCCCCTATCATAAGCATCTTGAAGTGATTAAGGTTAAAGTGAACAAACTATGGTGTACATGCTTGACGAAGTATAAGTCAGAAATCTCATGTCCCTTGTATACGAGGGCCGCTCCTCATGCTACTCAAGTTTAGTCACCGGTAAGTTCTTGTCATCGTAAGTACATGTGTATAATTGAGAACCGCCAACGGGGTACCCCTTGCCCGATGATACGGAAGAATCCCCATATCAAAATGCCAAGGCAAGCAGACAACGAGCATCTCAGCATTCTTCTTATTTACCATGGGAATATGGTGCTTTTTTCTCTCTTTCCTCTTTTCATAGTATCTCTTTTTTTCTTTTTTTCTCAATATAGGACTCTTTTTTTTATAAGAAGAATGCTTCATAGACAGCTCATTATGGTTACGCTGCAGGTTTCCACCATGTCAGCATGGATTAGACCAGCGGCCCAGGCGTTTCTCTAACACATATACATAACTCCATGGACTTACAAGCTCCCCTTTCATTTCACAGCGACGACATCCATATACAAAAGAGCATGATATCAACTAGGTACAAGTACCAAGTGCAATGTTGAAAGCGTTCCCCATGAAAGCATGGTTCTGCTAATTCCCGACATATAAGTGCAAGCATATACAACATAGAAGACACAATGGTTCAAGTTTATTAAGGGCAAGTAAAGTAAAGTGTGCCATCAAGTTCGTGAGAGCTTTAATCACTAGTTTTCTCATAACAAGTGAAAGGTAAACAAAAGCATTAATGTACATGGAATAGAATAAGCTAGTAGGTAGGTATGGTGGACTCTTTGGAAAAACTTGGTTTACGGAGTTGGATGCATGAGTGGAACTCATACTTTGTTGTGGAGGCTAGCAAAAGACTGGGAGCGACAAACTAAGAGAGCAATAATGGCCATAATCATGCAGAGCGACAAAACATCATTGATCAAAGCATAAAGTGATACTACAAGTTGAAAACTAAAGGATCATAAAGGCTAAGGTGACTTGAGATAGTCATAACATGGTGTGAGCATGCGCCAAGTCAACCCAAATAAAGCATCAAAGGAGAATACCACTATACTATGCTTTAATATGCTAAAACAACGCATGATTCATCCAAGGCACATTAAGCAATATCAATTGTTTATAACAAGTCATGCTATAGCAAATAATACTAAGCATAAAGGCAAAACAATATCAGGCATGGCATGACAAAGCATGGGCCACAGTCAAAAACAAGCTCTTTTACCACATAAGTATGAACTTTCCTACTCTTTTCCAAACCAAACCAAACTATTTGCAAACCAAATGTATGAAAGAGGAGGCCCAACCAATTTATTCAGAAAACTAAGCAAACCAAAGCAAACGAAAAACCAAAACAAAAACGAAAAAGAAGACACTCCAAGAAAAACACAACTGTGCATGAAACAATAAAAATGAAGCGTTTGGAAGAAAACTGGGATTTTTATTGATGAAGAAGGGGGGTGCCTTGGGCATCCCCAAGCTTTGACGCTTGTAATTCTTGGATATTTCTTGGGCTGACACACGTGGCATCCCCAAGCTTGAGCTTTAGTCCATCCTTCATCTCAACTCATTCCTTCCATACACTGAAATTTTTCCTTCATACAAAACTTCACACAATCTATAAAGAGATTGGTTATGAGGGACTCCCCTTGTGAAGATGTCCTTGACTCCCCGGCAACGACGCCAGAAAAATGCTTGATGGCTCAATGCACGGCGCCCAGAAAATTGCTTGATGGCGGTGTTGATGTAGAGCTCGTTGGGAACCCCAAGAGGAAGGTATGATGAGCACAGCAGCAAGTTTCCCTCAGTTACAGAACCAAGGTTTAATCAAACCAGTAGGAGCAAGGAAACACCCCAAAGGTGTTACTAGCTGAGCTTTGCCAGGACGCACTACCGGTGCTAGTAGCAACGTGGAGACCTGCACAACACAACCACAGAACTTTGTCCCCAACTTGCGATGAGGTTGTCAATCTCACCGTGTTTTGCTGAAAACAAAGGATTAAACGTATCGAATGGAAAGAAGTAAAAGTTTGCAGAAAGTAAACACAAAGCAGTAAAATATTGTAGATTGTATGTAAAGAAAAAGGACCGGGATCCATAGTTCACTAGAGGTGGCTCTCCTTAAGATAGATAACATGTTGGCTGAACAAATTACAGCGGGGCAATTGACAAACACCGAGAAAGCAATACATGCATATAATAATCATCTTGACTCCTCTGAGACTTGATTGGGCATTACAACATAATACATAGACCGCCATCCAACTTCATCTATGACTAATAATCCACCTTCAGGTTATCATCCGAACCCCCTCCAGTATTAAGTTGCAAGCAACAGATTATTGCTTTACGAACTGCGTGTAAAGTAAACAATACGATTGTTCTATGAACAAAGGATTGTTGTTTTCTCCCTAGTAGCAACAACACCTCTAGTACCTTAGAGATTTCTGTCACTTCCCCAGATTACCAGAGGCATGAACCCACTATCGAGCATAAATACTAACTCTTGGAGTTGCTAGCATCTACTTGGCCAAGATAGCTACTAATAACGGAAAGCATGCAAGATCTCAAATAACAAAGACATGATAGAATCAATAATCAATCTGAAATAGCATCTCAATATCCATCGGATCCCCGCAAACACAACATGTATGAATTAAAAATAGATGATCTTGTTCATGAACGGAGCTCACAAGATCTAAACATGAAAGCACAAAGGAGGAGAAACCAGCCATCTAGCTACTACATGGATCCATAGTCCAACGATGAACTACTCACGCATCACACCGGAGGCTTGCATGGTGATGAAGAAAGCCTCTAGGGTGAATTCCCCTCTCCAGCAGGGTGCCGAGAAGAGCTTCAGATCCCTCCCGATCTAGGGATGGAGATGACGGCGGCTATAGACTCTTTCGTGGATTTTTGATCGGGTACTTAGGGTTTTCGTCCCGAGGGCAACTTATAGGCGAAAGGAGAGGCTGAGAGGGTGCCGGGAGCGGCCACACCACCCCCTGGCGCGGGCCAGGCCTGGCCACGCAACCAGGTGGTGTGGTGGCTCCCTGGCCCTTCTCTGTCTCGTATTCTGGCACTTGATCACTTCCCGAAAAATAGGCACTTTTGCTTTTGTCCCGTCCAATTCCGAGAATATTCATTTTCTAACTTTCCTGGAACCAAAAACAGCAGAAAACAGGCAGCTGGCACTATGGCTCTTGTTAATAGGTTAGTCCAAGAAATCATATGAAAAGTACTCCAAAATTGGAACAAAACACAAGAAAGTGGATAAAACCAAGCATGGAACACCAAAAATTGTAGATACATTTGCAATGTATCACCACCCCCTCCCCTCTTGCCATGGGTTCAATGGGAGACGGCGAGGAAACGCGCCATGATGATAGGGACGGTGGTTTTGACGTGAGTAGTCTCATCTATATCTCTATCATATGTGGCCAGTTATCTATTTTGAGCTAGATCTACTATGTTTACTCATGCGCATATGATGTGTTAGGCCAACCAAACGTTGTATGACTCCGACTATCACGGTTTAGTGGATGAAGACAGTCCTCTGCTATGTAAACATGGATATGTGCCCGCTAAATTTTTAGCGTTCGAAGGATGAAACGCAGGCAGGAGGTTTTTACGGTGTCAGGGACATCGTGCAATGATGCAAGGCGGAAGTTGCGGTGTTGTCAAATGGGTAGATCCAGAGTGGCCCAAATCTATGCAGAAAATGCTAGACAAACTATGGGAAATGACTGTTGAGTTGAAAGAATCCGTATTCATCTCACTTCTTGACAGTGTTGAGATGAAGCTATGGGAACCAGATGACACGGCCAAGCTTAATCGAGATCTCAGGAGGGTGCAAGACGAGGTGCTCAAAGTCGAGAAGGAGAGGGACATGGCATTGGCCATGATGGCTAAAGCAGAGCAAGAACTGACTCAAGCAAGGAATGATCTTCACTAGGCCAAAGTCATGCAGTTCACAACTACGAGTATTGACAAGTGTATGAGGAAAAATGCAGAGAAACAATTGAAGCTGTGCAAGGAAGATGCTAAAAGGAAGGAGCAGACAATTTGATCCTTGCTCTCGCAGGAAGATGCGCATCGGGCTAAGATTAGGAAGATCAAGGAGATGTGTGATAACTAGTTCGATTTAGCTTGAGCTCCGTGCCTTTTAAGTTGAAATAGTTGTACTCGTTGACTTAGCGGTCTGAACTAGTGGTCCCGGAGTCCTGGGATGAAAAAAATTGGTCACTCGTTAATCTGTCTTAACCCTGGATTACTTCCTTTTGTCTGATCATGGTGGTTTTCTGACATTGGTGGTTTGTTTAAATGTAATCTACGTGGATTATGCCGCATGCAAATGGCACAACCACAATTTATGAAGTGGAAGCACATACACCCAGTTACTGGAGATCCGGGAGCTTCGCCAGATGCAGGGGATGCAGGAGCAGGAAGGCGATGAGATAGACGGGCTCAAGATTAGGCTAGAAAGTGGTACCGATTTCCTCCTCATCTGGGCATTATCGGTTGCCATTGCTATTTATGTTGCCATGTCGTTGTGCAGCATCTGAAATAAGTTGCTGCTTCATAGAGTGTAGCAGCTTAAATAATTTATTTCTGTGCCACTTACATTCGATCGAATTTGGAGACATCCTACCACTCAGCAATCGTGGAACCGGTGCTGCGTGTTTTCAGATAGTAGTGGCACAATCACAATTTTAGATTCAAATACTGAATCGGGTGTTTCCAAACCCTAAGCCGCGGTACATTTTACTCAGAGAACGTGGGTAGATTGTTTCGCCCAGCAAAGTTCCACACACAGAGCTCCAAAATTTAACCGAGTTACATATATAGGTTCAAGTTCAACACATTACTATGCATCTTCATTGCCAGCAGCCTTCTTCCGCAGCATGGGTGCCAAGTCTTCACGTCCACTGGCTTCTTCATTTCCTGCCTTCTTCCTCTTCCTCGGTGCCAATTTTCTTAGCTTCACGTACTCTGCATCCCGGGACAATCAGCACCAGAATCGTGTCCAGCATCATCTTTCCACTCCTTTTTACCTTCTTTGGGCAGCAAAATGACTGACCCAACAGTCATGTCTCTAACCATGCGGCGCTTCCTATCAAAGAAACAGGACTATTGCATAACTTCCCAATATCTACAGAGTAAATAAAACAAAAATTAGAATTCAGCACAAACATGCAAACCCCAAGAGACTTTTGCTTACCAGGAGCTAACTGGGTTCGAGCGACCACCCTGTCCAAGAATAGAAGGGTGACTCCCAGTTGCAGCAGCTTCCACATCCAGTACATCACAATTCAGCTCAAACATGCAAGCCGAAGCATACCTTTTCATCAACCCAATTAGCTGACTGTCACACGTTAGAGGAACCATGATGCCATGTTCATCCATGAAGCTGAACTTTACAGTCTGCTTCGGCCATAATTCATCATGATTACGCAGAGGAGCAGCCATACCAGATATAGTGCAGATCTGCGCAGGCGCTTCTTCCATCGTGATACAATGGTGTCCATACCACTTGCCCTTCACCCTTGCTAATTTAGAGTCGTACCTGAAGAGGACTACCGTAACCAGGTAAGGATGGTCCGCGGAGATCCCACTTGACAGAAAACTATGGACAAAATATGTTTGTCAGTGTTGGGCTAACAAACAATGGTAGGTTCAGTAGCCATCTAGCAGTTATAATTAGTGTGAATAGCAAAGAGAAGGGTAACTCACCCGCATGTAGCCAGAACTTCTTCTTCCTTGGTAGTAGGATCTGCCATCCTCTGAGCTGCTCGGTCGTCGGTGGAGGAGGCGGGCAAGAGCCTCACAACGGCGGCTACGACATGTGCCATTGGAGCTCGAGATCAGCGACTGGGCGCAGCAACTTGGCGCCGGAAGTCAAATGTCCGAAGGGATCGTCCTACCTGGAGGGTGGATTTCGACGCCACCGGTGCTAGGGGAAAGGAGGGAATGGATTTGTGAAATTGGTCAACACATCCAATCCACTTTGTTCCTCGATTTGCCTAAGAGGTTACCGTGTTGGCGCTCGGATCACGGACAGATGACCAACATGTGGGTCCCGACCATTGATGACCCACAAGTATAGGGGGTGTATCGCAGTATTTTCGATAAGTAAGAGTGTCGAACCCAACGAGGAGCAGAAGGTGCTGGCTAGTGGTATGGATCAGGAATTCTCTGCAAATACTTAGCAAACAGATTTTTAGGGGTTTTCGATAAAGAAAGTAAACAAAGTACGAGTAAATAAAAGACAGTAGGAATAAATGCAGCAAGTGGCCCAATCCTTTATGTAGCAAAGGACAAGCCAGTTGTATTTCTTAAGATGACCAAACATTCTCGAGGACACATGGGAAGACTGTCATGTGCTTTCGCTTCATATAGTCGATTAATCTTCTTTAGCTTGCTAAGTGTTGTGTGGGTGAACCTGTGCTAATGTACCGCCCGATCCAAGACTAATACATACTTGTGATTATACCCCTTGCAAACATCCGTAAGTACAAGAAAGTAATTAAGGTAGAAACCTAACCACAGCTTTAAACTCTAAGACCCTTACGTCCCTTGTTCAATGGTTTCCTAACGGGGGTTCAGGTTTCTGTCACTCCGACAACCCCTACGATTAGTAGCCAAATACACAATGCATTTCCCTTGGCCCATATAGGTGAAGTGTCATGTAGTCGACGTTCACATGACACCACTAGAAGAAGTACGCCACAACTTAAATAACAATCTATTGAATCTTTCTCAACGCAACTCCACTACTAACAATAAGACTTCTCCCATGTCCTCAAGAACAAAACGAACTACTCACAAGACATCATATGGATCATGATCAGAGATGGAATAATGATGTATAACAATTTGAACATAAACAATAATTCAATGGTTCACTCAATAACATCAACTACAAAGAGTAATCAACAGCGGGAAAGTTTCCCCTATGCACTATGCAAGATTCAACTCAATTGTTACAACAATATGGAGATGGTGATGAGGGTGCTGATGGTGATGATGGTGATGATGATCCCGATGAAGTCCAGCTTGATGGTGGTGTTGATGGCGACGATCTCCCCTCTCTGGGAAGGAATTCCCCTGGCAGAAATCTATCTGCCGGAGAGATCTTTCTCTCGGTGTTTTCTGCCCCGCAGAGGCGGCGGAATCTTTCTGTGGTTGCTCCTCGAGTCTTAGGGTTTCGGGAGGATGATATACGCTAGAGGGGAGAGGCTGGACTGGGCCAGGGCGGCCACCCCACCTCCAGGCACGGCCTAGGCCTACCCGCGCCATGGGGTGGTGTGGGCCCCATGTGGCCCACCTCCACTCCATCTTCTGGAATCCTTAGTCTTCTAGAAAAATAGGATTTTCTGTATATTTTCCCGGATTTTCTGATCTTCGCGAATTTTGCCTCCAAACAGCACCTTTTCCATCAGAATCCTGACTACAGCGGTCCATACTCCAAAAGTCATCAACCATGCAAAAATAGATGAAATAACATAAGTATCACCTCTAATACGAAATATATCAATGAATAATAGTGAATTAAGGCATAGAATAGTGATGCAAAATGGACGTATCAACCGTCTACTTCATAGGGCAGTTTAACGGAATGTTTGTATTTGGCAGGGGTGAGATGATTTTGCCTCTAAATGGCCCCTCTGAGTAGTTGGCAGCCCAACTTTACAAAACGCGGCAATTACAGGGAACTTGGGTACCGCCATGCGCTCGCCCAGGAACTTTCGGGCCACAAACGAATAATCCCATATATAGTGGGGTATTTTGACCAGAAAATACACAATCAATACTCAATAAAGGTTTCCTCACTTTTGGGGAGACCTCCAATTGATATTCTCTCTCTCCCTCCTGTGACCGTGGTCCCAAGTTCATACTACGCGAACGAGAGACATCTTCACCACAGAGCACCATCGCGCTGCGGGATTCGGATCCAGTAGCTCTACTTCCGCAACTGCTGCTGGATCAGGGAAGCGGGAGTCATCGCCAGGCACCGGATGCATGTAACTCCCAGCGAGGTGTCACACTTCAGGCACTCAAGTCGTTGGAGCCACATGAGCTCAAGTACTTCATCATGACCTTGAGATCGGCTTCGGCTCATCTACATCAACCACGCTCTCCTGAGCGTTGACAATGCTTTTCGGTCTTCAAGGGTAAGTTCGCGAAAAGCCCCTCCCATTACAACATTACTAATAGATAGGTCCTGGCAGCATCAGGGGTTCAGGGGCGTAGGGTAAAATTTTATTGTTTTCATACGCGAACCCCTACAATAGGCTCATCCAGGGTACCCATGGGTCATACCCATGTTGCCAGTTGTGCAAAATACAACATGCCAGAACAACCTTAACTTGGGTGGGGAAAGAATGAAAAGTCTTCTGATCAAGGATCTTGTTACACATGTTCAAAAGAGTCCAGGTCATCGCGGAAAACACTAACCAGAAAAGGAACTGCCTCCAAGTAATATGGTTTTCCTCAGTCTAAAAAAATCACCGAAGTCGTGGGTCTTCTGAACAAGCCCTAGATCTTCTGGATAAAGCTCCACAGAAACTAGACAACGGAACCATTGAGCATAAGAGCAAATCTAACAAGTGCTGCAAAATGCGGTAGCTATTTTGGGTGATGCGGCAGAAGTTTTGCATTTTTTGTGGCACGAAGATGACAATCTCTTTACCAGTTATCGCATTTTGGAGCACCTCACTCTCTAGCAGCTGCCGCAATACGTTTTTCGATTCAAACAAAGGCACGCAACAACAACACTTCATAGTACATAGCATAGCGAATTTAGCAAAGTCACTTTGAGCTAAATCTAAACCTAAATATATGGCCAGCTGAAATCAGAGTCGTCCGAGTCATTTCAGAAGTCAGAATCGAGGTTGGAGTCTGAGTCACTAGGGACGGGGACTATGGGCAGTGGCGCAGCGTTGGACGGCCCGGCGCCATCGGTTGTCTTCTTCCTCGCATTGTCGAAGGCCAGTTGCACATGCACAAGATCCGGATGGTTGTGGGTGAGCTGCGCCATGTGCATGTCGTCAAGCGACTGCTGCTACTGCCTGGCGGTGCGGCGCAGGCCCGAGCCGCCAGGTCGGTGCTGTCGAAGGTGCCCAGCCACCACCACACTGAAGGAGATATGCCCTAGAAGCAAATAATAAAGCGTATTGTTTGATATTTTTCTTATGTTCATAATATGTTTCATATTGTACTATAACTGTATTAATACGAAACATTAATACACGTGTAGTATATAAACAAACCAAGTCTCTTGTTACCTCTAGCGAACTAGTTCATTGGTCATGATGATGATCTAGGGTTTCAAGATCATGGGCATTTATGCCAATTGACAATGAGGTCATGTCATTAGTTGAATGATGTGATAGACAAATAGCCTAACAAGTTGTATAATAATGAGATCTAGTTGCAAAGTTCACCATTAATGATAAACTAAGGAAACCTCGCAACCTGATCCTTAGATTGTGAGCTAATGCAAATCACCATTCTAGAGGGAGCTTAGATGGTATCAAGTATCATACCGTGACTAGATGATCAAAAAGGTGCCACTCAGGTTTCCCAAAGGGGCGTGTAGAAGAGTACATATCAAGACTAGGATTTTCCCATCCATGTAACAGACAGATACATTTGTGCCCATCTCTGTGATGTTGCATTAACGAAGCTTGCACGCGTGTGACTTGGTCATGGAATGCAATGACATAGGAAAGAGAAAACAAGTTCATTGGTAAACGAGATCGAATGAAGGTATGGAGATACCGTAGATCAAATCTCGGGTGAACTAGGTATCGAGTGGCAAACAGAATGGGAAATGACGTCTATGGTTCAAATGACATTATCATCGTTGAATGCACATGGGTCATTATAGGCATCCCGGTCCCGCTATTGATCATTGATGGAGATCATGTCTGTGCCATTCCCGAGCCGTGGGGAAATACACTTAAGGGTACTATGAGCTAGAGATCCTCTGTAAGTCAGAATCATCATATGAAAGAGAAAAGGAAACTGGAAAAGTTCCGTGAGATAAATAGAATCATTTCGGGAAAGTTCTGAAATCGTTCGGAGGAAATGGAAGGGGAACCAAAAGGTGTTTCATGTCAAATCGGATTTTGTAATATGTATTTACATATTAATTAATGTAATTAATATTAAATATAATATTAAAACCTAATTTGAAGGGGTATTCCACTAATGGGCCAAACTTCCTAGGGAAAAGGGCCCATGAGGGAAATCGCAAGAGGGAAGGGCCAAGCCCATGCGCCTAGGGTTTTGGGGGCGCCTAGGGCTACCCCCTCCCTTGGCCGGTGGCTAGGGTTATGGTTTGGGGATCCCTAGGGCTGCCTCCCTCCCCTGGCCACCGCCTGGAAGGCTTGGGGGAGGGGCAACTTGCCCCCTCCACCCCTATATAAAGGAACCCTTGGAGGAGGGAGGGCACGAGTTGGGAGATCTCCTCCCTCCTTCAAGCGCCTCCTCCCTCCCTCTTCAATCTCTCTATCTCTCTCTCTCTCTCTCTCTCTCTCTTTCTCTCTCTCTCCCTCTCTCTCGCTGTCTCATTATGTTGGTGCGGTCCCAAGAAAGGATTGTACATGCAAGAGACGTCACACCTACAGCACGCCATTGCATTGCAGAGATTCCAAGACGGAGATCTACTTCTGCACTCCCGGCAAGGATCAAGGAGTCGGAGGTCGTCATCATACATCGTATGTGTACGAAACCTCGAGGGTGCCTCATACGAGGGCATCTTGGATGTCGTGAGCTGGAGCTGTCGCACGATGAAGATGGAGCAAGGAGTGACCTGCGAGGAGCATCGCGACCTTGAGGTAGGCTACGAGTTTGACTACTTCAACCACGTTCCCCTCGGAATGTTAACCGCGTACGGTCTACAAGGGTATGTATTCTATATGCTCCTGTCGTTACTACATTACTACATAGATAGATCTTGGCGTTAGGGAGTTCCAACGTAGGAAATTTTTGTTTTCTTCTATGGAACACTCGTTTGAAATACAAAGGAACATATAAAAGATTGGTGGAAACAACACCATAAGAGTTATGTCATGTTCGAGTTTCTAGAGGTTTAGATAATTCAAAATCATAGCGAATAAACAAGTCTTTGTAGCGTATTATTAGGCAATTATGAATACATATTCCACAAGAGGCAAACCTGATGTTGTCCTAAGTTGATGTGTCTTGATGAAGATACAAGTGGAAGAAAGTAAAAGATCAAAACAAGGTATTTGACCTTACCTTCGGATTGTTGAGTGGCGCAGGGGAATTTGTTTCGTGAAACCAAACTCTACAAATAGAGGAGAAACTAATGATAATGATCATAAAGTTCTAGTGAATACTTTTGCTAAAGAAAGTAGGATTCGATGATATATTCTGCAAGTTTGCAGAATTATATTATTGATTCACTTGTCATGTTATTTGAACAAGACATACCTACAAACTACAAAGAATCATGATGGACCTAAGTGCGAGAAATGACGGGGAGTCATAAAATCCTATATTAAGTTACATTTAAGATTGCAAAGTAATATTTTACTTGATCTTATTAAGTAAAGAAGTTTACTTGATCTTTATGAATGACTTCAAAGTCATAAGATGGGAATGAAACTTAGTGGAGACGTAAAGCTCGATTTGTCACAAAGTATGGACAAATTCAAGGAGTTGACTACAAATGTAGCAATGCTTGAGTCTATTGGATTTACACTAGCAATATATGGATATTGGAATCTCGTAGCTGGAATTCTCAATTTGATGATGATCAAAGAATTTTGGAATATCCAAGATTATTGAGAGGACCTACATTTGAGTGGGAGCTAAGTAGCTTGGCTAAATCTTAATATGTAGCGGACATATTTTGAGTGGGAGCTAAGTGAAATCCCTGGATCTCATATATGGATGCCATATTTGAGTGGGAGCGTGACATTATTCTGAAATGTGTGGATGACATATATGCATGATGTGATTGGTACTAGTAACATTTAAGTTGGTAAATATGGATGAAGTTGAACAAGTTATTAAACAATGAGATCTATCGAGATAGATTGGTAAGTTTAATAAACATCATAGTTGAATGCTTCCTGGACTTGATTCTGAAGATGTTCAGAATATCCTAGACAAGATTCTGAAGTAATTCAGAATGAAACAAGGTAAGAAAGAAGTTCTTACTTTTATGAAGCGTTGCATTAGTCTCAGTAATGCAACCATGGTTAAAACAAAGAAAGAGATGTGTTGCATCTCCTATGCCTCAGTCATAGGTTCTTCCATACAACCATCTTGTTGTAACTACCTCGGTGAATTACGCTCTTAGTTACATGCCTGGATGAACGAAAGTGGTTAAAATAGTACGGTGGGGCCCAGGGCCACTCACGGTAGACCTTTCGGCCATCCTAACCACTTTCAGAACATCGGGACAAGAACGAGCGGCGTAATCGGCAGGCGAAGGGATCAACTACATACACAAATGAGTATGTATGCAAGCCACATACAATAGTCCTCAGAGCCATTCCATCTAAAAGAAATAGAAATATTGCAACGCCATACGGCAAGATCCAAATATCCTAGATAGAGATAATAATTTAGGATAGCTCCTCATACAACACACATCAGAGTATCAGGCGGAAGCGTAAAACAAGATCCGAGTACGGACAAGAAGCAAATCGGCATAAGATGCCCATTAAATAAACACATCCCGCCCACAGATCTCACGGATCCCCGTTCCCGGAATCTCTACACCGAATGATCGTTGCCAACATCATCTGTCTCCTCCACCCAGTATCCATCTTGCGGGTACACCTGTTCATCTGAATCTAACAATTTATCGTGTGAGACCCTAGGGGTACTCAGCAAGTCTTTATGCCGCTAAAGGGACACAACCTGGGGTGACACAATTGCAGCAAAAGATAGTATCTAGCAATTCTATAGATACTCGCTAACCATCCGCCTAACCAATGATAGACGGATGTCCGTTAATTAAGAACAACAGTTATAACCGTATAATTAACAGATCCATCCTCCTCCTCGCTTACCAACGAGGAAGCGGATGAACAACCCCCCATCATCCGTTGGCAGTTTTATTAACCATTCCATGAGTGTTGCACTATTTACTAGTCAAGTACTTAGTCAAATTAAAAGCGGTACTTTAGTTATACTTGTCTATGATCGAGAAACTATGCTCCAAGTCGTCCATAACCGCGGACACGGCTTTCAGAAAGATTTACTCTGCAGGGGTGCACGAATAGCAACACACACTCGATCAACCTCGGAAAAACCAAATCAAGCCCAACGAGGCATTCACGATAAAGCAATCACAGGATTCAGAAATATTTCAGGGGGCCACCCCAATAAGCTACCCGCAACGAAGTTGGCCGGCTCCGAGACGGACCCAGGGTTTGCGACGACGGCTGTAAACGACTGGGAACCCAAAAATATGACTGGGCTTGTCGATACCGCAAAAACGTGGCGCGATCCAAAACAGTACAGGTGCTCCTCGCACAATCTTAAATAAAGCAGTAACATGGCATAAGTACAGGATAATAATAAAGCCCCAAACTAATTGTGGCCCCAAGAAATAAGAAGGAATCAAGCTCTGGCTCAGGGGGGTCCATAAGGCCTCCCGGATGTGGATAGTGTGAATAGTCAAGGAACAGGAATCAAGTACTCGGGGTCCTATGGGACACAAGTGAGCATGAAAAACCAAATAGCAGATATTGCTCACCGGTGCCTCTTTCATTAGTTATCCCATTACTACTCCGGTTAAGTTGTTTAGGTACCTCGTTGTTCATCAGACAATCACATACCCTACACATGCTTTTCTACGACTCGCATGGCTGAAACAACTCCTGTAGTAATGGCTCATGGGATGGAGGAACAAGCTTCGGTGGAGTTTAAAAGTAAAGGCTATGCAGTACTTGGGGTTCAATTTAATGCAATCGCGACTCAATGATGCAAGAATAAGATAGAGGCAATAGGTACTAAATGTATGTAAGCATGTGGTAGTGCTTGCCTGGCAGCTCAGTTGAAGCGAGAGATGGATCTGGGTAGTACTCCTGAGATTCCTGGTAATTCTCCTGCTGGGCGTCTATTCGAAGAAGAACCAAACAAACAAGGGCCAACATAAATAAAGTGCACAACATATGAATTAAAATGCGACAAGCAAACAAGCATGCCATGATGAATGATGCACAATTTACATGGCATTAAAGTAGCATGGCAAGGGTGAGGTGTGGATACAAGAAATAAAGCATTTTATTATTTTTTTGGTCCAATCTTATTGTCATAAACAGTTCAGGTTTTTAATAATGATATGATGCATGCTTAAATTCAGAAGAAGGATTGCATAGATAGAACGGGCTCGTCACGCTGATCGATTTAGACATATTATTTGTCAAATTTGGAGTTGTAGAATTAAAGTTATTAATTAGTTAAGGAAAAGGGCATTTTATTGTAATTTTAACCATCTCGAAATTTTAAAGTGCTCAAACAATATTTTGAATGTCATATTTGAATTCCTCACATTTTTCTTATTCCAAAACATATATCATTTGTATTATTTGGATTTATATTTGAAAAGTTATTTAAATCTGATTTGAATTTGAATTTAAATCAATTTTGAAAAAGGTTTAAATAAAACAGACAACAGGGCAAACTTTTTTCACCCAGCTCGACTTAGCCAAAGTCACTGGCGGGGCACACGCGCGCGAAAAACTTTTGCTACCGCGGCTCCACCTAGCCACTGAGGGTGACAGATGGGTCCGACGGCTACGGGCCCACGTGACAGTGGGTGATCCTGCAGAGGCTGACAGGAGGGGGTAGGCTGGACCGCGGGTTTAGGGAATAATAGTCTGGGGGGTTTTCTGAAAGATAATCATGGCGGCTGACAGATGGGGTATGATGGACCGCGGGTTGAGCGAGAGTTAAAAAGAGGGGGCTATTTGTAATTCGACCACGACCCGTCCTGTTCTTCTTTCTCCTCGGTCTGACGGGAAATCAACGTGCGGCGCAGCGAGACGGGGATCAAACTCGTGACCTGGCGTGCGCGGGCGGCGGCTACCGCTGGGCTAGGGAGGGGGTTGTTGTCTGGGAGCAGCTGCGCGGCTAAGTGAGGCTCTAGGCGGCGCGGGCACGTGCAGACACAGTGATCGACGGCGCACCGAGGGCGTTCGTCGAAATGACTGACGCGGCTAGGGCTGCCCGGTGAGGCGGAGCATGTCAGGGCGGTAGAGGAGCTCACCGCGGGGTGGTCGGTGGTGTCAGATCGGGGAGAGGCGCGGCGGATCGTCGACGAGGCTGGCGGCCGGAGATCTAGGGTTTGCGTCGGGCGGCGCTGTTTCCGGCGGTGCTGGTGCTCCTTGTCCTCGTCAGCGCGTACGAGGCAAAGCAGGGGAGCCTCCTCGTTCTTCTTGACCACCTCCACGTCGTGCTGGCCGGCTGGAACGAGGGGACGATGCGGTACTGGCAGCGACCGGCGGCAGGAGATGGGCGTTGTCGTTGGAGAGGAAGGAGAGGAGGGGCAGGGCTCTAGCGGATCTGGGAGAGGCAGAGGAGCCGTGTGGGATGAGGAAAAGCGAGAGAGAGAGGGGGTGGCGTGTGGGCACGGGGGTAGAGGAAAAAGGTGGTCTCGGCCCTTTTCTCCTCCTCCTCCCTGATCACGTGGTCGAGCTGGGGCTCGACCTGGGTAGGGCTTGCTCGACTTAGGCTAGGGCTTGGGGTGGCTAGATGAGTAGCTGGGGTGTGGGCCAGGGAGAGAGAGAGGCCAGGTGGCCAGCATGGTAGAGAGAGGGGGTGAAAAAGAGAGAGGTGAGATTAAGGGTTAGGGTTTAAGTAGAACTAGGTTAGAGGAAAATAGAGAGAGAGCTAGGGTTAGGGTTTAGTTTAGGTTGTTTAGGTTTTTAAAACTTGTGCATAAGATCAACCCAAGTGGAATCTAGTGAGGCCTTTGAATTATCAAGAGACGAGGTGGAGGAATATCCAAGAAAAAAAGAAAGAAAAAGATGTATGGGAAGAGCCCTCATTTGATTCATGCATGGAGATAAATAAAAGAGAAGATGTTGATGAGAATAAAGGAATGGTAGAGAGATGATGTAGAGGATCCCACAAAGAAGAACCACTAAAACCAAAGGAAAACAAATGGGTTAAAGGTGGTGATGATGATTGCATGGCCCATGCAAAAATAATAAATGCCATGATTTATTTTGTGAAAACACTAATAATAATATGGCATCATTCTTATGCCTTCCCAAGAAGTGGAATAAGGCCAAGCAAAAGAATTTACAGAATTAGATCCACCCCATTCACATGAGCTAGAATAAACTCAAGAGAAAAGAAAATACAAGCTCATGGATTAATAGGATGGTGGAATTATAAGGTGGTGAAAAGAAAGGTGATGGATTTGAATAAAAGATATGCCCCCAACTCAACTTGGGCATTAAACAATATATCAATAACCAAATACAATATCAAGAGGCAAATACAATTAATAATGCATATGAGAGAAGAACCAAAGAAACAGGGTTTTATATGATGCTCAAATGCAAGGTGGCATGATGACATGAGCATGATATAATTATGATGCAACATTTATATGTAGGAAGTAGCCAATATCTTACTAGACCAAGTAGCATTACAATTGTTAGACAATTGGGATGCTACAACTCTCCCCCACTAAACAGGACTCTCGCCCCGAGATTCTAGGAAGAAGAAGAAGACTCAAAGAGGGTAGGATACTTGGCACGGAGCTCGTCTTCACGTTCCCAAGTGGCTTCATCAACGGAATGGTGCGACCACTGCACTTTGCAGAACTTGATGGACTTGTTGCGAGTCCTTCTTTCTGCGACTTCGAGGATTTTTGTGGGGTGTTCTTGATAAGACAGATCTTCTTGGAGATTGATGAGTTCATGGTCCACGGTCCTGCCGGGATCCTTGAAGCACTTCTTGAGTTGAGAGATGTGGAAAACATCATGGACTTTGAGTTGTTCAGGGAGCTCAAGAGCGTAAGCGACTTCTCCTCTTCTTCCACGAATTTTGAAAGGACCGATGTATCTAGGAGCCAGTTTTCCTTTGATACCAAAACGGTGCGTGCCTCTCATGGGAGTGACACGAAGGTAAACGAGATCACCAGGGGCATACTCCATGTCCGTGTGCTTTCTGTCATAATTTCTCTTCTGGCGACTTTGAGCAATCTTCAGATTTTCAAGAATGATGTGAACTTTCTCCTCCGCTTGAGTTACAATGTCGGGGCCAAACAATATTCTTTCACCTGCGCCCGACCAACCAATCGGAGTTCTGCATTTGCGACCATAGAGAGCCTCAAATGGTGCCATCTTTAGACTTTTCTGGAAACTGTTGTTGTAAGAGAATTCAGCATAAGGAAGACATTCTTCCCACTTCATGCCGAAAGAGATAACGCAAGCACGGAGCATATCTTCCAGAATCTGATTAATCCTTTCAACTTGTCCTTGCGACTGAGGGTGGTAAGCTGTGCTGAAGTTCAATTTTGTTCCCAAAGCATTTTGGAAACTTCCCCAGAACTTCGAAGTGAAGATGCTTCCACGGTCTGAACTGATCTCAAGAGGAACTCCATACAGAGAGACAATTATGTTGATATAGAGCTCAGCCAACTGAATTGCAGAAATTGTTTCCTTGACTGGAAAGAAGTGAGCTACTTTGGAAAGCCTGTCAATGACAACAAAGATTGCATTGTTGCCCTTCTGCGACCTTGGAAAACCAGTGACGAAGTCCATCTCTACTTTCTCCCATTTCCATTCCGGAGGCTTCAATGGCTGTAGAAGACCGGAAGGTTTCTGATGGACAGCTTTAACTCTGCGACAAACATCGCACTCCGAGACATACTTGGCACAATATCGTTTCAAACCAGGCCACCAATATTTTGTTTTCAAGTCCATGTACATCTTAGTGCTGCGAGGGTGGATAGAAAGAACAGAATCATGCCCCTCCTTGAGAACTTGCTCTCTTAAACCCGGGTAGTTCGGAACAAACATCCGGTGTTCAAAGAAAAGAGTGCCTTGGTCGTCAACGTGGAAAGACTCGTACTTCGGAAGCTGAATGTTGGAGATGATCTTTTTAGTGTAAGGATCACCAAGTTGAATAGAGCGAACTTTTTCTTCCAAGAGAGGTGTTGCCAGAAGGTTTTGAAGATATCCTTGATCCACAATTTCAAGGTTTAGCTTGCGGAATTCCTCGCACAAGAGAGGTTGTTGTTCTTCCACCATGAGGTTGTTGACATAAGCTTTTCGGCTGAGAGCATCGGCCATGACATTGGCTTTGCCCGGAGTGTAGTTGATGGTCAAATCGAAATCATTGATTATTTCAATCCACCTCCTCTGACGAAGGTTGAGATCAGGCTGTGTGAATATATACTTCAGACTCCTGTGATCAGAAAAGATCTCACAACGGTTGCCAAGCAAGTAATGCCTCCATACTTTCAAAGCGAAGACAACTGCTGCGAGTTCGAGGTCATGTGTAGGATAGTTGATCTCATGCGTCTTCAACTGCCGAGATGCATAAGCAACAACTTGTTTTTCTTGCATAAGGACCGCACCCAATCCTTGCAATGAAGCATCACAGAAAATCTGGAAAGGCCTTGATGTATCTGGAGGAACCAAGACTGGTGTGGAAGTGAGCTTCTCTTTGAGTGTTTCAAAGCTTGCTTGACATGCAGGAGTCCAAAGGTATTTCTTGCCTTTCTTGAGGAGATCGGTAAGAGGCTTCGCAATCTTCGAGAAATTTTGAACGAATCGACGGCAGTAACTTGCCAAACCAAGGAAACTTCGGACTTCTTTGACATTTATGGGTGGAAGCCAGTCCATAATTGTCTTAATAGTTTCTGGGTTGACGGCGATGCCCTTGGCAGAGATGACGTGACCAAGGTAGGTGACTTGAGGCAGCCAGAATTCACACTTGGAGAACTTTGCATACAAGCGGTTCTCACGAAGTTTGTTTAGGACACACCGAAGGTGTTCTTCGTGTTCTTCTTTTGACTTAGAATAGACTAGAATGTCATCCAGATAGACCACAATGAACTTATCAAGATACTCCATGAAAACCGAGTTCATAAGCCTCGAGAAAGTGGCAGGTGCATTGGTGAGGCCAAAAGACATGATCGTGTACTCATACAGGCCATAGCGGGTGGTAAAAGCTGTTTTAGGAACATCTTCCTTGCGAATCTTGATTTGATGATAACCACTTCTCAAATCAAGCTTAGAGAATACCATAGCTCCAGCTAGCTGATCGAAGAGATCATTAATCCGCGGAAGGGGATATTTATTCTTGATTGTTTTAGCATTGAGTGCCCGATAGTCAACACAAAGTCTATCAGTCTTGTCTCGCTTCTTCACAAAGATGGTTGGACTACCCCAAGAAGAAGTACTGTGCTGAATGAAACCCAACTTCTCTTGTTCATCCAACTGACGTTTGAGTTCAGCCAACTCAGCAGGACCCATTTTATAAGGCCGCTTGGAGATAGGAGCGGTACCAGGTTCAAGTTCAATGACAAACTCAACCTCACGATCCGGAGGCATACCTGGCAACTCTTCAGGAAAGACATCTAGAAACTCACAGACTACAGGAACACTCTGAATACCTTCCATAGCATCATCATTCAGAGCCGCCAAAGAATAAAGCTGAATTGCAGGAGTCAGACTTGGAGAATAGACTATATGGCCTTCATGAATTTTCAGAGAAACCGAACGTTCAGCACAATCAATCACAGCTGCATTTGCTGTCAACCAATCCATGCCCAAGATAACATCAATATCAGAATTGCCCAGAATAATTAAGGAAGCCGGAAACGAAGAGCCACCAATCTCAATTTCATTGTCACGGCTGATTTTAGAAGCCCTCATGTTTGAACCAGGAGATTGCACCATAAGGCGAGTTGGTAAAGCATCAGAAGGTAACCCATTACTCTCCGCAAACTTGTATGACACGAAAGAATGTGAAGCACCAGAATCAAATAAAACTCGTGCAGGAACTGAGTTAACAGGAAGCATACCCATCACAACTCCAGAGGCATGCTCAGCTTGAGCGACGTTGACACAGTTGGCACGAGCAACCGTAGACCCAGGCTTAGTGTTGATGTTGAGAGCCCGAGGTGGAGGTGCACGAATCATAGGAGCACTTGCCGCAGGTCTTGGAGGTGGTGGTGGAAGAGCTTTGTTGTTCATTGGACAATTCCAGTGCTGATGCCCAGTGTTTCCACAAGTATAGCATGCACCAGGTGGACGTGGAGCAACGTAGCCAGGGACTCCGCCAGGCGCTCCAGGGTAGTTGTGGTTGTAGCCCCTGGAAGCCGTAGTGAAGGAGTTTGGTGGCCTTGGTGCGTAGCTTGACGGTCTTGGTGGAGCAGGGAGCGACGGTGGGGTGTTAGGAACCCAGACACGATGCTTAGAAGGAGCTGTCATAGCAGAAGAGCTTGCTGTATCACGGCTGTGTTTCTTTGACTCCTCAAACACTTGCCTACTTGCTTCTTCCTGCAGAGCTGTGTGTTGGAGTTCCAGAAAAGATGTCGGCCTTGCATGAGTGATAGCATATTTGATGCAAGCATTGAGGCCTTGCCGAAACCTCTTTTGCTTCTTCTTGTCATCAGTGATCTCATCGCCACCATAACGAGAAAGGTTCATGAAGTTTCTGATGTAGGTGTTGACATTATCAGTGCCCTGCTTGAGGTTGAGAAACACTTCCTTCATCCTTTCCATGACAATTTCGAACAGATATTGCTCTTTGAAAGCAGCAGTGAACCGCTCCCAAGTAGGCTGAAAACCAGAGAGATCTGCCTTGAGGTAATTTTCTCACCAGAGAGCTGCATCTCCCTTGAGAAGGTGAGTGGCACATTTGACCCATTCTTGCTCAGGAACATCCGCAGTCATCAGCAACCTTGACACTTCACGCAGCCAATCATCCGCATCAAGTGGCTGATCAGACACCTCAAATTGACGTGGGTTGAACTTGAGAAAACTCTTGATGTCTCCTCGCTTGGGAGGTGGAGGTAGCGGAACAAACTCATTCCTCCTCACGCTTTCCTCGAAGTGCTGCTGGTTCTGCTGCATAGTGCCCAAAGCATTTGCAATACTTGCCAAAGCAGCCCCAAGTTCAGGTGGTATGTCCTCCTCAGAATGGCGTGGTGGTGCCATCCTGTGATTGATATAAAACACAAGTCAGTACTATAATGGAGAATGATAATAATCCAAAATAGTACCAAAATGGAATTAATCAAGATTAAAGGATGCAATTCACTGAGATGATATTAAATATCAACAAAGTTCAAGGCAACTAGAAGATATTAAGCATAACGCACACGACTGAACAAGGAGTGTGGTACACAAACTAATAAAGAAAAAAATTCCGCAAATTTCGGCATTAAAATACCACTATATGCGCAAAACCACTTCACGAATCAAGATTAGTAACTCTACTAGTTCAACATACAAAAGCAAATGATAAAAGTAGTGGTATGGTCGCGACTCCATCTCGCACTCAAATCATTACTCCGCACATGAATCAGTAAAACACATATCCCAACACCTTCTTCTTAAGATGAACCTAAAGATTGGTAACTACGAAAAAGAACACCCCAACAAGATAACGTCGGATAACAAAGAGTAAGATAGATTGCATCGGTATACAATGAATCGGAATAGATCGCGTCGGTTTACAAAGGCATGTCGGTATGGAATGTACCAACAGTTGATAACCAAAAGGCAGACAGTGATAACATTTGGATGCAACAGATAGACAAGGAATTCACACACACACACACACACACAACCTATGGTACTACGGAACCCAGAACACGTGAATCCTAGTTTGAATTTTAGAAGAGGATTGAAAACGTTACACTTCCTTACCAGAAAAGGGTGGTTGGGTGGGTAAGAAGAAAAATGGAAGCAGTCCTACTCTCACGTTTTGTTTTTCCCTAGTATACATAACTACCAAAATATTTGCTAGACTGACAATGACCATTTTGGCTGAGACCCTGAAGGGCAGGATGGCTCTGATACCAATTGTAACTACCTCGGTGAATTACGCTCTTAGTTACATGCCTGGATGAACGAAAGTGGTTAAAATAGTACGGTGGGGCCCAGGGCCACTCACGGTAGACCTTTCGGCCATCCTAACCACTTTCAGAACATCGAGACAAGAACGAGCGGCGTAATCGGCAGGCGAAGGGATCAACTACATACACAAATGAGTATGTATGCAAGCCACATACAACAGTCCTCAGAGCCATTCCATCTAAAATAAATAGAAATATTGCAACGCCATACGGCAAGATCCAAATATCCTAGATAGAGATAATAATTTAGGATAGCTCCTCATACAACACACATCAGAGTATCAGGCGGAAGCGTAAAACAAGATCCGAGTACGGACAAGAAGCAAATCGGCATAAGATGCCCATTAAATAAACACATCCCGCCCACAGATCTCACGGATCCCTGTTCCTGGAATCTCTACACCGAATGATCGTTGCCAACATCATCTGTCTCCTCCACCCAGTATCCATCTTGCGGGTACACCTGTTCATCTGAATAAAACAATTTATCGTGTGTGACCCTAGGGGTACTCAGCAAGTCTTTATGCCGCTAAAGATAGTATCTCGCAATTCTACAGATACTCGATAACCATCCGCCTAACCAATGATAGACGGATGTCCGTTAATTAAGAACAACAGTTATAACCGTATAATTAACAGATCCATCCTCCTCCTCGCTTACCAACGAGGAAGCGGACGAACAACCCCCCATCATCCGTTGGCAGTTTTATTAACCATTCCATGAGTGTTGCACTATTTACTAGTCAAGTACTTAGTCAAATTAAAAGCGGTACTTTAGTTATACTTGTCTATGATCGAGAAACTGTGCTCCAAGTCGTCCATAACCGCGGACACGGCTTTCAGAAAGATTTACCCTGCAGGGGTGCACGAATAGCAACACACACTCGATCAACCTCGGAAAAACCAAATCAAGCCCAACGAGGCATTCACGACAAAGAAATCACAGGATTCAGAAATATTTCAGGGGGCCACCCCAATAAGCTACCCGCAACGAAGTTGGCCGGCTCCGAGACGGACCCAGGGTTTGCGACGACGGCTGTAAACGACTGGGAACCCGAAAATATGACTGGGCTTGTCGATACCGCGAAAACATGGCACGATCCAAAACAGTACAGGTGCTCCTCGCACAATCATAAATAAAGCAGTAACATGGCATAAGTACAGGATAATAATAAAGCACCAAACTAATTGTGGATAGTGCGAATAGTCAAGGAACAGGAATCAAGTACTCAGGGTCCTACGGGACACAAGTGAGCATGAAAAACCAAATAGCAGATATTGCTCACCGGTGCCTCTTTCATTAGTTATCCCATTACTACTCCGGTTAAGTTGTTTAGGTACCTCATTGTTCATCAGACAATCACATACCCTACACATGCTTTTCTACGACTCGCATGGCTCAAACAACTCCTGTAGTAATGGCTCATGGGATGGAGGAACAAGCTTCGGTGGAGTTTAAAAGTAAAGGCTATGCAGTACTTGGGGTTCAATTTAATGCAATCGCGACTCAATGATGCAAGAATAAGATAGAGGCAATAGGTACGAAATGTATGCAAGCATGTGGTAGTGCTTGCCTGGCAGCTCAGTTGAAGCGAGAGATGGATCTGGGTAGTACTCCTGAGATTCCTGGTAATTCTCCTACTGGGCGTCTATTCGAAGAAGAACCAAACAAACAAGGGCCAACATAAATAAAGTGCACAGCATATGAATTAAAATGCGACAAGCAAACAAGCATGCCATGATGAATGATGCACAATTTACATGGCATTAAAGTAGCATGGCAAGGGTGAGGTGTGGATACAAGAAATAAAGCATTTTATTATTTTTTGGTCCAATCTTATTGTCATAAACAGTTCAGGTTTTTAATAATGATATGATGCATGCTTCAATTCAGAACAAGGATTGCATAGATAGAACGGGCCCATCGCGCTGATCGATTTAGACATATTATTTGTCAAATTTGGAGTTGTAGAATTAAAGTTATTAATTAGTTAAGGAAAAGGACATTTTATTGTAATTTTAACCATCTCGAAATTTTAAAGTGCTCAAACAATATTTTGAATGTCATATTTGAATTCCTCACATTTTTCTAATTCCAAAACATATATCATTTGTATTATTTGGATTTATATTTGAAAAGTTATTAAAATCTGATTTGAATTTGAATTTAAATCAATTTTGAAAAAGGTTTAAATAAAACAGACAACAGGGCAAACTTTTGTCACCCAGCTCGACTTAGCCAAAGTCACTGACGGGTGGGCCAGCTGCTGGCGGGGCACACGCGCGCGAAAAACTTTTGCTACCGCGGCTCCACCTAGCCACTGAGGGTGACAGATGGGTCCGACGGCTACGGGCCCACGTGACAGTGGGTGATCCTGCAGAGGCTGACAGGAGGGGGTAGGCTGGACCGCGGGTTTAGGGAACAACAGTCTGGGGGGTTTTCTGAAAGATGATCATGGCGGCTGACAGGTGGGGTATGATGGACCGCGGGTTGAGCGAGAGTTAAAAAGAGGGGGCTATTTGTAATTCGACCATGACCCGTACTGTTCTTCTTTCTCCTCGGTCTGACGGGAAATCAACGCGCGGTGCAGCGAGACGGGGATCGAACTCGCGACCTGGCGTGCGCGGGCAGCGGCGGCTACCGCTGGGCTAGGGAGGGGATTGTTGTCTGGGAGCAGCTGAGCGGCTAAGTGAGGCTTTAGGCGGCGCGGGCACGTGCAGACACAGCGATCGACGGCGCACCGAGGGCGTTCGTCGAAACGACTGACGCGGCTAGGGCTGCCCGGTGAGGCGGAGCATGTCAGGGCGGTAGAGGAGCTCACCGCGGGGTGGTCGGTGGTGTCAGATCGGGGAGAGGCGCGGCGGATCGTCGACGAGGCTGGCGGCCGGAGATCTAGGGTTTGCGTCGGGCGGCGCTATTTCCGGCGGTGCTGGTGCTCCTTGTCCTTGTCAGCGCGTACGAGGCGAAGCAGGGGAGCCTCCTCGTTCTTCTTGACGACCTCCACGTCGTGCTGGCCGGCTGGAACGAGGGGACGACGCGGTACTGGCGGCGACCGGCGGCAGGAGATGGGCATCGTCGTTGGAGAGGAAGGAGAGGAGGGGCAGGGCTCTAGCGGATCTGGGAGAGGCAGAGGAGCCATGTGGGATGAGGACAAGCGAGAGAGAGAGAGGGGGTGGCGTGTGGGCACGGGGGTAGAGGAAAAAGGTGGTCTCGGCCCTTTTCTCCTCCTCCTCCCTGATCACGTGGTCGAGCTGGGGCTCGACCTGGGTAGCCAGGGCAGCGGCAGAGGAGAGGGGCTGCAGGTGGGGTCGAGGAAGAGAGGAGGGAAGGTGGGGCTGGCACGGCAGGTAAAGAAAGAGAGAGAAGAGGGGCTCGGGTTAGCTATGGCTAGGGCTTGCTCGACTTAGGCTAGGGTTTGGGGTGGCTAGATGAGTAGCTGGGGTGTGGGCTAGGGAGAGAGAGAGGCCAGGTGGCCAGCATGGTAGAGAGAGGGGGTGAAAAAGAGAGAGGTGAGATTAAGGGTTAGGGTTTAAGTAGAACTAGGTTAGAGGAAAATAGAGAGAGAGCTAGGGTTAGGGCTTAGTTTAGGTTGTTTAGGTTTTTAAAACTTGTGCATAAGGTCAACCCAAGTGGAATCTAGTGAGGCCTTTGAATTATCAAGAGATGAGGTGGAGGAATATCCAAGAAAAAAAGAAAGAAAAAGATGTATGGGAAGAGCCCTCATTTGATTCATGCATGGAGATAAATAAAAGAGAAGATGTTGATGAGAATAAAGGAATGGTAGAGAGATGATGTAGAGGATCCCACAAAGAAGAACCACTAAAACCAAAGGAAAACAAATGGGTTAAAGGTGGTGATGATGATTGCATGGCCCATGCAAAAATAATAAATGCCATGATTTATTTTGTGAAAACACTAATAATAATATGGCATCATTCTTATGCCTTCCCAAGAAGTGGAATAAGGCCAAGCAAAAGAATTTACAGAATTAGATCCACCCCATTCACATGAGCTAGAATAAACTCAAGAGAAAAGAAAATACAAGCTCATGGATTAATAGGATGGTGGAACTATAAGGTGGTGAAAAGAAAGGTGATGGATTTGAATAAAAGATATGCCCCCAACTCAACTTGGGCATTAAACAATATATCAATAACCAAATACAATATCAAGAGGCAAATACAATTAATAATGCATATGAGAGAAGAACCAAAGAAACAGGGTTTTATATGATGCTCAAATGCAAGGTGGCATGATGACATGAGCATGATATAATTATGATGCAACATTTATATGTAGGAAGTAGCCAATATCTTACTAGACCAAGTAGCATTACAATTATTAGACAATTGGGATGCTACACTTGTATACTCGACGTAATGTGATCCAAGGTTCTGGTTGGAAGGACAAGCTCTTAACTATAAGAACATGTCTTGAAGTGATTCTTGAGTTAATCACTAAACTAGAATTGAGTTTGTCCTTAAATGGCAAGAAGCAAAGTAAGGCGCATAGTTGCATTTCATGCACTAGGATCTACATAGATAAAGAAGTATAAGGGCACCATCTAACTTGATGTACATTGTTGTGGCGAGACTAGTTCGTCTTTATGCAGCGGGTGTGTCCTAGGGCATAGTGCTCATGAGAAAGCTCGTTTTGGCTGATCTAACATCACTACTAGCTCCTGGAAACTGACCTCGCTCTGTTGCCATAACTACTACACATACACAAAGGACCGTTAAGTGTGTTTCAAAGTTTAAGTGACAACAGTGAAAGCGACTATCACGGTAAACACTAGAAACAAAGTCTCACTTTGTCACCAAACGAATACTTCAACCCATTATGAGATAATGGTATGAATGTCAAAGTTAGGAAGACATTAACAATTTGCAAAGTCATAATGATATGGTAAAACAGAACATGGATAGGATGTTTTCCATAAGAATGCATGATCAATAAACGCATATGTGATATGGTTTATGATGAGTAAAATGCGAGCTAGATTATTTGTACTCTAGTGCAAGTGGGAGACTGAAGGAGATATGTGTAGAGGCAAATAATAAAGCATATTGTTTGATATATCTCTTATGTTTATAATACGTTTTATATTGTGCTATAGCTGTATTAATACGAAACGTTAATACACGTGTGGTATGTAAACAAACCTAGTCTCTAGTTACCACTAGCAAACTAGTTCATTGGTCATGAGGATGATCTAGCGTTTCGAGATCATGGGCATTTATGCCAATTGACAATGAGGTCATGTCATTAGTTGAATGATGTGATAGACAGACAGCCCAACAAGTTGTATCATAATGAGATCTAGTTGCAAAGTTCACCATTAATGATAAACTAAGGAAACCTCGCAACCTAATCCTTAGACTGTGAGCTAATGCAAATCACCATTCTAGAGGGAGCTTAGATGGTATCAAGTATCATACCGTGACTGGATGATCAAAAAGGTGCCACTCAGGTTTCCCAAAGGGGCGTGTAGAAGAGTACATATCAAGACTAGGATTTTCCCATCCATGTAACAGACAGATACATTTGTGCCCATCTCTGTGATGTTGCATTAACGAAGCTTGCACGCGTGTGACTTGGTCATGGAATGCAATGACATAGGAAAGAGAAAACAAGTTCATTGGTAAACGAGATCGAACGAAGGTATGGAGATACCGTAGATCAAATCTCGGGTGAACTAGGTATCGAGTGGCAAACAGAATGGGAAATGATGTCTATGGTTCAAATGACATTATCATCGTTGAATGCACATGGGTCATTATAGGCATCCCGGTCCCGCTATTGATCATTGATTCCAAGCCAGAGATCTACTTCCGCACTCCTGACAGAGATCAAGGAGTCAGAGGTCATCATCATACACCGTATGTGTATGAAACCTCGATGGTGCCTCATAAGAGGGCATCTTGGATATCGTGAGCCGGAGCTGCTGCACGATGAAGATGGGGCAAGGGGTGACCTGCGAGGAGCATCGCGACCTTGAGGTCGGCTACGAGTTAGACTACTTCAACCACATTCCCCTTGGAACGTTAACCGCGTACGGTCTACAAGGATATGTATTCTATATGCTCCGGTCGTTACTGCATTACTACATAGATAGATCTTGGCGTTAGGGAGTTCCAACATAGGAATTTTTTGTTTTCTGCTACGAAACCCTTCACTCATGTTGTCTTGGCTGATATCAGCGGCGAAGCGGCCGTAGGGCCGCATCCTCATGCCGACGATGGCGGTGACGCTCTTGGACCTGCCGTGCGGCAAAATCGCGGGTTCTGGCCGTGGGAGCTCCGATTGGATGGTGACGAGGTCGATTAGGGCTTGTTCGTGGCCGTCGCCAGGCGGATCTGGAGGTGAGGGCGCTGTACGGGGGAGTATTCAGCGTCGGCGATGGTCGGCGGCTACAGCATGCGATGCGTTGGAAAATAATGCGGCAGCCGCATGGCTGCCGCAAATATGCAACATGAGGCGCCTCAGCCGCATTTTTTGTGGCACGAAACCGGATGCAGCAGCTACTGGAGCGGTTTTTGGCCTCGCGGTGACGCATATGACAGTTTTTTGACCTCGTGCCGTATTTTGCAACACCTGTTAGAGTTTCTTTAAAGTGAGACCCTCTTTCCGAGATCCCTTAGAGCATATCCACTTGTCCCCAGTATACGGCGTCTAGTACGGCCTGATTTTGGTCTGTATGGGGGGGGGCGCCGGACTGGTTCACGATTTGTGGGGGCCGCTAGCTCACAGCTGTGCACCCCATAAAAAAATATTATTTTTATCAAATCAACAAGTAATTTAAACATGTTTAATATAGCAAATAAATAATTGAACATTTAGATTTATTACAAGTTTATGAAATTAAAAAAACAATTCAAAATGTTCATTATAGCAAACAAAGGCAAACAAATAAACAAACTAGCTGGCTCCTTTGAGCCTCCATAAATGCTCCACCAGATCATCTTGTAGTTGGCTATGAGTATTTATGTCTCGAACTTCCTACTGCCTAGCAAGAAAAGTAGCAAATGCAGGTGGCACTTGGTGGTCAATATCTGCAAGAGGATCTTGGCGAAAATATGGTTCAGTGTCAAACACTGGAGTCTCTCGCTCGCTCTCGATTATCATGTTGTGCAAGATCACATAGGCAGTCATGACCTCCCACATCTGATCTTTCGACCAGGTAAGGGAAAGGTATCTAGCAATGGTAAATCGAGCTTGTAGCACACTGAATGGCCTCTCCACATCTTTCCTGCAAGCCTCCTATTGTTGGGCAAACCAAGCTTTCTTTCCTCCAGACACAAGGTTCTAGATTGTCTTCACAAATGTTGACCATCTTGGATAGATGTCATCTGCCAAGTAGTAGCCCTTGTCATACTAGTGGCCATTGATCTCGATCTATACTGGAGGAGCTCTTCCTTCAACAAGCTTGGCAAACACATTTGAACACTGTAGCACGTTGATATTATTGTGTGATCTTGCCATACCGAAGAAAGCATGCCAAATCCATAGATCCTGATCTGCCACAGCCTCAAGCACCACACTACATGATCCTTTGTGACATTTGTACATGCCCGGGTGCGCGAATGGACAATTCTTCCAAGCCTAGTATATACCGTCAATGCTTCCAAGCATTCCTGGGAAACCCCTTGCAACATTATGTTCCTAGATCCGAGATGTGTCTTCTGCATTGGGTCTTCTCAGGTATTTCTTTTCATACACTGCCACAATAGCCCTGCAAAATCTGTACATGCAGTCGATGGTTGTGGACTCTGCCATGTGGAGGTAGTCGTCATGTGTGTCTCTAGCAACTCCATATGCAAGCATCCGGAGAGAAACTATGCATTTTTGGATTGTGGAGAAACCAAGCGTGCAGACGACATCTCTCTTTAGTTTGAAGTAGTCATCGAACTCTCTTAATTTCTCGACAATCTTCAGGAAAAGCTTCTGGCATTCTGAAACGGCACCGAAATGTGACGTCGCCGTGCAATGGGTCATTGGTGAAGTAGTCGACGTAGAGCATGCAGTAGCCTTCCATCCTCTGTCTCGGTTTGCTCTCGCGTCGCCCAGGCTTTGAACCCCCAGCAGGCGGCTTCTCATCAGCGCCGACGATCATGCCCAGGAGGGACGTGACGATCAGGAGATGATCATCATCACCGACACTGTCTCGGACGCCAGCAGCAACGACGACTTCATCGTCCATCAGAGCGGTCGGCATCTCTTCCTCGTTTGAATCCATGCCTTCGGCAAACCGCCGAACACCTCGCGGGCAGGGCGGTTGTGCGGCGGGTCTGGGGCTACCAACGGGCGTGGGGCCGGGCAGGGGGTGAGTGTGGGCAGCTCGGGAGGGTTGAGGGAGTATTGTCGACGGCTGCGGCGGCGGCTCTAGCGAGCTGAATGACGGACGGCGGCGAGGGGTGGTAGCGGCGTCGAGTGGTGGGTGAACGCGGCATGTGGGCGGCTTTCGCAGGTGTATGTCGCCGACAGGGCTAGCCCGTGTTGCTCTCAACTCCATCTGACGCCCCCTCCTTTGGGGGGACTTTAGGCCGGAGTGGAGATGCTCTTAGCCAGCTCCACCCCGACGGACACCTTTCTGCACCAAATTCCTCCCTAAACACATTCAATGAAAATCATCAAGTCAACAAAGGTGCTAGCCTGTCCAGATCATACATTCGCCCATAAAACCCAGTCGCTTCATGATCCGTTAGTAGTAGGACAATAATCGCCATGGATCAGGGCAACGAGCCTCTCCTCTCTTCTCCCTCTCGAAGAGACCGCTGCCGGTGCAAAGCTCTCACGGTCACACTACTCTCCGTTGCCACTCTGCTTTCCGTCGCCACCTTCCTCCTTCTCAACCCCTCCACCGTGAACCTCTGCACGAACTCCCCCGACGTGGCCTCGTGCCACGCCATTGTCGCCGCCGCCGTTCTAGCATCTCCGATCGCCAACCCGAGCCAACCAGCACAAGTCCTCCGAGCAATACTCGACAGGTCACTCAACCAGCATGACGCGGCCGCCGCCGCGGTGTCTGGCATGCACCGGCGCACCAGCGACCCGACGCAGCGCGCGGCGCTCGCTGACTGTGTCCAGCTGATGGAGCTCGCGCGCGACCGTATCTCGGACGCGGCGGACACGGCCCCGGCGGCACCCGAGGACGCGCGTACGTGGCTCAGCGCGGTGCTCACCGACCACGTCACGTGCCTGGACGGCCTCCTCAACGACGAGCCGCTGCGCGACGCCGTGGGCGCGCACCTGGAGCCACTCAAGTCCCTCGCGAGCGCGTCGCTTGCCGTGCTCAACGCCGTCGGCCCGGGCAGTACGGTGGCGGACGACCATGCTCGAGACGAGATGCTCGCCGAGGCAGTTGACAAGTTTCCATCGTGGGTGCCGGCGAGAGACCGTACTCTCCTAGAAGTAGCGCGCACTGTGCAGGCGGACGTGGTGGTGGCCAAGGACGGGAGTGGGAGGTACAAGACGGTGAAGGAGGCGGTGGACGCGGCGCCGGACGGCGGCAAGAGCCGGTACGTGATCTACGTTAAGAAGGGGGTGTACAAGGAGAACGTCGAGGTGGGGAAGAAGAAGCGCGAGCTGATGATCGTCGGCGACGGCATGGACGCCACGGTGATCACCGGCAGCCGCAACGTGGTCGATGGCTCCACCACTTTCAACTCGGCCACTCTAGGTGAGGATCCGCGCTTTCTTTTTTAGCTCTGTGATCTTTTTCTCTCTCCGCTTTCTGTCTTTCCTAGATTCGCACTGATTTCCCCATCTGCTTGGCGTTCACCGTGCAATGCATGCAGTTATTGATAGACAGAAAAATCATGGTATGCATTTCCGTGTATTAGCTAAAGCATTGCGTATGTCTGGGGAAGATCATATCCACTCCAAGAATCCAAACGCTCCGTTAATTGATATTTGTAGCAAGAACTATCAATCACCATCTACTTTAGATATATCTTCTGAAACTTAATCTTTTTTGAAAAGTAAAAAGAAGTGGATCGGCTTTTTTTCATTCTTCAAGAACTGCATATCTTATCAAAACATTGAACTAGCAAGACATCAAAAGAAAGATTTTATCGACCATGAAAAACACTCAAATGGCAAAATGAACAGGTCTAGTTAAATTCCACTAAGGTTAGAGCGACTCCAATCACGATGGCAAAATGTTGCTTCTTTTAGCGATTTTTAGTTTCAGGGAGAACCAGCTAGCTCTGGGTTCGAGTGGCATTTCACCCCTAACCACAACTCATCCGCTGATTCTTCAACATCAGTTGGTTCGGCTGATTACTCCTTTTTTTTCTTTTTAAAGAGTGGCGGCGATCGCAGGTTCGCTGGAGGAGAGGGTGTTGCACACGCCGCACTTTAAGTATACGGGTTTGCTATTTCTCAGTCGACTGAGATTTTCTTAAGTCTCAGTTACCTAAGAAAAGTGTAACGGTATGTTCAAAAAAAAGTGCAACTGAAACCCAGTTGCACTTTTCTAGCAGAAAAATGCTAGAAAGTGCAACTGGAACGAGTTGCACATTTCTTTTAACTATGGTTGATTTTCTTAGGTGATTAAGACTTAAGAAAATCTTAGTCGATTGACTTTGTGTTGATTGGTTTGACTTTAGTTTCCTCCTTGTTAGAGGCAATTAGTTTGTTCCTTTCTATTCTATCTCTATGTCACGATCAAGTGTCGCATTAAGGCCGATCTCGAAATCCTGTTTCCTCTGTACCGCCGGAGTAGGATGTGAAAAGAGTTCAGTGCGACTAAGAGCATCATCATTTTAGAAAGGACATGCATACCAGTCACCTAAATTTAGTTGGATATAAGTCTGGCACCGCTTCTTTCTTTTTAAAGAAGAATGTCTGGTACCTGTTCTTATGAGATACTAAGAGGAAGAGAATAATGAAGCTTCCGGTGCTAGGTCTGCCATACTGAGTTAGCCAATTACCGGAAAAGAATCGACAATGGGACGTGGATAACGATCACACTGTGATAGATAGACACACAATATGGGCCATTTTCTAGAACTAGTAGTTATCAATGGCTTTTATTTTCCACTAGCAGTCTACTCCACCTAGTCTTGGCCGACCAAGCGCGCGTCGCCGATGCATTAACTTCCCACATGCGTGGTCTCTCTCCAATGGTGCAATGCGCAGCGGTGGCGGGGGACGGGATCATCCTACAGGACCTGAGGATCGAGAACACGGCGGGGCCCGAGAAGCACCAGGCGGTGGCCCTGCGCGTCAGCGCCGACCGCGCCGTCGTCAGCCGCTGCCGCCTCGACGCCTACCAGGACACCCTCTACGCGCACCAGCTCCGGCACTTCTACCGCGCCTGCGCCGTCTCCGGCACGGTCGACTTCGTCTTCGGCAACGCGGCGGCCGTGCTCCAGCGCTGCGTGCTCACCGCGCGCCGGCCCACGCGGGGCCAGAAGAACGCGGTCACCGCGCAGGGCCGGACGGACCCCAACCAGAACACGGGCACCTCCCTGCAGCGGTGCCGCGTCGTGCCGGCGGCTGACCTTGCGCCCGTCGCCGACGCGTTCCCGACGTTCCTGGGTCGGCCGTGGAAGGCCTACTCCCGGACGGTGTACATGCAGTCGTACCTGGCCGAACACGTCCACCCGAGGGGATGGCTGGAGTGGGACGGCGACTTCGCGCTCGGGACGCTCTTCTACGGGGAGTACGACAACGACGGGCCTGGGGCCAGCACGGCTGGGCGGGTCAGGTGGCCGGGGTACCGCGTCATCACGGACCGGAACGTGGCCGTGCAGTTCACCGTCGGGCAGTTCATCCAGGGCGCCTACTGGCTCAACGCCACCGGCGTGGCCTACGACGAGGGGCTCTGATCCGTGCTTACCGACCCCTTCGTCGTTTGGCTGGTTGTTCACTACTATCTCGAATCCTGAACGCCAGCTCTCTCCATCTAATAAAAGTGAACAAGCATGTATAGATCGCAAGTTTATATGACCGGAAGGTGCATTGCAGTTTCGTTCGGGTCGATCTTTTCTTTTTTCTTTGGGCAAAGTTTGCTGGCAATGCATCTGTGGACTAAACTGTAATCATTTCTCCCCTAAAAGAAATAAAAAAGCATTGAAAATCAGAGCACAAACTCTAAAAAGATTAGAGAACAAACTCTGCAAAGAAAAAGCAGAGCACAAACAAGACCTGAACCTTAGGCACCGCTCTGATTCACTCACGAATCACTCATTCCTCATGACTCATGTGACAATAATCCTTGTAGCCGCAGTAAGTACAAGCATAAAATTGCAACTTGATCTGACTGGAAGCTGCATTTCAGGTTCGGTTTGGTATGTAGTCCGATCATTTTGTACAGATCGCCAATGGTCATATTTTAAGTTTCAAAATTCACAGGCACATACTTGTACAGGTTCGTCTGGCAGTTCATCCAGGGCCCAAACGGATCGCTTTGACCGTGCCCTGATCGGGGACGCCCAACCCTTATCTGGTTGGTGGCCCCTGTCCCAGCGCCATATAAAGAGGTGGGGGCCGACAGCACGCGTCACGAGGTTGGACTGTGCGCCGCAACCCCCACCGACACCCCTACCGATATAGGGTTAGCGCTGTACCGACGGGAAGCTCCGCCACCACCTCTGCCGACTCACACCCATGCTCACGCCGTCGACCACCATGGCCAACGCCACTGGTTCATCGAGCCAGGGAGAAGGTATGTCTCCCCGATCTCTCTCTCTCTCTCTCTCTCTCTCTCTCTCTCTCTCTCAGTTAATGGTCAGTACCAATACGAATTCATGCAAAGATAAAGGCCTAACCGATTAGATCTAGCCTAGTGGATCCTATAGAGATCCTATCAATGGTATCAGAGCAAGACTAGTGTTATAGATCTTTTTTTTGGGTCGAATCAAAACAGCAAAAGGAAACCCCTAGTTCATCACAGATGCAAAAGTAAAAAGAACCAGCCGCTCGTCGGCAAAGCCGCGCCGCCGCCCAGTTCCTCTCAATCCCATTGCGCATTGACAAGCCGAGGCATCGGGAAAAAGAACCAACTCCTACCGGGGCAAAGAACAAAGTGAATCCCAGAGAAATTTTCCCCATTGTCCCCGACCCCGAATCAAAAGGAAACAACAAACAAATCAAGAAAGAACACCGACAGGTCGCCAGCAAAGGGCACCTCCACCTGGGCCGCTTGACAGCACTGCACCCACCCCTGGGTGGATGCACGCGCCGACAAGGGGCCAAGGGGGTGCCTCCACTCCTCCACCGGCCGCCAAGGGCTCGCCGTGGCTTCTGCTCCTACAGGCTACTGTGGGGTTTTCGGTAGAGGAGGAAGAAAAGCAGAGAAAGGGGAGAGAGGGAGGGGCTCGTCGCCGTCGGTGCGCCGGGCGGCGCGGCCACCTCGCCTCACCACAGAGAGCGCCGCCAGAGAGCGGGCGAGGGCTCGCGTGAGGGAAGGGGGCAGAGAGGAAAGTTTGGGGCTAGGGTTATGGGGGCACGACGCTGCTGATTTTGTTCTAGCAATAGAGCCGCGCATCCGTCCGATGGGGCGTCATTGAAATCGGACGGCCTCGACACGGGCGCGCATTGCCTTGGGCGGTGATGGGCCATGGGCCGTTGCGCGAGCCGCGGGCGAGCGCGGGCAGGAGCACAATAGGCCGTTGCCGAGCGCGCGGCCGGCAAATAGAGTTGCGGTGCTCTGCAGGCCGTGGGCCGTTAGTTTTCGCACAGGGCATCTAGTTTCCTTTACAGAAGCTCTTTTGACTGTTTTTTATTCAGGTTTTGACAGTTTTTTAGTCTATTTTCATTTATTCAAACTAAACCAACGAGATGTTTGTCTAAGGAAATAGAAAAGTATAAAGTGTTGCTTCTGAAAAGTATAAAGTTTAATGAATTTTATTCATTTCTTCCGCTACAAATAGTTAAAAAGTGCTCTTTAAATTTAATAAGACGAAAGTGAGAATTAAATTTTGAGAGCATGTCAAAGTATTTATTTTGGTTATGTTCATGTTATTTTTCTAACCAACATTGTAAATAGCATGATCATGATTAGTGGTTTGGTTTAAAGTGGTTACTTTGTGTGCATTTGGTTCTATGTTCTTCCCAACAGTGATATAGAATTAATTGCATAAACAGTTATAGGTCTTAGTTTTGACCAACGTTAGATTACTACATGCAATTGTTGTTGTTATCTCACTTATTTGTCGTTTTTAGGAGGGTACTACTCGATGAGCTGCATCAAGGATGTCCCAACCCTTAGAGGAGATAACTACTTCGAACGGAGAAACAAAGTGGATCTGGCGTTTGTTTGTGTTGAGGTGGATTGGGTACTCGAGACTTCCTAGCCCACCAAACCGACATAGCCACTCCGAGTCTACACAGATGATGATGGTGCATGGGACAAAAAGAAAAGGGATTATGCTCCATTAGAGATGGCATACACCCTAGAGAACAAAAAGTGAAAAAAACGCCAATAAAAAGTGCATGGCATTTATAAAGAACACAATTGAGCAGGCTATTGTGGGCTCAATTGTAGAGTGTGCTTTCGTTAGGGAGTACCTTGAAAAGATAAAGAGCCAGTGAACTAGATCTTCAAAGACATATGTTACCCAGCTGCTGAAGCAGTTGGAGACAGAAAAGTACACCGGAGGTGGACATGGGATAAGGGAGCACATCCTCAGGATGAGCAACATGGGTGCTAAGTTGAAGCCCATAGATATTGATCTGGAGATCAAGCTTGCACTCCTTGTTCACCTAGTCATGGCTTCACTGCCAAAATAGGTTGACACCTTTGTTGTCAACTACAACATGTCACTAGAAAAGTGGGACATTGAAAAGACTATAGCCATGTGTGTGCAAGAAGAGGAGAGGCTTAAAATCTCAAATGGTGGTTCTTTGAACTATGTCAAGGACAATAAGAAGAGGAACTACCATCAAAGCAACCAAGGTTCCCCTTCAAAGCCACATGGAAAAGCTCCCATGCACTATCAGCATCAGCAGAGGCCTCTCCTAGTGGACAAAGATACTTGTCTCCACTGCAAGAAGACAGGGCATTGCAAGAAAGATTGCCCTACTTGGCTAAAGGAAGTAATGGCAAAGAGAGGTAACAACATTGTTTCCTTTGTAAATGAATCCTTGTATAGACAGTTTTCAAAATCTACTTGGTGGATTGACTCAGGTGCAACTGTTCATGTTGCAAATTCATTACAGGGATTCCTTTCAACGAGAACTACAAAAAGAAGCGAAAGATGCATTGAAGTTGCAAATGGAGTCCAAGCGGGCGTTGAAGCTGTTGGCGATATCTCCTTGGAGCTAATTGATGGATTCACGATCCTTCTTACAGATGTTTTATATGTTCCTTCATTACACAGAAACTTAATAAGTGTATCACGTTTGGACAAAGTTTATCATCAGTGTCTTTTTGGACATGGCAAGTGTGCCATATGGTATAATAATGATTGTGGGTGTTGCTTTCCTTCACAATGAGATTTATTTTTTATCCCTTCGTGAAAAAGTATATTATGTGTGTAATGTGAATGAGCATGTTTCCGCGTCAGACAAAGATCAAAATAAAAGAAAGAGAACTCATGGCTCGTCAAAATTATGGCACTGTCGCTTAGGCCATATTTCGAGGAGGAGAATAGAAAGACTAGTTAAAAATAGTATTCTTCCTATATTAGAGTTCTCCAACATAGAGCAATGCATAGATTGTGTTAAAGGAAAGTATGTAAAGCAAATCAAAAAGGGTGCAAAACGAAGTACCAAAACACTAGAAATCATTCACATTGAGATTTGTGGACCGTTTCCTGTGAAAAGTGTGGATGGTTATGACTCGTTCATAACATTAACAAACGATTACTCCCGTTATGGTTATATTTATCCAATCAAAGAAAGATCGGAAGCGTTGGATAAATTTAAGATATTCAAAGCTAAAGTTTAGAATCAGCATAGTAAAACAATAAAGATAGTAAGATCTGACCGTGGAGATGATACATCCATTTTGCATCACTATTCTATATCATAATTTATTGTTATTCATTGATATATTTCATATTAAGAGATGATACTTATGTTATTTCATCTATTTTTGCATGGTTGATGACTTTTGGAGGATGGACCACTGAAGCTAGGATTCTGATGGAAAAGGCACTATTTGGAGGCAAAATTCGCGAAGATCAGAAAATCTCGGAAAATATATGGAAAATCCTATTTTTCCAGAAGACGAAGGAAGCCAGAAGGGGGAGCAGAGATGGGCCACAGGGGGCCCACACCACCCCCTGGCGTGGGCCACCCTAGGCCGTGCCACCAGGTGGTGTGGCCACCCTAGCCTACCTCTGGCTCTGCTCTTTGGCGTATAAAATCCTCCTGAAACCCTAAGACTCGGGGAGCAACCATAGAAAGGTTCCACCGCCTCTGTGGGGCAGAAACTACTTAGAGAGAAAGAGCTCTTCAGTAGGTAGAAATCTGCCGGGGAAATTCCTTCCTGGAGAGGGGAGATCGTCGCCATCAACACCATCATCACGCTAGACTTCATAGGGATCATCATCATCACCATCATCATCTCCACCAGCACCATCATCACCACTCCATACCGATGTAACAATTAGGTTGAATCTTGCATAGTTCTTAGGGGAAACTTTCCCGGTGTTGATTACTTGTTGTAGTTGATGCTATTGAGTGGAACCATTGAATTATTGCTCATGTTCAGATTGTAACTTATCATTATTTTATCTCTGATCTTGATCCATATGATGTCTCGTGAGTAGTATATTTAGTTCTTCAGGACATGGGATAAGTCATGTTGTTAGTAGTGGAATTGTGTTGAGAAAGATTCAATAGTTTGATATTTAAGTTATGGTGTTATTCTTCTAGTGGTGTCATGTGAACGTCGACTACATGATACTTCACCTTTATGGGCCTAGGGGAATGCATTGTGTATTTGGCTACTAATCGTAGGGCTTGGCGGAGTGACAAAAACCTGAACCCCCATTAGGAAACCTTTGCACAAGGGAGTGTAGGATCTCAAAGTTTAAGGCTGTTGTTAGGTTTTTATCTTAATTACTTTCTTGTAGTTACGGATGCTTGCAAGGGGTATAATCACAAGTATGTATTAGGCCTAGGAAGGTCAGTACATTAGCATAGGTTCACTCACACAACACTTATCCAACTAAAGAAGATTAATCAACTATATGAAGTAAAAGCACTTGACATATTCCCATGTGTCCTCGAGAACGTTTGGTCATCTTAAGTAATACATCAGGCTTGTCCTTTGCTAAAGAAAGGATTGGGCCACTTAGTGCATTTATTATTATTGTCTTTTATTTATTCGTACCTTATTTATCTGCATTATCAAAAACCTCTAAAAATCCGTTTGCTAAGTATTTATAGAGAATTCCTAATCCAAGACACTCGTCAACACCTTCTGCTCCTCATTGGGTTCGACACTCTTACTTATCGAAAATACTGTGATACACCCCTATACTTGTGGGTCATCAAGACTATTTTCTGGCGCCGTTGCTGGGGAGTGAAGCGCTATTGAAGAGTGAAACTGGTAAAGGAAACTTCTATTGTGAGTATTGTTTATTTCTATTAGTTACTTTATTTCAATATGGATGATTCACTTAGTTTATTATTCCGTAATGCTACTACCACTTCTAAGGTAGTAGATGAACCACCACCTACTGAAAATGGTACTTTTAAGATACCTACAAGAATTATTGATCGTGTTATGGATAACTACTATTTTGGAGATGGAACTGTCCATCCTGGTGATCATTTGCTCTTTATACACGAATTATGCGGGTTGTTCAAGTGTGCAGGTATTACAACAGATCAAGTCAAGAAGAAGTTATTCTCATTATCACTGAAAGGAAGAGCTGAGGAATGGTATAAGCTGCTGAAGAATGATCAATCTCTTGAATGGGAGGAAATTGTACCTCTCTTTTATTCCAAATTTTATCCTCCTAGAAAGATTCACAAAGATCGGAATTAAATATACAACTTTTTGCCTTGTGATGGAGAGATTACAGCTCAAGCTTGGGGGAGATTGAAGTTACTAATTCTCAAATGTCCAATTCATGATCTCCCTAACAATATTATTATCAATAACTTTTATGCAAGGTTTTCTCTTCATGATAAGGATCTATTGGATGCTTCTTGTGCTGGATCATTTACACGCATGGAAGAAGAAGCTAAATGAGATCTTCTAGACCGTATTCAAGACAATGTTGAAGCATGGGAGAATGATAAAGGAAGAAAGTTAGGTATAAATTATGAGTATGAATGCATTAAATCTTTTGTGGGAACTGATGACTTTCATAATATTAGTAATGCTTATGGTCTTGATTCTCAAAGTATTACAAATTATTTGAAGGCCTTTGCCTCTTATATTGAAATTCCTAAAAAGTAATGGAATAAGTATCATGAGCCATATAAAGATATTGTTAATTGTGTTCCTGCTAGAGACACTGAAGTTTATACTACTAATCATATTTTACCTGAACCTTACATTGGGAAAATGCCTTTCATAGTTAAGATAAAGGAACATTCTATGATAGCTAGTATGGTTAATGAAAGTACAAATAAAGCTGTTGAACCTAATGAACAAATAGCTGTTGAACCTGTAATAGCAGATGTGAAATAGTTTGTCACTAAATATATAGAAGATGGACACACTATCCTCTGTAAGGATACTTCTAATATTGTTTAGCAAAGTAGTGTTAAGAGAACTAGTGTCCCTGTGTTTTCTATCCGAATAAGTGATCATTTCTATAATGGTTCTTGTGATAGTTATATTGTTAAATTTATGCACGATATTGAAAGTTACTATGAGAGAGGGAAAATTGTTCTTATACATCTCAATAATATTAAGTTTCCTCGCTTTATGCTGAAAGTATTTATGTTGCACTTGTTTTGCCTTCCTATGCTAGCAGCCTCTGGTTTCAACAATTTATTTTCTTATGAAATTCCCTTGCATAGGAAGTGGGTTAGACATAAACATGTGTATATTTGCTTCTTTATGCCCTCTTTTACTTCAATTCATATTCTTATATGAGCATCATTGAAATTATTGCCCATCTTAATGGCTATAAAGAAAGAGCTTTTTGGGAGACAACCCAATATATTTTTGCTTTCAGTTTGCTTTTGCTTAATTGAGTCTTGGAAGTTGTTGCTTCTGCAATAACCTATCCTTATACTTTTTGTTTGGTTTTTGTGTCAAGATCAACCTCTAATGAGAGAGAAGTAAGATTTGGGGAAGTTGCTGTCCTGAAACAGATTTTTGTGCTTCACTATAAAAAATCGTGAAAAATTCCAGAATGTTGTACTGATCTGTCATTTTTGGTATGCATGCCCCAGGTTGTTATTTAACTTTTGTTAGTTTTGCAATTTTTTATTTGAGCAACATAAGAGTTTAGAAAAAATTGATCTTTACCTGCTGGTCTGTTTTGACAGATTTTTGCCATTTCTGCATTTGCCTCTTAAATCGATTTCCTTTTTGGGTGTTTGAGAGGAGTTGTTTCAGTAGCTTATGTTTTGATGGATTATAGTTTAAATTGAACTTAAAGGTTTATTATCTTGCATGCACTAATGTTGCTAATGAGAATTGTGTGTAGTTTTATGTGGAAGAAATTTCCAAGTTGTAGGATAAAATGGTGTAATAAGATGGTGAATGGTCAATAGACTCAAGCGATATGTTTATGAAGATGAAGATATTGATGTTATTCAAGTGGTGACTCCGGAAAAATTTATCGAAGACCAAATTCAGAAACCTTCGAAGTCCATTTTCGAATAGGTAACAATTCTGGTAAGAAAAGGTCCACGAAAAATCTGTCAATTTATATTTTTGCATTTTTTTATCTAACATGGAAAGCAATGAGTCGAAAGAGGGACGGAAACGGAGCCCGGGTGGCTCACACCACCCCGTGGCGTGGGCCCATCTGGTCGCGCCACCAGGGGATGTGGCCACCCTAGAGCCCGTCTCCGACCCGTTTTCTCCTAGTACTTTCCTTTTGTTGTAAAACTTCGTAATATATAATCCCCCGGATCCCCCGAGGTTCATATATCGTGTGCTCATTGTGTTTTTGTTTCGATCTATTCTGTTCAGATGTCGTTCCAGAATTCGCCTTCGGAGGGCTATGAGTTGTGACGCCGTCGCGAGCTCCATCGCAATATTGAGTAGGAGACTTTCGTGGGATGGGTGAAAGAAGAAAGGATCACAGCTAGGCGCGAAGACATGGATCAGAGTGTCAGGGAGGAATTAAAGAACATGTCAGCAGGAATGAAGGGGCTGATACCTCCAACTCTTGACCTCAGTTCCTGCCATGCAGCAGTGGAAGCTCTACGAGCAAATGATGAGTTCTACGATAAGTACCGAGTCGTGAGGAGAAAGGTGGATATACTTCAAGAGGAGAATAACAGGCTTCGCAAGATGTTGGAAGATTTTTCACTCCGATCAAGAGGACACCACCACCACCGAAGGAGTAATCGTCATCAGGTTTTGGCATCCCCTTGGTTTGTTCCAAGCTTGGGGGAGTGCCGCAGTATCATATCATTATCTTTAATCTTTTTAATTTTTCAGTAGAGTCATATCATGAATAGAGAAGTTATCATATAGGATGGTTTGCATTGAGGAAGTATCTCCCCTCTAGTTAGTTATCTATGTATCCCTTGGTATGAGTTACCGTTATGGAATATTAATGAGAAGTTCTAGCATTTAATTTTTGCACATCTTATTTTAGTTTGCAATTTCTATTATATGATTGATCTTGTTGTTAGTATTGGTACCACTTTGGGAGCATTAAGTAAATTTAGTTGGTTTTGACAAACCTGGCTTTGGTCAGTAGCAACATTATTTGAGAATCGAATGAAAAAGAGAAAAGTACTTTTAAGAAATATAATTTCATCATCTTTCTTTCTTGATTGGCTCATAAGCTTAGTATTCTCTAGTTAAGATCTTTTGTGCTTCCAAGGAAGATTGCATGTTTTCTTTTATCACTTGTATGTTTGTTTATTTCCTTCAACACTTATGCTTGCTACCCAGCCTTGAGCCAAAAACCTGTACTGAGAGGGAATGCTTCTCGTGCATCCAATCCTTAAACCAAAACCTATGCCATTTGTGTCCACCATACCTACCTATTAGCATTATTTCTATTCTAAGTAAATTCATGTTTTTATCTACCTTCCAAATTAAACTTGTTATGTGAAAATTAGTGATTAAAGCTCTCACGAACTTGATGGCACACTTTACTTTCCTGCACTTAATAAACTTGAACCATTGTGCCCATTTATGGTGTGTATGTGCTTGCATTTTGTGAGTTGTGAATTAGCAGAACCATATTATCATGGGGAACGCTTTCAACATTGCACTTTATTTAGTTGATATCATGTTATTTTTATTATGGATCCCGACGGTGTGAAATGAAAGGGGAGCTTGTAAGGCTCATGGAGTTCGTATATGTGTTAGAGAAACACGTAGGCAGCTAGTCTAAGCCATGCCTAATCATGGTGGAAACGTGAAGCATAACCATAGTGAGCAATCTGTGAAACATCCTCAATAAAAAATAAATATAAAAGAAAAAAGAAAAAGGGAAAACCCTATGCAAATAGCAAATAAAAGGATCGCTGATATGCTGATTGTCTGATTGCCTTGTCATTTTGATATGGGGAGGCTTCTGTATCATCGGGCAAGGGGTACCCCGTTGGCGGTTCTCTATGATACACATGTACTTACAATGACAAGAACTTACTTGTGACTAAAGTTGAGTAGCATGAGGAACAGTACTCATAAGCAAGGGGCATGAGATTTTCAACTTATAACTTGTCAAGCATATCCTCATATTTGTTCACTTTAACCTTAATCACCTAAAGATGCTTATGATAGGGGCAATGAGAGATGAAAGCTGATAAGTACCATAATTTTTGGAAGCTCTTTATGAAACTTGAAATCCCTGCTTCCCTCTGCGAAGGGCCTATCTTTTACTTTTTTAGTTGAGTGAGTAAACCTATTCCTTTCTATCTCAAGCAAGTATTTGAGTTGTTGTGTTTCAATCATTCATATTATGATTTATTCAATCATGTTTATTATGTTCCTTGTTTTGCACACTGCTCTTACCTTAGTGAATATTACTTTGAAAGCTATCATTGAAAACCCCATTATGTTTGAACTCCTGCAAATTGTTAACCGTTCTTTGACCAATAACAAAGTTTGCCATTACCAATTATGATTTACTTTGTGTATCTTTATTGTGTTTCCTTTACCTATTGCAAGTTAAGTTATATAATAGTGAGTTGTTTTCTATTATGATTTGTATATTGATGAATGTGATGCTTCTTGTCCGTATTCTTTTATCGACACTTCACTCCATAAACTTGAGGAAATGTTTATTCAGCTCAGTTTTCGCTTGGGGACAAGCGAACTCTAAGCTTGGGGGGAGTTGATACGTCCATTTGCATCACTATTCTATATCATAATTTACTGTTATTCATTGATATATTTCATATTAAAAGATGATACTTATGTTATTTCATCTATTTTTGCATGGTTGATGACTTTTGGAGGATGGACCACTAAAGCCAGGATTCTGACAGAAAAGGCACTGTTTGGAGACAAAATTCGCGAAGATCCGAAAATCCCGGAAAATATATGGAAAATCCTATTTTTCCAGAAGACGAAGGAAGCCAGAAGGGGGAGCGGAGATGGTCCACAGGGGGCCCACACCACCCCCTGGCACGGGCCACCCTAGGCCGCGCCACCAGGTGGTGTGGCCACCCTGGCCCACATCTGGCTCTGCTCTTTGGCGTATAAAATCCTCCCGAAACCCTAAGACTCGGGGAGCGACAACAGAAAGATTCCACCACCTCTGTGGGGCGGAAACTACAGAGAGAGAAAGAGCTCTCCGGCAGGCAGAAATCTGCCGGGGAAATTCCTTCCTGGAGAGGGGAGATCGTCGCCATCAACACCGTCATCACGCTGGACTTCATCGGGATCATCATCATCATCATCACCATCATCATCTCCACCAGCACCATCATCACCACTCCATACCACTGTAACAATTGGGTTGAATCTTGCATAGTTCTTAGGGGAAACTTTCCCCGTGTTGACTACTTGTAGTAGTTGATGCTATTGAGTGGAACCATTGAATTATTGTTCATTTTCAGATTGTTACTTATCATTATTTCATCTCTGATCTTGATCCATCCGATGTCTCCTGAGTAGTTCGTTTAGTTCTTGAGGACATGGGAGAAGTCATGTTGTTAGTAGTGGAATTGTGTTGAGAAAGATTCAATAGTTTGATATTTAAGTTGTGGTGTTATTCTTCTAGTGGTGTCATGTGAACTTAGACTACATGATACTTCACCTTTATGGGCCTAGGGGAATGCATTGTGTATTTGGCTACTAATCGTAGGGGTTGCCGGAGTGAGAGAAACCTGAACCCCTGGTAGGAAACCTTTGCACAAGGGAGTGTAGGATCTCAGAGTTTAAGGTTGTGGTTAGGTTTTTATCTTAATTACTTTCTTGTAGTTGTGGATGCTTGCAAGGGGTATAATCACAAGTATGTATTAGTCCTAGGAAGGTCAGTACATTAGCTTTGGTTCACCCACACAACACTTATCCAACTAAAGAAGATTAATTAACTATATGAAGCGAAAGCACTTGACGATATTCCCATGTGTCCTCGAGAACGTTTGGTCATCTTAAGTAATATAACGGGCTTGTCCTTTGCTAAAGAAAGGATTGGTCCACTCGCTGCATTTATTATTATTGTCTTTTATTTATTCGTACCTTATTTATCTGCATTATCGAAAACCCCTAAAAATCCGTTTGCTAAGTATTTTTAGAGAATTCCTGATCCAAGACACTCATCAACACCTTCTGATCCTCGTTGGGTTCGACACTCTTACTTATCAAAAATATTACAATACACCCCTATACTTGTGGGTCATCAGGAGGGGAGTACTACGGTCGACGCATCCCATATGGCGAAGTCCCTGGACCTTTTGCAAGGTTCTTACAGGAGACTGGCATAGTGGCCCATTATTCGAAGCCGGACGAGCCTTAGCAAAATGGAGTAGCTAAAAGGCGTAACCGTACACTTATGGATATGGTGCGCAACATGATGAGTTACTCCACCTTACCACTAGGATTGTGGATGGAGGCGTTAAAAACCGCCATTCGTATTCTTAATATAGTACCAAGTAAGTCGGTTCCCAAAACACCGTACGAGTTATGGACAGGAAGAGTACCCTCTCTTCAACACCTGTGGGTGTGGATGTAACACCCTAGTTTTAGTAAATGATAATTAGGGCTTTCATTGTGCATTTCATGAGCATCATCTACTTTAAAAATGCATGCAAGGAAGAAAATGTAAAAACCCTAAACCCTAGCTTTTCCCCCTCTCTTTCTAAAAGCAATTCAAAAGGGTTTAAGTTTTGAAAAGATTAAAATACTTGGAGCCCAAATTGAATACAAGGGCCCTGGGTCTTTTATATATTTTATAATCTCTCTGGTATTTTTGTAATATTTCAAAATAGCTTTGATTTCGAAATTACAAAAGAAAATAGAAAAAAATTGAAAAAGGGGTTTTACAGAGAAAAATAGAGCCTGCAAGCACCTGGGCCAAGCCTAACTCCCTCTCTCTGCCTGTCTTTCTCGCACACGCAGCAGATAGCTGCCATCAACAGCCCTCTTTGCAAGCTTTGTCGCGACCCAATATTGGCCCAACCAGCCCACGGCCGGCCAATACAGCTTCGGCCTCTCTCTTCTCCTTCGTCTTCGTTGATGATGACACGAAGCAGCTGCGTGGCTCTGCCTCCATCGCTCGTCCGTGCTAGGATCCCAGCAAGCACTACGATGCGCGCTACTGCCTCCCTGATATCTACAAGTACTCCTACATCATGGCGATGAACCCTAGCTCTCTTTCTTCCTTGTTTTATCTCAGCATCCCAAACCCTAGCCGGACCCTACTGCGTAGCGCCGCCGTCTCCGGCCTCCCCTCAGTCATCCGAGCACGCTGGCGTGACCGCCTCGCTGTACTCATTCATTCTGCCAATGGAATCGAGTAGAGAAGCCCGCAATCGGCCGCATCGAAGTCATGTCCCTTACCTCCGACGGGCTCCGCCGTTGTCGACATTGCCGCTTCTCAAGACCTCCTCCGGCCTCGCGGATCTTCCTGTCGCACTCCTGGTGAGCCCTTGGTGCTCAGGCACTTCCTCTCCTTCTTCATCACACGCCGTAGTTTTCGCTCGTCACCGTACTATGAGTACCACCGTCGTCCACCGTTGTACCCCATGCCCTGATGACCAAAACCTAGTTGCGCCGCCCTTTCCTGGTTTGCCCTATCACACTGAGTCGAACACGCCTAGTCCTGTAGCCCCAGACGCTCCCCAGCACCTCCACTGGTGACCACCCGACGGTGGTCGTCAAGGTGACGTCACTGTGACATCGTGATGACGTGGCCAGTTGGCCCGTTGACCGTTGCCCACCCGTGTGGCATGCTGATGTGGCCTCGGGCCTAGCAGTCAGTCACAACGGGTAGACCTAGTCCTAGTGAGAAAAGTATTAAGCCATATGCTAACGCCAGCCCTGTGTCATGCTGACGCAATAAAAGTTTAATAAATGGTCTAATAATTTCAGAAATTGGTTTAAATCTTATAAATTTAATAACTAATTATTTATAAGTCAGAAAAATATGTATAATATATCAAAATGTTCAGAAAAATGAGATCTACACTTTAGAGTCAGAACCATGAATTGTTAAGAAACTTTTATTGCAATTTTAATTAGAAGAACAATTGAACCCCGTAGGTGATTCCGGGGTCTCTCATGTATTAGGGTTTGCACCCTCGGACCCTGCTTAAAATGGTCTAGCATGACTTAGGGTTCTATTTCAATACAATTTAACTTTCCGTATCAACATTCCTTCCTTGAGCATTGCATCGATGCCACGTGTTGATTGTTTCCCTTTCTTTTCGGTGTTTTGTTTTTCCTAGTAGAATACGAGATCGAGTCAAGATCGAAGACCAAGATCAACACCATCGAAGATGGACGAGCAATACTTGACCAACTACAATCAATTCAAGCACAAGGCTTCTGAAGATATGCTTATTGGTTATCAACAGGCAAAGGCAAGCATAACCCCACCATTATACAATCCTATGGTTTCGAAAGTATTTCATTCTTGCCATGATGCATACGATTCTACTATGGTCTTTTATCGATAGATAGAGTATCCTACCTATTGCATTACTCCCTTGAGATTATATTACCTGATCCAATGCTCCTAGCATAACTAGGTTTGCTTGTGTGCACTGCTAGAGCTATTATCTGTGTCTCACTTAGCCATGCTTAGCTATCGGTGCTGGTTCATCCAGATGATGTATCGGATGCGGAGAATCTAGTATGATATGAGAATGTGATGAGATAAGGCCAGTGGTAAAGTTTAAACATGTCAAGGCTTGTATGGGAGGCCACGGTGGGATGTGGTTTTTAGTCCCATGCCCGCCACCACTAGGAACCGAGTTCTTGCCTTTGGAACCAAGACAAACGTACAACCACACGGGGCTTGGAAACCCCTCCGCTGATTAACTTGCCTAGAAGATTCCATGAGTCACATAGTTCGGGCGCTCCATTCGACATATGCATAGAAAACATTTTGAAAGATTTGGCGGGTGAAGGTGCATCATAACAGGTAGGTAAGCGTGGACTGGGTTGCTTGGGGTCAACAGAGCTCCTGATATACCAACCTCGACCACATCTCTAGGGACCGGCTTGGGGATTTGACCCGTTACGGCGGAACTATCCTTAGGGCGTGACTCATGGTCGCAGTGAATGTAACACCTCAAAAATATTAAGCAAGTTTAGCAAGTTCAAATCACCTAAGTTTAGGGTTAACAAAAACTTTTATTATTAATTTGAATATGAGTGTGTGTGTGTGTGATTTGCATTAGTGTATGAATGATTGCAATTGCCATGTTTGTTTGCTACAAATGATAAGAAATGGTTTAAAGATGATTACTACATCATCTAGGCCAATTACAAACCAAATCAAAAGAAAATAAATTCAAATAATAACCATATGATCAAATGGTCATTTTGACCAAAGTTAACCACTAGACCACTTTGGGTGTTCCTAGTAAAAGATTTCTAATAGAAACAATTCCAATTCTTTTCACCCCTTGCTATACCAAGTAAAAGTGAATCCAAGCCCACTTTACAAACTCACAGAAACTATTTTCAAATCTATTTAAAGGACAATTCAAAATTGAATCAAGTGTATGTACTAAGATCACCATTTTGCAAAAACCACTCAAATGAATTCACCTTGGAAAAACCAAGAAACTAGATACTACCAAGCTTAAGATTAGAGCACTCACCAAATTTCATTCAAAAATTTCAAACTTGAATTCATGCGGCCATTTAGTCGAACACATTGCAGACACAGATTAAACCCCTGTCTAACTTCACTATTTTGAGCAGTGATCACTCAACCATTTGCCCCCATTTCACTCCTCCTGTCTCCCCCAGTGTCTAGCAGCACCAGACACGCACCCCTCTTTGTCGTTGCACCAGTGCGTCTCCGCCCGAGGCTCACCGCGCCGGGCAACCATGGACAACTCACCACAGACCATGCCGCCCTATCCCATGATGTCTAGAAGATAGGCCACTGTCCATCGCCACCCCCTGTCCAACCCTCGACAGCAGGCAAGATGTGGACCACCGGAAAACTACCGCGCCCATTTTCTATGCGCCGTGCCGAGAGCGCGCCAGAGCGCCGCAACCGACTAGCGCGCACACGTCGCGCTTCGCCCTCTCCGCGCATGCACACACTCACCATGACCCTAGCAACCTCCCAGACATGCCTGTTCGCCGCCGCGCGACCCGTAGCCCCTGTACGCCGTCTCGAACGCTGTCGCTCCCGCGTAGAGCATCGCCCGCGCCCGACCAATCTCGACCACCCTGTGTCGTGCCATTAAGTCTGTGACGACTGCTAGGAAGCACCGCATCGCCCCTACCCTCAGCCACGTGGCTGGCCCCTGCATCGCCATCACCGACGAGCCCGAGCCTAGGCCGCAATGTCCCTTCGCCGGTCTATAAATAGAGCCTGCCCCAGCCTCCATTCTCCACACCATCTCACTCCCCACTCCTCACGGAACCTCCCACATCCTTCCCCGGAGCAAGGCGAGCACCATCCTGCCTGTATTTAGCCAGAGTCCGCCGCTGCAGAGGAAGAAGGGAGCCGTCGGTTGGAGCAGCCCCAGGAGCCGCCGCGACCACCGTTCGAACCACCATTGTCGACAACGTCGTTCGCCCCCATCGCCGACCCTAGATGGAGCCCTAGTGAGCCTCACACGACCCCCATCGCCGCGTTAGGTTTAATTCCTCGCCGGAGACGACGAACCACAACCATAGATCTTAGTCTAATCGTATTACTCTAGTTGAAACATACCGTTTTGGGTTAGATGAGCCACTGACTAGTGGGACCCCCCTGTCAGCAGCCAGCTGTGCCCGCGCAGTGCAGTTGGGCTGACCCGTTTACTTTCCCATGCAGAGCCCAATGATTCAAATAATATTTTTCCTTTTTAGTTAAAACCAGATTCGGTCAGTAGATTCAAAAATCAATTCAAAGAGATTCACTGAACAAAATTGCATGATTCCAATTTTGTTAGAAAGGTATTCAAATTATCTATCCAAGCCCGTTGTATTCAAACCATTTGAAATTATAGATCACATGTACCAAAAATAGCAAGACAGAGGCCTTTGCCACTTCAATCATTTTTCAAAAATCAACCATAAATGCTTTTGAGTTGATTCCAACTCTCAAAAATCACATTTAACAAGATCTATCTGAATATGTAAAAAATATTTAGGTTTACATGCAGTGATCTTGTACTATTACTAAAAGAATGCTATGTAGGCATTACTAGTCACTTTAATTGTATTAAATAATAATTTTAAACTTTATAAAATGTGACCACCACTTTAAATCACATTCCCAAGTATTAGAACATGTGGTGATGACATGTGTCAACATGATCCCATATTTTAATTGGATAATATTAAGTCTTAAGAATTTTCAATGAGTAGAAATTACTTTTCCAAAATAAGATAAACAAGACTAGGCCTTTATTTCATGTGATTATTGTGATGATGCTAGATCATCTAGTGTGAACCTTAGTGTGCTAAATAGAAGTAGTTAAGTATTGTTTGGTGATTGTGTACCTCGTATTTATTTAATACCGACCCGAGATACGAGGAGGGGGAGTACGAAGAAGAAGAAAACTTCAACCACTACACTACTCAAGGCAAGCCTAGCACTACAAGTTAACCATGCAAGCTAACACTTGCAAGCTAGAATTGTGCAAGATAACCTATGCAAGATGCATTAGGCATGCTTTGGTTATGCACCCTTGATTATACCCATTTCCAAGTTTTACTTGCAAGCTTTACTCTTTTACTTTTACCAAAGTTCTTTACTTTTGGTTAGTGATTTGTGAGTATTGGACAAATAGGATAGATGCCCTAAAGAGTATAAAACTAGGCCTAAGTAGTTATCTTTAGATGTCATCAAAAGGAATAACACTAGAGTTGGATAGTTATAATTGATTAGCAACCCTTATTAGTGAATACCCTCAACTGTAGTGGCTAGTGCTAAGCATAAAAGTTGATCACTTTAGATGGGAATACTTGGTGAAAATGATTATGAAAACCTTGGAATGATGATTCATTCTATTGAAATGTTTTGACATGTATTGAGCAACACAATGATTGACGATGAAAATGTTGAGGCATGAGCCTTGGCCCTTTTATAAAAACTGATGGTTGGGTTCGGATGCGATACCATTCCAATTTTACCGTACAACCACAATACCTGAATTGGGTAGGGCGTAACTAGAAGTTTATATGCCTTAGTATGGGTTCCCTTGCGAAAGAGGTTGAGCTGAGGCTACCTCGTGATGAATGTCCACCTATGCAGTGCCCAGGATGGCAGATGGCCATGGCTAGGAGGCCAAGCTTATAGGGGAGGTGCCTATACTAGGGAGTGTAATTGAAAGGTTATGATTCATTATCCGCATACTAAGTACGATTGATTCAAGGTTATCCCTGACGGATGTATCGAATTTTGTGGTGAAAGTGTACCACCTCTATAGAGTGTCAAACTATTTGAATAGCCGCGTCCGCGGTCATGGACAGTTGGAGTGGCCATACTGTTTTGTTGTCAGATGTTTTCAAAAATGATTTGTGAAGTGAACTATGACTTTGACTTCATCACAACAGGATTGTGGATATGAAAACTAGGTTCCCATTTAAGTGATGTAGAACATTAAATTAGTTTTCTTTACTTCTAAACTCAGTTTGAGATAAACCTGACTTTTTGCAAATAAACCTAGAGCTTAAGATTCCTACTAGAATTACTTACTTGTTAGTGATAGTTTGCAAGTACTTAAAGAGTACTCATGGCTTTGTCGCTGGCTATTCCCGTGGTCAGACTATGAGGAGGACTACCAGGATGATGGACAGCAGGAGGTCTACGACAACTAGGATCATCTCCCATCGTCAGCATTGCTGGTGACTCTAAAGATGGAGCCCCTACTACCTTTATTTTCCGCTGCTTGATTTGTATTAAGACTAGATCATGAGATCCTTTATTTGAAAGACCTTTATTATGGTTTGTAATGGATGATGTATTGTGGTACCAGTTCTGTTATGTCTCGCAAAAATGGTAATCCTAGAATTGCGAGGTATGGCATAACAGGCATCTGGGATTAAAAAATCGGGTGTGGACAACGAAAGCAAGGTAAATGTCGTTGATGGCCCAAAATATATTCAAGCTCGTTGGAGAACCCCAAGAGGAAGGTATGATGAGCACAATAGCAAGTTTTCCCTCAGTTATGAAACCAAGGTTATTGAACCAGTAGGATCAAGGAAACACCCCCAAGGTGTTATTTCCAACTTGGGATCCTACACAACATAACCACAGAACTGTGCCCCCAACTTACAGTGAGGTTGTCAATCTCACCGGTTTTGCTGAAAACAAAGGATTAAACGTATTGTGTGGAAGATAGTAATAGCTTGTAGAAACTAATACGAAAACAGTAAATATCTTTGTAGATTGATTGTAAAAGAATGGACCAGGGTCCATAGTTCACTAGTGGTGATTCTCCTTAAGATAGATGACATGTTGGGTGAACAAATTACAGCGGGGCAATTGACAAACATCGAGAAAGCATACATGCATATACTAATTATCTTGACTCCTATGAGATTTGATTGGGCATTACAACATTATACATAGACCGTAATCCAACTGCATCTATGACTAATAATCCACCTTCAGGTTATCATCCGAACCCCCTCTAGTATTAAGTTGCAAGCAATAGATACTTGCATTAAGCAAAGTGTGTAAAGTAAACAATACGATTTTTCTATGAACAAAGGATTGTTGTTTTTCCCTAGTAACAACAGCACATCTAGTACCTTAGAGATTTCTGTCACTTCCCCAGATTCCTAGAGGCATGAACCCACTATCGAGCATAAATACTCCCTCTTGGAGTTGCTAGCATCTATTTGTCCAAGATAGCTACTAACAACAAAAAAGCATGCAAGATCACAAATAACAAAGACATGATAGAATCAATAATCAATCTAAAATAGCATCTCAATATCCATCAGATCCCCGCAAACACAACATGTAGGATTACAAATAGATGATCTTGATCATGAACGGAGCTCACAAGATCTAAACATGATAGCACAAAGGAGGAGAACCAGCCATCTAGCTGCACCCCCCAGGCATGGGCTAGGCCTGGCCGCGTGGCCAGGGGTGTGCCCCCCTCGAGGCCCTTCTCCGTCTCGTCTTCTGGCTTCGTGTTCCCTCGGTGAAATATTGACTTTAGCTTTTTGTCCCGTCCAATTATGAGAATATTCATTTCCTGGCTTTTCTGGAACCAAAAACAGCAGAAAACAAGCAACTGGCACTATGGCATCTTGTTAATAGGTTAGTTCCAGAAAATGTGTAAAAATACTCCAAAGTGTGGACAAAACATAAGAAAGTAGATATAAAACAAGCATGGAACATCAAAAATTATAGATACATTTGCAACGTATCAACATCCCCAAGCTTAACTCCTGCTCGTCCTCGAGTAGGTAAGTGATAAAAAAGAAAAGAATAATTTTTGAGGTGACATGCACCATCACAATCTTGATCAAGGAATTTATAACATTGATAGCTGGGATCATAGTACTAGCATGAAAGATATAGTTGTAACAATAAGACATAGCAACTATGTTCTAACATGAAAAGGTACACACAAAAGATTCATGAATAACAATGCTTTGAAAGACGTTTGTTTGTTTCACATAAAGAAAACATAATGAGAATGGTATTCATCTTGTCCCTCATAGTGTAGCAAAACATAAATGCATAGGACACCTTCAAAGTTCATAAGGGTGACTAGATACACAAAGTTTAAGAACAAGCAATATCAACATTATGAATCAATCAATAAGTTTTGGGACAATGCACATTAAACTAAGAATGACCACTATGCTCTCTCAATAGGTGCATCAAGATAGAAGATGGAGACTCAACATAAAAGGTAAAAGAAAGGCCTTCATAGAAGGAAGCAGGGATTCAAGTCTCATAAAGAGCTTCCAAAAATTATGGTACTTATTAGCTTTCAGCTCTCACTGCCCCTATCATAGGCATATTCAAGTGTAAGGTTAAAGTGACACAACTAAGAGGATATGCTTGACAAGTTATAAGTTTAAATCTCATGCCCCTTGCTTACGAGTACCGAACCTCATGCTACTCAACTTCAGTCACAAGTAAGCTCTTGTCATTGTAAGTACATATGTATCATAGAGAACCGCCAACGGGGTACCCCTTGCCCCATGACACATGAGCTATCCCATATCAAAATGACAAGGCAACAGACAATGAGCATCTCAGCGATCTTTTTTATTTTCTATTTGCATAGGTTTTTATTGAGGATGCTTCATAGAATGCTCATTATGGTTATGCTTCAAGTTTCCACCATGATTAGGCATGGCTTAGGCTAGCATCCCAGGCTTTTCTGTAACACACATACAAACTCCATGATCTTACAAGTTCTCCTTTTATTTCACACCGCCAGGATCCATAAGAAAAATAATCATGATATCAACGGAATAATAAGTGCAATGTTGAAAGTGTTCCCCATGATACATGGTTCTGCTAACTTCAACTTATAAAGCGCAAGCATATACACAACAAAGATGGACACATTGTTCAATATTATTAAGTGCAAGAAAGTTAAGTGTGCCATCAAGTTCGTGAGAGCTTTAATCACTAATTTTCACATAACAAGTTTAATTCGGAAGGTAGATAAAAACATGAATATACTTGGAATAGCAAATGCTAATAGGTAGGTATGGTGGACTCTTTGGAATAACTTGGTTTTATTTGGAGCTGGATGCATGAGTGGAACTCATACTTGGTATGGAGGCTAGCAAAAGACTGGGAGCGACCAACTAAGAGAGAAATAATGGCCATAATCATGCAAAGCGACAAAATATCATTAATTAAAGCAGAAAGTGATATTACAAGTAGAAAACTAAAGGATCATAAAGGCTATGGTGACTTGGGATAGCCATAACATGGTGTGAGCATGCGCCAAGTCAACCCAGATAAAGCATCAAAGGAGAATACCACAATATTATGCTTTAATATGCTAAAACAACGCATGATTCTTTCAAGGCACATTAAGCAATCTCAATTGTGTATAACAAGTCATGCTACAGCAATAATCACTAAGCATAAAGCCAAAACAATATCAAGCATGACATGACAAAGTCTAAGCCACAGTCAAAAACAAGCTCCTTTTTACCACTTAAGCATGAACTTTTCCTACTCTTTTCCAATCCAAACCAACTTATTTGAAAACTAATGTATGAATGAGGGGGTCCAACCAATTTATTCAAGCAAACTAATCAAATGAAAACCAAAAACAAAAAAAAGACGCTCCAAGAACAACACAACTATGCATGAAACAATAAAAATGAAGTGTTTGGAAGAAACTTGAAATTTTTATTGACGAAGAAGGGGATGCCTTGGGTATCCCCAAGCTTTGACGCTTGTACTTCTTGGATATTTCTTGGGGTGACACAGGTGGCATCCCCAAGCTTGAGCTTTTGTCCATACTTCATCTCATCTCATTACTCTTCCCTACACTCAAAAATTTCCTTTATACAAAACTTCACACAATCTTCATTAGCAACATTAGTGTACTCAAGATAATAAGTATTTTGGTTCAGTTTCAACACAAGTAGAACTTCCATTAAAACACAAGATATTGTAGCACTTCCTTTAAAAAAGTTCAAATTATCAAAGAGAACTCAAAGAGAAAGATATTAAGAGGCAAATGCAAATAATGGAAGAAATCTGTCAAAACAGACCAGCAGGTAAAAACCCAATTTTTTCGAAGACCTTCTGTTGCTCAAATCGAAAAGTGTTGAACTAACGAAAGTTGGATAACAACCTGGGGCAGAAGCACAAACAATTACAGCTCAAACCGACGTATAGAGATTTTTCACGAATTTTTACAGCAAAGCACAAAAATCTGTTTCAGGACATCAACTTTCCCAAGCATTACTTCTCTCTCATTAGAGGTTACTATTGGCACAAAAACCATGCAAAAATGATAAGGAGAGGTTATTACAGAGGCAATACCTTATAAGACTCAACTAAAACTTTTGGGTTATCTCCCAATAAGTACTTTTCTTTAACGCCTTTAAGTTAGGCATAAGAAGCCAGAAGAGAATCAAGTATTCTCAAATGAAGAAGCATTAAGAGAAAAAAAAATTAATAGGAGAGGCAAAAGGTATCTTTTCTCTTTTCTTAGGGAAGTGTTCTATACCTTTCTTGAGTGGAAATTGATATTTAATGGTGCCTTCTTTCATATCAATAATGGCACCAACAGTTCTAAGAAAAGGTCTTCCCAAAATAATAGGATAGGAAGCATTGCATTCAACATCCAAAACATATATATCAACGGGGACATAGGCATTGCTAACCATAATAAGAACATCATTAACACTCCCCATGAGTTTCTTTTTAGCATTATCATCAAGTGGGACATTTAAATAACAATCTTCCAATGGTGGCAAATCAAGTATTTCATAAATCTTTCTAGGCATAATAGAAACACTAATATCAAGATCACATAAAGCTTTGAGATAAAAATTATTTAATTTCATATTAATGATGGATTCCCAGCCGTCTTCTAGTTTCATAGGAATAGAAGCTTTATGTTTCATCTTTTCTTCTTTGATTTTTATGAGAGCATCAATAATGTGTTTTGTAAAGGCCATATTCACAGCACTAGCATTAGGACTTTTAGCAAGCTTTTATAGGGACATAATTACTTCAGAGATATTGCAACCATCAAGATCAAAATCATAATTTTCATCTAAAGTAGTAGACCTATTGTTTCCCATATTTCGAAGGATTTCAGCATTTTTATTAGAAAAGGTTCCATTGGGTTTACTAGCTTCACCATTAGTGGTAGTGATAGTAGAAATACTAATATTTCTATCAATTTCATCTTCTCTTTCCCACTTAGCATGCAATTCAGCTAATAGTCTAACATTTTCATCAATTCTAACTTGTATGGCATTAGTAGCAGCAAAGGGATTTTCAATAGTTTCAGGTTTGGCAACCATTTTATTCAAAGAAGATTGTGCTTCAGAAAATGATGCTATATTTCCTTCAACATTAGAGAGTTTTTCCTCAATGGTTTTATTGAAAGGAGTTTGTGTACTAATAAAATGTTTAAGCATAACTTCAAGTTCAGAGGGGCACTCCTATTATTGTTGTAGGAATTTCCATAAGCATTACCATTGTTGGGAGTATATGGCCTATAATTATTATTATCAAAATTATTCTTGTAGGCATTGTTGCTGAAATTATTATTTCTAATAAAGTTCACATCAACTTGCTCTTCTTGAGCAACCAAAGAGGCTAAGGGAACATGATTTGGATCAATATGAGCTTTCCCATTAACAAGCATAGACATAATAACATCAATTTTATCACTCAAGGAGGAGGTTTCCTCAATAGAATTTACCTTCTTACCTTGTGGAGCTCTATCAGTGTGCCATTCAGAATAGTTAACCATCATATTATCTAGAAGCTTTGTTGCAGCACCCAAAGTAATGGTCATAAAGGTACCTCCAGCAGCAGAATCCAGTAGATTTCTTGAAGAATAATTCAATCCTACATAAAAGGTTTGGATAATCATCCAAGCAGTCAATCCATGAGTGGGACAATTCTTTACCAAAGATTTCATTCTTTCCCAAGCTTGAGTAACATGTTCATTATCAGATTGTTTAAATTTCATTATTTCACTTCTCATAGATATAATCTTAGCAAGAGGATAGTATTTTCCAATGAAAGCATCTTTGCATTTAGTCCAAGAATCAATACTATTTCTAGTTATGGATTGCAACCATTCTTTAGCTTTTCCTCTCAAAGAGAAAGGAAACAATTTAAGCTTATAATATCCCCATCTATATCCCTATGTTTTTGCATCTCACAAAGTTCAACAAAGTTATTAAGATGAGCAACAGCATCTTCCGTACCAATACCAGAAAATTGTTCTCTCATAACAAGATTGAGCAAAGCAGGTTTAATTTCAAAGAAAGTAGCTTCAGGAATAGGTGGAGCAATAGGTGTGCACATGAAATCATTGTTGTTGGTTCTAGTGAAGTCACACAACTTAGTGTTTTCAAGAGTAGTCATTTTTTTGCGTTTTTTAATAAAGAAAGCAAACTAGTACAACTATTTTTTGTGTGTTTTTGATAAAGAAACAAGCAAACAAAGCTGAAATAAACTAAGCAAAACAAATAAAACAAAGTAAACAGTATGGTTATGAGGGACTCCCCTTGTGAAGATGTCCTTGACTCCCTGGCAACGGTTCCAGAAAAAGAGCTTGATGGCCCAAAATATATTCGAGCTCGTTGGGGAACCCCAAGAGGAAGGTATAATGAGCACAACATCAAGTTTTCCCTCATTTATCAAAACCAAGGTTATTGAACCAGCAGGAGCAAGGAAACACCGCCAAGGTGTTGTTTCCAACTTGGAATCCTACACAACACAACCATAGAACTTTGCCCCAACTTACAGTGAGGTTGTCAATCTCACCGGTTTTGCTGAAAACAAAGGATTAAACGTATTGTGTGTAAGATAGTAATAGCTTGTAGAAAGTAAACGGAAAACAGTAAATAACTTTGTATATTGATGGTAAAAGAATGGACTGGGGTCCATAGTTCACTAGTGGTGATTCTCCTTAAGATAGATGACATGTTGGGTGAACAAATTATAGCAGGGCAATTGACAAACATCGAGAAAGCATACATGCATATACTAATCATCTTGACTCCTATGAGATTTGATTGGGCATTACAACATTATACATAGACCATAATCCAACTTCATCTATGACTAATAATCCACCTTCAGGTTATCATCCGAACCCCCTCTAGTATTAAGTTGCAAGCAATAGGCATTAAGCAAAGTGTGTAAAGTAAACAATACGATTGTTCTATGAACAAAGGGTTGATGTTTTCTCCCTAGTAGCAACAGCACATCTAGTACCTTAGAGATTTCTGTCACTTCCCCAGATTCCTAGAGGCATGAACCCACTATCGAGCATAAATACTCTCTCTTGGAGTTGCTAGCATCTACTTGGCCAAGATAGCTAGTAACAACGGAAAGCATGCAAGATCACAAATAACAAAGAAATGATAGAATCAGTAATCAATCTGAAATAGCATCTCAATATCCATCGGATCCCCGCAAACACAACATGTAGGATTACAAATAGATGATCTTGATCATGAACGGAGCTCACAAGATCTAAACATGATAGCACAAAGGAGGAGAACCAACCATCTAGCTACTACATGGACCCGTAGTCCAAGGATGAACTACTCACGCATCACACCGGAGGCAGTCATGGTGATGAAGAAGGCCTCTAGGGTAAACTCTCCCCTCTAGTAGGGTGCCGGGAAGAGCTTTAGATCCCTCTCGATCTAGGGATGGAGATGACGGCAGCTATATACTCTTTCGTGGAATTTTGATTGGGTACTTAGGGTTTTTGTATCGGAGGCAATATATAGGCGAAGGGGAAGGCCGAGGGGGTGCCCGAGGCGGCAACACCCCCCAGGCGCGGGCTAGGCCTGGCCGCGCGGCCAGGGGGTGTGGTCCCCTCGAGGCCCTTCTCTGTCTCGTCTTCTGGCTCTGTGTTCCCCTCAGTGAAATATTGACTTTGGCTTTTGTCCCGTCCAATTCCGAGAATATTCATTTCCTGGCTTTTCTGGAACCAAAAATAGCAGAAACCATGCAACTGGCACTGTGGCATCTTGTTAATAGGTTAGTTCCAGAAAATGTGTAAATATACTCCAAAGTGTGGATAAAACATAAGAAAGTAGATATAAAACAAGCATGGCACATCAAAAATTATAGATACGTTCGCAACGTATCAGTCATGGCCAACCACCCTCTGCCAGCCTTCCAAGGAAGAGGATTAATAGCTTGGCATTAAGAGTCGGTTGGTACATGTGGGTAAAGTTGTACACCCCTGTAGGGCTAAATCTTTTCAAAAATTTGTGTTCACAGTTATGAACGCTTGGTGACCGAATTCTAAGATCATAGACAACTATAACCTAATCGTAAAACTTGGTAGTTCAACATGTGCTTACAGATGCTTCCTCATTGGTACGAGGGGGTGATCCTAGTTGTGAGACGAGGATTACTTTGGTGGATATCAAAAGATGATGATCAATTCTTTGGATATGTCGCTCTCTTATGCTCTTTTAAAATATTCTCATTAGACGAGCTTCTTCTCTCCCTCTTGTTTTATAAATAAAGATGGCTTTATGCAAAATAACCCCACCAGCCATAAGTCTTGCGGAGTACACCCTGTACTCACCCTTGCTTTGTTGATACTTTTGTAGTGGAGTAATTGTTCCCAGTAGACAAGTTTGGTACTACATCAACACCGACAAGTAGCTTGGGGTTCCGGGCCGGCAGCTTTGAATCTAGAGCTGGGATGTCATCGTTATGCTTCAGGACTCTTAGGCCATTTGTTAAGTTTGCTATACTTAATAGCGTAATTTTCCTTTCGTTGTTTGATGTTTATGGTCAATGACCTCTGCTTGTAAAATTTTGGTTATTTGCTCCGTTATAAGCTCGCTGGAATAATTTTTGTGTTGTAGGGTTACTATTGTGTTACCGATTCTTCACTAGATATCCTCGAGCTCTAGGTTAAGCTTATGTTAGACTAAGGTCTGAGATTTGTTTAACCCTGATCCCATGGGTGTCACACTGGGGGAGCCCAGCTGAGGCCAAAGTGTTTAATCCAAACATTGCGAAGCTAGATGCTAAAATAGTCAGTTGCCATTTCATTGGCTATCCTGAAACATCAAAAGGTTTTCGTTTCTACTGTCTAGACAGATACACAAAGTTTGTAGAAACAAGACATGTAGTCTTCTTAGAGGACTACATGATGAGGAGGGAGCATGGTAGCTAGGAAAATTGATCTTGAGGAGAAGAGGGTGCACACACCTAATCCGATGACTCATGAGCCATTATTTTCACTACATGTTGTTCTTGCATCGACAACCCCTGAGGTTCTAGTGCAAGAACCTATTGCAACTCCACCCATGACAACAGTGAGTGAAGATCCGGAACTTGTCCGTCAGGAGCCTATTGAACCCACTGTTGAGCATGAAAGAGAGCAGCAACAGCCACCTCCAAAAGATGCACCACATGTTGAAACACATGATGTGCCAGTGTATGAGGCCCCTAGAAGGTCTCTAAGAGTTAAAAGATCAGCCATTTCTACTGATTATAAAGTTTATAATACAGAAAGAGTTCATATGGAGAATGATCCCACTTCATATGAAGAAGCCATGAGTAGCTCTCACTCATCGAAGTGGCTGGAGGCCATGGAAGATGATATGAAATCGATGAGTACCAACAAAGTTTGGGACTTGGGGGAAATTCCTAAAGGAGCCAAAATAGTAGGCTGCAAATGGGTCTACAAAACAAAATATGACTCTAGAGGGAATGTAGAAAAGTACAAAGCTTGACTTGTGGCAAAAGAATTTACACAAAGAGAAGGGGTAGGTTACAATGAGACATTTTCTCCAGTCTCATGTAAGGATTCCTTCAGAATCATAATGGCATTAGTCACACATTTTGATTTAGAGCTACATCAAATGGATGTAAAGAAGACATTTCTAAATGGGAATTTAGAAGGGAATGTCTACATGAAACAACCTAAGGGTTTTATCATGGAAGGCAAGGAAGATATGGGATGCCGCCTAAAGAAATCCGTTTATGGATTAAATAAAGCTTCTAGACAGTGGTATCTAAAGTTTAATGATACCATTAAGAAATTTGGATTTAAAGAGAATGTTGAGGACAACTCTGTTTATGCAAAGTTTAAAAGTGGGAAATACATTTTCCTAATTCTGTATGTGGATGATATCTTGCTTGCTAGCAGTGCTTTCAGTCTACTATAGAACCAAAGAAATTTCTTGTCCTCAAATTTTGATATGAAAGACCTTGGTGAAGCTTCATATGTTTTGGGCATAGAAATTCACCGAGATAGGACAAATGGGATTCTAGGACTATCGCAAAAGGCATACCTAGAGAAGATTCTAAAGAAATACAGTATGCATGTGTGCCATGTCACACCTGCTCCTATAGTCAAGGGCGACAGCTTTGGGAAATTTCAATGTCCCAAGAGACAATACGAGATCGATCAAATGAAATCAGTACCATATGCTTCAGCTGTTGGAAGCTTACAGTATGCACAAGTGTGCACTCGCCCTGACTTAGCACTAGAAGATGGTAAAGAAAGCATTGTGTTATGCACAAGGCACAAAATACCTCATGCTAACATATAGAAGGTCTGATTCCCTAGCAATAAGAGGGTATTCAGATGCAAATTTTGCGGGAGACAGAGATGATAGAAAATCCACGACTGTATATGTCTTCACTCTTGTAGGAAGGACTATTTCATGGAGAAGCTCCAAATAGTCAATAGTTGCATCATCCACGATGTATGCAGAATTTATAGCATGTTATGAGGCCACGGGGCAGGCGATATGGTTAAAGAAATTTATGCCCAACCTGAGAGTGGTAGATTGCATTGACAAATCACTAAAGATGTACTCACAATAACAAGTCGAGTAATTCTTCCAAACCAATAGAGATAAAGTATTATGTTGTGAAAGATAAAATCCAGGATCATACTATAAGTATCGATCATATAAGTACAAAGGATATGCTTGTGGATCCGCTAACAAAAGGCTTACCACCCAATGTGTTCAAGGAACACTTAGCTGACATGGGTTTAAGGGAAAGTCTATGATTCCTGGATCAGAGAGGCCCAAAAGAAACAGAATTTGTTTCAAAACAGAGAGGTATATTGCAGTTGTCTGATTCTATCGGCAATTGAGCTATGATGATGAAACATGCTCTATGTACTGATCCATAATGAAAATAGTAAAGCATAAAGTATAAAGTTAAAAGCAAAGTTGAGATCAATTGGGAGAATGTTAGATTGATCTCCACCAGTTGATCCCAACGGCCCAAACGGATCCCTTTGACCGCGCCCTGATCGGGGGCGCCCAACCCTTATCTGGTTGGTGGGCCCCAATCGCCAGTGCCATATAAAGAGGTGGGGGGCCAGTAGCATGCGTCACGAGGTCGGAATGTGCACCGCAACCCCCACTGACACCCCCTACTGATCTAGGGATAGCGTTGTGCCGACGGGGAGCTCCGCCACCACCTCTGCCCACTCACGCTCACACTCACGCTGTCGACCACCATGGCCTACGCCACTGGTTCATCGAGCCAGGGAGAAGGTATATCTCCCTAATCGCTCTCTCTCTCTCTCTCAGTCAATGGTCAGTACCAATATGAATTCATGCAAAGAGAAAGGCCTACCCGATTAGATCTAGCCTAGTAGATCCTATAGAGATCCTATCACCAACTGGCTCAATGTCGCCGGCATGGCCTACCACGAGGTGCTCTGATCCGTGGCCACCAGCCCCTTCGTGAGAAACGCCATTGCAATTTCTGGCTATTTGAGAAACGCCACTACAACTTTTAACTTTTGAAAAACGCCACTCCAATTGTTTATATGTCCCATAGATGCCATTATGCCCGTTTTAATACCCATACCACACAATAGACAACCATATTTCTATCGTATGTATGTACGTATACACGGACCTCCACTAAAATCAGCTTGGACATAGTCCAAAAGAAGGAATATCTGGCAATGGTAGTAATTATCAGTCGGCTCCTCTGCAGTTCTATTCAGGCTAGCTGAAAATCAATACGGCACATATTTGCAAGTCTATGAGCAGTACGGGTGACCAAGTATTCAAGTACCATGCCGGTTAGACGGGGAAGTCAGCTTCGTCGAGGCTGCTACCGCCGGTGCAGGCCATGCAAGTCCAGCAATCAGCTGTTGCGACTTCGAATGCTGCTCCTCCAAGTCCCGCAATATGAGCATATACAAATTTGGTGCTAGGTTTATTTCTAAATGGTAAGATAAAACAGAAAGAATGAAAATGATTGAGTAGCATCTAAAAGTATAATAGGTGCCCCTCCATGGGTACCTCACAGCGGTTTGAGGCCGTGAGCCGTCGGATGACTTCCTAGGAGCATCTCAGCCATATGTTGTTTTCAGCACGGGCGTATAAAAGAAGAAACCCTTGGTGGAAAACCCTAGCCACCATCCTCTCAGCCCTCCTCACGCTTGCGCCCGTCCCCAATCCTCTGCCCGAGTTTCTCCCTAGTCACCACCTCTATATCTCCCCCAACCCCCTCCTCTGTCTCTCCTCCAATCCTCTCAAGCTCCTCTTCGCCCTTCTCTTCCGCCGGTCTTCTCCATGGCTGGATCAATTGCTAGCCCCCTCCTCCTAGCCCTCGTCTCTCCTCCTCAGGGGAGGACCCGTAGGCCACCAGCGGTCGTTCTCCTCACGGTGGTCAAAGGGAACAAGGGAAGAGTGGAGGTCGTCGCCAATGGGTGGGTAACGGTCCGCTGCTCAAGTTGTTGTTTTTCCCTGCCTTCTCCTCTTCACCGGCGCCCCCTCATATCCATCTCCTTGTCGAGTCTCCACTCGGCGCACATGGCTGCAAGGACCGATGAGGTGGAGAGGGAGGCAGGAGAAGGCCATCATCCTCGCCCCTTCGTGCTCAGGTCGCAGACAAATCACGCCGCTGCCCATGGAGGACGTAGGCCTGGAGCACGGTGGCTGACATCTTCCCTGCTCTGCCTCCTCTTCATCTAGGAACTATAGGTTCCTCCTCTTCTCCCTAGATCCCCTTCTTACACTTATTGATCTATTGTGTAGTGTTGTAATTTATCTCTATTTTTGGTTCAGATGTGTAATGGAAGAAGACGAAGATTTAGGGAATCGATTTCGTGGAATTAGGGACTGTATATGCAGATTGTTTCATGGCCAAGGGTGGTAGAACTCTGATATAGTTCTGCTACCAACAATTGTCACTTTTAGATTTGGTTCACATATTCTTTGCTGCTATTTTTAATAGCTATGCATGCAGGTATGAGGAAAATCTCTTGATATATATATTTTTGTATACTCCATCACATATGCACATAGTGCGACTTGATTACAATTCATCTCTGCCATTTCTTTTATAATAGTTTCAATAGTTTTATTAAATGAGATACATATGCATGTTATTTGTGTTGTTTTCTGTTATGACTCGGATCTTGGAGTTGTGCCATGCTTAGATTTTTTTATTTATGTTGTACGAGGTCCAGTTTTTTGTACAGCTGGCCAATGGGTTCAGTTTTAAGATCATGTTTGTGCAGTACCTCATTTTCAAAGAAGGTACCTATTCAGAATAAGCTGAAGTAGTGAACAAGGTAACCTGCATGAGTCTAAAGCTAATGATATCTCTGATATGTACTCTGTCTATTTAATGTCTCTTCTTTTTCCTCACTTTATTTATCTCAATGCAAATAAAGTTTTTTATTCAGTTGATATCAGACGATGCAGATTATCAAGTAAAGTGCATGTGATTTTTCAATCAAGAACTATTTGTTAGAGAAGGTAATATTAGTTAAGACTTTCCTGCCAAAAACCTATTAGGAATGAGATAAATCATAGAATGGATATACCTTCATTTTATTTTATTTGTTCGCAAAACCATTTGCCTTTTGATCCACATGAATTTTGAGATGTATAAATGGCGTGCCTTAGTTTTCAGGCCATTACAAGTCAAAATGTACTTACTCGGATTAGTCCCTGCTAACAAGGCGCAGCTACCAGCACTGAAAATGTTGATGCTGCCATGAGGAGGTGGTCGACAGGCATGCCATGGTCTATAAATGGTGTACACCACATGCAAGTTTCTCTAGATTCTGATGTATGAATCTTCTTTTCAATCTGAAATACCAATATATGGATATAGTTAGGTCTATTAGGTCAGAATTAAACACCACATGTAAATTTCAGTAGCCTCATATTTTAATACGGCGGCAACTCATTTAATCCATTATTTTGTAATTAACCAGAAGTTCTGTACAGGAAGGTGCCATAGAAGTTCCGATGCATTTGTAATCATTCATGCTTGACATCCCTCATCGCTCACTCAGGTAAATATGCGAATTATCATTCCTTTATAACTTTAAGGCTTGATAATTATTGCCATTTTCCTAGCACATGGTTAGACAAGTTAATTAGCATTTTCCCACCTAATATGTGTTTTAAAAATTCCATCTTGGTTCATTTTATTTTATAGCTAATAGTGATTATACATTTTTTAGGATGTAGTGTTGGGGGATACCCCCAGGTAGGGTAACACCAGGGTATAATGGCCGAGTTAGCCGGGGTACGGCGCGGTCAAAGTAAAGTGCTGACCGAGTCACCTCAAGGCAGGCCGAATCACAGTGTGAGCCGGCCCATGGAGCATCTCCTTGACTATGGTCCAGCTGGCATAAGATTTATGCCGGCCTTGTCTATTTATTTTGCAGCTAGCTTGGTAATCCGGATTAGCTGTATGCTAGCCGGATTATCTTAGCTTCCATAAGAAGAAATCTCCCGTTGGTCAAAAGGTGGCTTTATTAGCTATAGCGTGAGCAAAGTAAAGTAAAGAAGAGGACCAGCGGGTTGGGGGCGACCAAGGTGACGCGGGCAAAGCCGGATGACGTAGCCCGTATCTGGTGACACCAAAAGACAAGGATGACGATGCGGGTTACTTCCAAAGCCCGGACGAGCCGTTAAAGAGGAATAAAGAAGCATCTAGCTTTGCACGAGGAGCATATTCGTAGAATATGCTGCCACCTGTGCCCTAGTATTGTAACCCGAGCTCCCCTATATAAGGAGCACCGGGGCCTCCATAGAGAGGGACGGCCGATAGATCAACCATTCTCTGTCTAAGGTAGAACTCTAGGTCTAGTGAACAGGGGGTAAGAGACATTGTCTCCTTCCTGCTAGGAGCCTCAAGAGCCCTTGTAACACCATTGATAGAGAAATCACAAGAACTTTCATGCGTGGAATCACCACGTTCTCCCTCCCTGGATTCCCCTAGCACTCATTGGGCCCATCTTTAGCCTATCCATGGCATCTGTTGTGCCACCACCACGACAGTTGGCGCCCACCGTGGGGAAAGCGGTGCTAGGAGGGGTGAAGATCCAGACGGGAAACTTCTCGAGCACCGGCGAGCGTGTCGTCTCAGTCTTGGTTCAGCGCTTTGGAGCGCTGGACTACTTCAGCGACAATGCAGGAAGCTTCGGCAGGCACCCTCCACCGTGCAACGGCATCTTCCTCAAGCTTGGCGTGCACAAGATCTACGTTGGGGTGGATGAGTCCTGTGTCCACCCACGGAACATCGTCGAGGGAGGCGAGGCACCTCTCAGCGCAGCTCGTGGAGTGTGTATCGCTCGCCCCACTAACAGCATTGAGGTCCTGATGACCGTGCCAAATGCAGGACCGAGCAAAGATCTGGCACCAGAGCCAGAGGTAACACCAAAGCAGACCAGATCTAGGTTTCTTCCGCTAGAAAAGCCAGAGAATGTGCTCCAGCAAGCGATAGATACCTTAGCAACGCCAATAGCACCCGTGGTAGATCCGGCTTAGGCATAAGTTGAGTTAGAGGAAACTAGGCGGAAAATGTTAGCTAGAGCAAAGAAAGTAGTAGAGCTGCATCAGTCGCTGAACATCACCTTGAGAGAGTATGCTAAGGCAAACCGTATCGATGGAGTGAAAATCCGGGGTAGGAACCTGATCACTGAGATTGACAAGGAGTACGAGCCTAGGCCGGGTCAGACAACTACGATAGTAATAGGAGGGTTGGATCAGTACAGTACCCCGGCAAAGAACCTCAGAGCAGCAAATGCGGCCGCATCCAAGTTAGAAGGTTTAACTGGAGAGGCCCGGCAAAGGCAACAGGAAAGGGTAAATCATTTGTTGAGAGTTGCATGCCAACAAAATAAAGAAATGAACAAGGCAAACCCAGTGCCACCAGGAGCATCGCAGGTAGTGCTCTCGGCCAGGAACAACTCGGCAAGATCCAGAGGAGCCGCGTCATTTCCGGGTCATAATCCCAGGAGAGAAGAGGTAGTGGACTCCGGAAGAAGAGACAAGAAAATGGTTCCTTACGATCCGGTAAGGGACGGAAAAGGCAAAGCAGTGCAAGTTAATGAGGACCGGCACAGTACCAGCCGAGGTGTGGCTGCCCGAGGTAATCGTGACCAAGGCAATGCCGGTCAAAGAAATGCTGCCAACGGCAATGTCGGACAGCGCAATCCCATGGGAGCGGGGCAAAATTTACCTCGGACGCAGCAATAGCGCGTACTTCGGCAAGAGGGGAGTGTCGGACAAGCAGCACAATAGCCTCGTGCACATCCGGATCAGGAAAGGTATAATGATGGTTACTCAGCTATGGTCAATGATGGATACCCCAGACCGGATCACCATGTAAATGGATCACGGCTAGGAGGCAGGAATTTGCAGCCAGACGATGCAAGGTTGAAGCTGGATAGGATTTACAGGTTGGAGCAAATTGAGATACAAGTTCCACCGGGTCCAGCATGTTTCGGGCCACGGATCATGAATGAGCCACCAGTGCCGAACTTCTAGCTAGCTAGAGGAACCCAAACTTATGATGGTAGTACCAGGCCAGAGGATTGGCTGATCGACAATGCCACAACAGTCAAGATCGTGACAGGAAATTTGAGATGGGCGGTGAGATATGTACCACAGATGCTGGAAGGACCAGCGCGAGTTTGGCTGAACAACTTACCACCAGGAAGCATAGACTGTTGGTTAGATTTTCAGGAGTTATTTGTGAGCAATTTCTTGAGCACCTATAAGAGGCCAAATAGGCCGCAAACTCTAGCGTTGTGCAGGCAAAGACCGAATGAGCCGGACTGAGATTTCCTAACCCGTTGGTGCAATGTGCACAACTCATGCGAAGGTGTAATTGAGTCACAAGCTATTGCGTGGTTCGCCCAAGGGTGTAGATATGGAAGTATGTTGTGGCAAAGGATGCAGCGAGATATGCCAACTACTTTGGCTGAAACGATCCGAATTGCAGATTCATATGCCTTGGGAGATCCAACACAACCCCGGTTGATGTCGAGTGAGGCAAACGAGGAGTATTACAACCGAGATATCTCCGAGTCATCAAGAAAGAATGATTTCTGAGGAAAAAGAAGGGACGAGCGTTCGGATTATCGGTATAACACGCAGCAGGTCGCAGCAGTGGACCGGGATCAGGCCAATGCCGGAGCAAGCCAACGCCAAAAAACTGGAGGGCAAAACTGGCAGCAAAAGAACGAAGGGAGAAAGCCTTGGACCCCGGAACAGAAAAGGCAGTGGAAAGAGCGAAAGGATAGACCGAGATATACGTTCGAGTCTATGCTAGATCAACCTTGCAAATTTCATACGCCAAGTCTGAACAGTCCGGCGAATCATACAACCCGGCAGTGTGAATGGATGAGGAAACTGGAACAGGGCAGTTCGGGGAATGCTTAGGCACCTCGGAGCGAGGCACCTAGAAACGAGGCACCACGGCCACCATTACTAACAGGGGGAAACGGGCAGCAACTGATGTTGCCACCGCCTCCACCGAGGTATGAAAGGGATAGGGTACATCAAGTGGACAATAACCAGTGACAGGATCATGGCTACCCCGAAAACGAAAGGAGAAACGAGTATAGGGAACATCACCAAAGTTATTATGTGTTTACCACGGAAGAAAATGACCGGAAAAGCTTGCAGCGCCGGCATATGGAGGTGAACGCAGTAATGCCGGCTGTGCCGAGATATATGCCTTGGACGGATCAAGAAATCACATGGAGTATCAAGGATCACCCAAAGATCATGCCAAGCCCGAGAACCTACGCTCTAGTCCTGGATCCGACGTTCATTGGGCCGAATCTCAATGTGCGATTTTCCAAGGTACTGATGGACAATGGCAGTAGTATCAATATTATGTACAGGGACACCATGCACAAGTTGGGAATAACAGAGAACATGCTGCAAGCGACGAGAACCACCTTTCATGGCATTGTACCAGGCATTTCCTACAAACCAATTGGGAAGGTCCGGGTTGATGTACTGTTCGGCACAAGGGATAACTGGCGGACTGAGAATTTGGAGTTTGAAGTGGTGAATTTGGAGAGCGCTTACCACGTGTTACTCGGCAGGCCAGCGCTGAACAAGTTTATGGCAACCACCCACATCAGCTACCTTAAGATGAAACTGCCCGGGCCAAGGGGTGTGATAACCGTGTCAGGGGATTTCAGGCATTCGATCAAGTGCAACTCGGCCGGATCCAAATTAGCTGAGTCACTCGTAATAGCTCAGGAAAAAATAAAGATACTAGAGGTAGCGACATTAGCTCAATCCACACAGTTGCATATGCCAGCACTGACTAACCCACATGGAAGTGTGTCATTCCAAGCAACTAAAGACACAAAGAAGGTGCCAATAGATGATCAGTTCCCAGAGCGCACTGTCACCATTGGGCCGGGTTAAGCAGCAAATAGGAAAGCAAGCTCATCAACTTCCTACGTGAGAATCGGGATATCTTTGCTTGGTCTACGCAAGATCTGCAAGGTGTACCGAGGGAGTTGGCTGAGCACTCATTAAATGTAAGACCCGGGGCTAAGCCGGTAAAGCAGCCTCTCAGGCGCTTCGTAGAAGATAGAAGGAAAGTTATTGGAGACGAGACAGCGAGACTACTAGCGGCTGGGTTTATCATGGAGGTACTCTATCCGGATTGGCTCTCTAACCCGGTGTTGGTGGAGAAAAAGAAAGATGATCCGAACATGGTTGTGGTATGGCGCATGTGTATCGATTACACAGACCTGAATAAGGCATGTCCCAAAGATCCATTTCCACTTCCTAGAATAGATCAAGTCATAGACTCAACTGCAGGATGTGAGTTATTGTCGTTCATTGATGCGTATTCTGGTTTCCACCAGATACCCCTGAATCCGAATGATCAAATAAAGACTGCATTTATTACCCCGTCTAGGGCTTATTGCTATCGCACTATGCCGTTTGGATTACGTAATGCAGGAGCAACGTACCAGCGATGCATGCAAAAATGCTTGCATGACCAAATAGGTCGGAATGTGCAGGTCTATGTGGATGATGTGGTGATAAAAACCAAGGAAAGCAATACGCTCCTTGAGGATATCCGGCAGACATTCGCGAACTTAAGAAGGTTCCGGATGAAACTGAACCCGGAGAATACACCTTTAGCGTACCTGCCGAAAAATTACTCGGTTTTTTGGTATCTAGCCGTGGCATTGAAGCTAACCCGACAAAAATCCGGGCCATAGAAAGAATGGAACTGCCAAAATGTCTTAACAATGTACAGAAGTTCACTGGTTGCCTGGCATCATTAAGCCCGTTCGTATGTCGGTTGGGAGAGAAGGCCTTGCCCCTCTATCAGCTAATGAAAAAGGCAGACAATTTCACGTGGACACCACAGGCGGATCTTGCATTTCAAGAATTGAAAAAGATGATATCTACCGCGCTAGTCCTAGCTGCACCACTACCTAAGGAGCCAATGTTGCTTTACGTAGCCACGACCAACCGAGTCGTAAGTGAAGTGATCATAGTGGAGCGTGAGGAGGAAGGAAAGTCGGTGCAAAGGCCGGTGTATTATTTGAGTGAAGTATTATCAGCCTCAAAACAGAATTATCCTTACTATCAGAAGATGGCGTACGGCGTATATATGTCGGCCAAGAAGCTCAAACACTATTTTGAGGAATATCCCATCAAGGTTATATGTGAGGCACCCATTTTAGAGATCATGAGTAACAAAGAAGCAAGTGGCCGGATAGCAAAGTGGGTTATCGAGTTAGCTCCTTATGCACCACAGTTTGACAGAAGGGATGCAATAAAGTCACAAGCAGTGGCAGATTTCTTTGTGGACTAGGCTGAAATGCAATACGAGCCACCCCTACCGGACTCCAATTATTGGCAAATGCACTTCGACGGATCGAAACTGACAGACGGGTTAGGTGCTGGAGTAGTGCTTACCTCGCCCAAGAAGGATCAACTGAAGTATGTCCTTCAAATCCACTTGAGTGCCTCGAATAATGTGGCGGAGTACGAAGCACTGGTACATGGTCTCAAAGTGGCAAAGGAAGTGGGGCTACATCGGATACAATGCTTTGGAGATTTGGATTTGGTGGTGCAGCAAGTGTCTGGAAATTGGGATGCCCTGGATGCTAACATGGCCCTGTATAGGTTCCATGTTTAGAAAATAAGCGGGTTCTGATACATTGCAAATGTATCTATAATTTTTTATGTTCCATGCTTGGTTTTATCCACTTTCTTGTGTTTTGTCCACACTTTGGAGTACTTTTCATATAATTTCTTGGACTAATCTATTAATAAGAGCCACAGTGCCAACTGCCTATTTTCTGCTGTTTTTGGTTCCAGGAAAGTCAGAAAATGAATATTCTCGGAATTGGACGGGACAAAAGCCAAAGTGCCTATTTTTCCGGAAGTCATCAGATGCCAGAATACGAGACGGAGAAAGGCTGGGGGCCGGCCACACCACCTGGCCACGCGGCCAGGCCTGGCTCGCGCCAGGGGGTGGTCTGGCTGACCCCAGCACCCCGTCGGCCTCTCCTTCCGCCTATAAGATGCCCTCGGGTCGAAAAACCTAAGTACCCGATCAAAAATCTACGAAATAGTCTGTAGCCGCCGTCATCTCCATCCCTAGATCGGGAGGGATCTGAAGCTCTTCCCGGCACCCTACCGGAGAGGGGAATTCATCCTGGAGGCCTTCTTCATCACCATGCAAGCCTCCGGTGTGATGCGTGAGTAGTCCATCCTTGGACTACGGATCCATGTAGTAGCTAGATGGCTGGTTCTCCTCCTTTGTGCTTTCATGTTTAGATCTTGTGAGCTCCGTTCATGATCAAGATCATCTATTTGTAATTCTGCATGTTGTGTTTGCGGGGATCCGATGGATATTGAGATGCTATTTCAGATTGATTATTGATTCTATCATGTCTTTGTTATTTGTGATCTTGCATGCTTTCTGTTGTTAGTAGCTATCTTGGCCAAGTAGATGCTAGGAACTCCAAGAGTTAGTATTTATGCTCGATAGTGGGTTCATGCCTCTAGTAATCTAGGGAAGTGACAGAAATCTCTAAGGTACTAGATGTGCTGTTGCTACTAGGGAGAAAACAACAATCCTTTGTTCATAGAACAATCATATTGTTTACATTACACGCAATTCATAAAGCAATAATCTATTGCTGACAACTTAATACTGGAGGGGGTTCGGATGATAACCTGAAGGTGGATTATTAGTCATAGATGCAGTTGGATGGCGGTCTATGTATAATGCTGTAATGCCCAATCAAGTCTTAAAGGAGTCAAGATGATTAGCATATGCATGTATTGCTTTCTCGGTGTTTGTCAATTGCCCCGCTGTAATTTGTTCACCCATAATGTTATCTATCTTAAGGAGAGCCACCTCTAGTGAACTATGGATCCCGGTCCTTTTCTTTTACATACAATCTACAAAATGTTTACTACTTTGTGTTTACTTTCTGCAAACTATTACTTCCTTCCATTTGATACATTTAATCCTTTGTTTTCAGCAAAACACGGTGAGATTGACAACCTCATCGCAAGTTGGGGACAGAGTTATGTGGTTGTGTTGTGCAGGTCTCCACGTTGCTACTAGCACCGGTAGTGCGCCCTGCCAAGGCTCAGCTAGCAACACCTTTGGCTGTTTCCTTCCTCCTACTGGTTCGATTAAACCTTCGTTTCATAACTGAGGGAAACTTGCTGTTGTTCTCATCATACCTTCCTCTTGGGGTTCCCAACAAGCTCTACATCAATACACGAGCCATCAGGTTCTTCGAAGGGTGTGAGTTCCATCACGTACCTCGGATTGAAAACGAGGCAGCAGATACAGTGTCCAAGCTAGGCTCATCCCGGCAACCAATTCTGCCAAACGTGGCTTTGGAGCATTTGAGAAAACCATCTATCACACCCTCACCCGAATCAGATTCAATTTACATCCCGGCACTCTCCGGATCAGGAGCTGCACCTATGGAGGTAGAATGGGGGAGCACCTCAGCAAACCCGGGGACTGCCTCAGCAAACCCAAGGACTGATCAGCCTGATCCGGCAGAAGTTATGTCGGTAGATGCGATGGAAATTGAGGAGGAGCCATTTCCCGTCTGGGCTATACACCTTGGGCCAAGCCAATTTTTGATTTACCGAAAGAGGGAATCTTGCCGGATGATGAAATAAGTTCAAGGCAAATTCAGAGAAGGGCAAAGGCATATACAATTATCAACTCCGGACTATACAAAAGAAGTGTGACGTCAGTGCTACAATGGTGTGTTGATCCGGAGGAAGGACTTGACATACTCCGGGATATTCACCAAGAGGAATGTGGCCACCATGCCTCCTCAAGGGCCTTAGTAGCAAAAGCTTTCTGGCATGGGTTTTATTGGCCCAGTGCCTTGGAGCAAGCAGAGGACTTGGTGAGAAAATGTAATGGTTGTCAAAGATACGCCACAAAAACTCACCTACCAATGTCGGAGCTGAAAACTATCCCCATTACATGGCCATTTGTTGTATGGTGCCTAGACATGGTAGGACCATTTAAGCCGGCCAAAGGAGGGATGACCCATATTCTGGTCATGGTTGACAAATTCACGAAATGGATTGAAGTGAAACCGATTTAGAAATGTGATGGGGTAACAGTAGTAAGATTCCTCAAGGATATAATCCTAAGGTACGGCTACCCCATAGCATCATAACTGATAATGGAACAAATTTCACTGAAGGAGCGTTTGCGAGATTCTGCCAGGAAAAGAAGATCCGGCTAGATGTCGCCTCAGTCGCCCACCCCGCATCGAACGGGCAAGTGGAAAGACCCAACGGACTGGTATTGTCCGAGATAAAACCCCGGCTCATGGAACCGCTGCAAAGATCAGCGGGGTGCTGGATAGAAGAACTACCAGCGGTACTATGGAGTTTAAGAACAACTTTGAATCGATCAACAGGCTATACGCTGTTCTTTCTGGTATATGGGGCAGAAGCTGTATTACTAGCCGACATAGAGCATGATTCGCCAAGGGTCACCCAATACACAGAGGCCGAAGTGCGCGAAGCCCGGCAAAATGATGTTGATCTGCTGGAAGAAGCGAGAGAACTGGCCTTGTCTAGATCGGCCATATATCAGCAAAATCTCCGACGCCATCATAGCCGGAAAGTAAACCCCCGAGTTTTCTGAGAAGGTGATTTGGTGCTAAGGCTAATACAGCACACTGTTGGCATGCATAAGTTATCCCCTCCATGGGAAGGACCTTTCATTGTGATCAAAGCTTTGCGCAATGATTCCTACTATCTTATTGATGCATAGCCCCAGCAAAAGAACGACGCGGACAGGTCCGGAGAAGAATCCAAAAGACCATGGAACGTAGCACTGCTTCATCCTTTCTACACCTAAGAGGTGAATGTATCCGAACTACTCGTATGTCGGTAAGTATGTCGGCAGTGAGCTTATCAATAAAAACTTTGCCACCCCAAGCAGAGACTCAGGGACTGCTATAGCACTTGTCGCTTGTTTTTGTGTCGGCTGGGTTAAGTCGCTTATGTCTTAGTTGGATTAGTAATGTGTGAGCACCAAAAACCTAACTCTTCGACTTTGCTGTTGTCCAACAAGAATTGGCTTCATGGCAAGCAAGAGAACAAGTTTGGAATGGCAAAGCACATGAAAACCAACTAAGGAAAAGAACTTAAGCGGGCCGACATTGGTTTTCTGACTAACCCTTAGTTTATTTTATTCACTAGAATGCCGAACTATTTGAGCTAATCTCAAGGTTTCAAGTATTGTTAAGTCAATTTTTTGAACCTCGGACTCGTAAGTCGAAAAACCGAATCAAGGTAGACGCGGGCCGAGTCAAAAATTGGGGAAAAAGAAAATGAAACTCGGGGACTTTTCCCACCATAATCTGGCAATAAAACTCAGTTCAGAACTTAAAATTGTAGCACAACCAAACCAAAGTATTTAAGTACATCTGCACCCGGCATTCCGAGGATCTGATAAATGTGACAAGTGTTTTTCAAGGAGCAGGAGCAGCAGGCGAATCATTTGTCGAGGAGGGAGGTCCTCCGGAGTGTGGAGGAGGAGCGCTAGCTTCGGCTTTGTCCTCTGGGTTAGCCTCGATATCCTCCGGGTCTTCAGCTTCCTCGCCCAGTTCGGAGCCCTCGCTTTCAATCCCTTCATCTTTGGCTCCAGAGACAATCTTGTCATCAGCGACATCAAGATAACTCGGCCCCTCATTCCAAGCATGGCAGAAGGAGTACTGGATGAGATTGTTCACACAGGCCTGGCGGCACGCGATCCACTCCGGATCCTCGCACCACTTTGACCCGGTGCGCATGCGATTGAGCAATGCCAAGTCAATTCCTTCATACCATGAGAGCGCAAATTTCAGAGCAATGTCGGACCTAGCCCATGCGGCAGATTCATGCGACAGATGCAGCTGCGTATCACATTCATTGAGTTTGGCTATGAAAGCCGAGCCTTTCTTTGGAATATGTTCACTGGGCTAGAGGCATCTGAACATCCCTGTTGCCACTGGGACAATATCCGCGCCAAAATTCTTTACCACCTCAAGACGAGCGGTGAGACGTGCCAGGAGATCCTCTGTGGTATAAGGGATTGGCTCGGCATCAGGGCCAGCAGGAATTCCACGCTGCTCGCGGGACTGGTGTACGGTAGAAGCAGCGAGCGTGTTGCTCTCTGGAAATTTGCCTAAGGATAACAAGAAGAACAGTGAGCAAAAGGACCACATCTGGGGAGTAGAAGACCAACCAAGAGCAGAAAACTTATGCGCAATCTGGTAGAGGAGTCATTGAAGCTCGGAATCGACATTGGCACTCTGGGCCTGGAGTTTTTCATATTCGGTGGTCACCGACGTAAGCTTGACATCGGCTTCCTCCAATAGGCTTTTATGCTTGGAGATTTGCGTGGTTAAACGCTCTTTCTCCTTGGCGAACTCCTGGTCGGCCTTCTCCAACTCGGACTGGTGGGAGCTCTTAAGCCTCCGGATTTCGGCTTTTAGCCGGGTGATCTCTGAGTCCTGCCCTTGGAGCCGAGCTATCTCTGCGTCTTTCTTTTCCAGCTCAGCCTCATGATTGCCTGCCAGTTCGAGGAGGTGAGTCATCATGTCAGGCATGGGGACGCTATCCTCGAGAGCAACTACAACATCACAATGACCCGGAGGACCCAGAGTATAAGTGTCCACCGGATAAAGCAAGAAAGATACAACGATCGTGTGGAGCGTTTAAGTTTACCTTTGATTTCCACAAGGTTTTTTCTCATGATTATGTTCTCGGCTTCAACCTCGGCTGCAAGATTCGGATGATAAATTCATATGGATCTGAAGAAGTTCGAGCAGATACGGAGGACGAAGAATGAGAAATTACCCCTCTTTTGGTACTCCACCAGGAGTTTACCATAACATGCACAGACGTCTTTATAGGAGTCCAGCAGGCGCTAGAACTCAGCGGTTCGGCGGTTAGTGGTAATCTGAAATAAGCAAGGCAAGGGCAAAGTTCAAAGGCAAAGTAAAAACAATTCAAAGTATACAAGATCCGGGCCAAGTGGAACTTAACCCGGCTCTAGGTGTTTGGATATTCGAATTCTACAAGATCCGGGCCAAGTGGAACTTAACCCGGCTCTAGGTGTGTGGATATTCGAAGTCTACAAAACCCAGGCCAAGTGGAACTTAACCCGACTCTAGATGTGTGGATATTCGAATTACATGAGGTACATGCCAAGGGAACTAGACCCGGCTCAAAATCAACTAAATTATGATGTCATTATGAACAAAAGCTAGGTTCTACAAGAAGCATCCGAACGAATAACAAGTTATTCCCTCGGAGGCTCGGGGACTAGGGGCTATACCTACAAGTGTTTAGTTATGTAAAACATCAACAGCAGAGAAAAAGAATTACCTCCATCATCCGGCCAGCCAGGGAGATAGCCTTGGTAGCGGAATTCATTTGGGCGCTGAACTCGGTCGGGCCGAAATTCTCTGACAGGTCGTCTTGGTTGACAAATTCTGTGTCGTTCCAGTTCTTCACGTACTCAAGGAGTAGTGGACTGTAGCTTTCACCGCTCGGAGAACAACTCTTCATGAGGCCCTTCACGTGGGCCTCCCGCCTGGCGGATTGAGATGCAGCGGGGTTGGTATGCAAAACCAGTTGTTCGCTGCCCTCTGATCCGGAGGCAGTAGACCCGGAAGAAGTATCTTTGGTTGACCCGGAGGTCTTCTTGGCTTTGCCGGATGAGGATTGAGGAGCTTGTTGAAAGATATCAGCGATTGAAGGGGTATACCCGGAGGGAGCTGGTGGAGCTTTTCCCTTAGGAGGCTTGGAGGCTCTTGCTGCTGCTACTGATGTTGCTGCTGCTACTGATGTTGCTGGTGCTGTTGATGTTGTTATCGTTGTTGCTGCTGATGCTGCTGGTGCTGGTGTTGTTGTTGTTGTTGCTGCTGCTAGTGCTGGTGTCGATACTGCTACTGGAGGTGCTGGGGGCAGCACCGATGAAACTGGCACCTCAACATTGGGCACAGAGGCCGAGGATCTGGGGAGATCCGACATCACCGTGTCCCGAGCTGCCCCACTACCCCCCGCACTGACTTTGCCCCCCTCTTGGCAAGGTGGGTTCTGGTCAGGCGCAGCCGCGGAGCCCTCTTGAATAGGGCTGAGCGGGCGATAATCATCATTGCGGGGGGGGGGGGGGGGAGAGGGACTGCTCCGGCGTGGGGAGGCTATGTCGGAACCGCTCTAAGAAATATCCACAGGAGCTCTAAGAAAAAAGGAAGGGCAGCGAAAAGAAAGAACCAACCAGAAATGAAGGCAAGCAAAGGAAAAATCCTAAGTACCAGTGCTAACAGGACTTACTCGTCTACGGTAGGAGGAGCCCGAGGTTTGGGTGCCCTCCGAACTATGCTCTTGGTGGCAGGCTTGGCCGAGGGTTTAACCCCAGACTTCTTTTGCCTCTTCTTGGGCGGCGGTGCCTCTGAAGCTGTGGCCGAGATAGCCGCACGCTTCTGGGATGGAGCCGGAGCCAGGGAGGAACCTCATGGACCTGATCGTCCGGGTTAGCTGAACATTCGAACATAGCCAGGTGCGCGTAAGAGATAAGAATCGGATCAAATACCTCAAGGACCTCAACGTCTGAGTCATCATCGTCTGGCCAATCCCTTAGAGAAGAGGCCTTACCAGCGTTGCATTTGACAACGTCTGGAGCAGTCAGGAAGGTCTCCGGATCAAGCTCCTCCTCATCCCCCACGGTGTGGTCCGGTAACCATTTGCTCGCCGGCACCTCGGTATCCTCCAATGGTTGCTGAAGGAATTTCCGAGAGACGGTAATTGCCAAGTTACTAAAAGAAAACAACATACAAGGAAATTTTGGAAAACAAGAACAGGAAAATTCACCTGTGGAGGAGGGTTGACCCGGGTGAAGGGCTCAAGTCCCCATTCCCAATCCTCGGAGAACTCCTTCTCCACATTGAATATGGACTTAACCCGGTGGTAAACCGCTGAGTTATCCAGCTCAAAGGAAGAAGTTCGGTGAGGGTTGAGAGGGCCACTAAGGAGAATATCATTTTGCGGCCCGAAAGTTGGGGTGGCCAGGCAACGCGGTACCCGAGTTCCCTGATATCATCCACGATGACTATAGTTGGTGTGCCAAATACTCAGAGGGTCCTTTTCGTCCCGAATTCAACTTTACAAAAAATCAGGCTAACGGTCGTCAAGTTGGGTCCCCCTGTCAGCTTTCGCCATTATGTCGCTGCTATGTAGGCTGCCATGTAGGCTTGCAGCGTTGGCGCATGCATCCTTTACGCGTCCGCTTCTTCCTCCGGGGCGGCAATCTGTGGTCGCGGCCATGGCGCGGAGCTAGGACTTGGACAAACCTGCTCGGCCCGTTCTCCTCCCCATCCCGAATCGGAGCTCGCCCTCACCATGACTGCACCATTGGCACGACGCTAGGATGGGAATTCATTCCTGGGTGAGATTTGTACCCATGCCGACCATGCTCGGTCCTGTTGGTCTCCTCCAGAATCCGATCTTGACATCGCCGTGGTCGCACACGCACCAACCACGGCGCCTTCCTCTCCGAACCCCAAAGCCACATCCACCCAGTTCGGCACAACGCCAACAAGGTGAAAATGCATCAAGTTTTCTTCTTGTGATTGTAGAAAAACATGTATGTACCATGGCCGTAGCATACTCTAACAATGTACACATATATTGTGTACTAGATTTTCATTTGAAATTAGTAGCTCCGTGATGACGAAACATAGAGAATCTAAATGGAATGACGATGACGACCATGTTCTGTACTTTGCATTGCATCAACAAGTGCTCGCTGACGAAGCAAGTTACCAAGAGAGTGGAGTTCATCAGCCATTGCCAAAAAATATGTGAACAAATCAATGAGCGATTCAATGCAAATAAGCGTAGAAAAGCTAGATCCATGTCATCAATCATCAATAGGTGGCACATTCTAGTGATGCGTTCAAATGCGTACACGATGTATCATTTGCTTGAAGTGGTTGTTATCCTGAGCAAAAATGTGTGGTATGCACATTACATTTGTATGTTCTATGCTGCAATTCTGTTGTTATGGGCGTGGAAAGAAAAGTTGGGCTTCACTGAATATTACGCAGTTAGGCCTAACTTAGTCTTACACAAATAAGCACAGCTTAGTCTTTACACACATAAGCGTAACTAATGATAAAGATAAAGACAAATGGTTCATCGGATCTGCCAGTATGAGCACTAGGTCCCTGGAGCTGGTGGTATCGTCAAAACGAACCAGAATGCTGTGTTTGGCCGTCTTTCATTCTCCTTCAAATAGTACGGCCCCATTGATGAGCCAATTGTAGGCCCCTTCCCCCGATGTGGATTCGTCTCCAGGTCGGATCTGGAGTGTCAACATGATAGGCGCGTGAGTGTGCAGCAAACACATAGTATTCTATCAACACTAGAAGTGCTGGCACCTCAGCAACAACACCAACATGTTCTTCCTAGACTCCGGCAGTAGCCTCAGCAGGTATTTCGTCAGCTTCACCAGCTGCAGCATTAGCAAGTATTTCGTCAGCTTCACCAGCAGCAGCATCACCAAGTATTTCGTCAGCTTCACAAGGAGCAGCAGCAGCTAGTTCTTCGTCAGCTCCACCACCACCAACACCACCACCACCACCACCAGCAGCAGCAGTAGCAGCAGCATCAGGGGCCAGGGCTGCCTGAGCAATTACAGGTTCAACAGCTCCAGGGGCTCCGACAAAGAAAGGGTAGTTGATCCCAAGAAACACATATTGTCCCTTCAGATTGTTGACTCTGCTCCAGACTTGCTCTACTGGGTCTTCGGATGGGCATGCGGACCTCGAGAAAATGTGACACCGCAGCGATGGGTATGAAGAAAGTTGTGTCCCCATATGTTCTATTGTATCACCAACGTTGTTTAGTGCTCCCCTGATATGAATCCACAAGAGTTCATCATGATGTTCCGTGTTGTCTCCGAGAGGTGCCAGGAACCAGTGCCATGTCCCAAGTTCAGCATCTGCTACTGCATCTTCGATGACCGGAGCTAGAATTATCCGCTAGGCTGCATGGGTACCTGCGTGTTACTAACAATCAATAAGCAGAATTTTGAATGGGATTTTACATGCTATATGACACCATGACTCACCCCAAATGGATGGCTCCCAAACACGCACGTCGCCGCTAGGTTCAATGACCGCATAAATGCGTTGCGGTATGTACGAAGAGTAGCCATAGGTGAAGACGGCGTCGACATACTTCTCCAGCCGCAGGAAGTCGTCGCGCAAGACTGTCCATTCCTTGTCTTCTGGGCATCTAATGAATGTGATTGCCTTGTCGAACATCGCTAAGAGGTCGTACTCCCAGTTCTTCCACGCCCCCTCCTGCGGTCTATGTGGGAGTTGTACCTTCATGAGCTCAAGTTCTGCCATGTTGAACCTGTAAGCGAATTTGGAAATGTGCGGCAGCCACCCGCTGTTGAATGCAGTAATGCCGACACCCTTCAAAGATGGCACTGCAAGTCTCTTCGATCTGTATCAATTTTTTAGAGTCCAAGTACTCCCATCCTGGGATAAAAGGACCAGCCACTCGCTATTGCCACCCACCCATTTCTGGTCATCTCTCATTTTCGTCTCTTCTTCTTCCTTGATATTCACCACTACTAATTCCGACCACTTATCTAGCAGCATCAGTTTTGCATGAATATTCTGCAGAGTTTGTTGTCAGTTGGTACAATCACCTAGCATGGATTCCATTGCAAATACAATTTGACAACCGGACCTTTAGATTAAAGTACACAAAATATCGCCTAAATACAAGTGTCTTCTCAGATATCGCCTAAATTGTGCATGTGTCACTATGAAGATACTCAATATATGGAGTAGGAGTAGAGCCCCCCAGAACAAACTCCTAACGATGATCATAATTAAACAGCTCGGGGCATAATAGCCTTAAATCGTCTAATCTGTTTGTTTTTATTTTAGGAAACAGAATATCACCTAGCAGGCATTCCATTGCAAAATCGAAATTGACAACTCGTCTATCACCTAAAGTAAGACTGTGTCACTATGAAAATACCAGAATATCAGGTACGAGCAGAGCTTCAGCTGTACAGAATAGTCTTAAATGGTTCGATTTGTTCAAACCGCACGTGCACACAACACGTTCAATGAAATGAACATAGGATTCCGATGAGAGTTCAGCACATATGAATCAACGATATGACTGAACAAATAAGCTAGATACTAGAACTTACGTGGCCATCATGGTCGTCTGGTCATTTGCTGTTATCAGGGTAAAGAAGGCCTGGCGTGCCGAACAGTTGTTCGTCCATGTTCTGCATCGTCACGCGGTAGCCAGGGATGCAGCGAGCGAGGCGGCCGGCTGAGATGATGTCCAACTCCGAGGCGATCCTATGCACGTTCGCGGCGCTGAGGTTCGGCCATCCCCAATCCTCGCGGTAGCGGTCGCCCTGGCCATCCGCGTCATCGTCGCATGCCTTTCGCTTCAGCCTGTTGCTACCCCAAGCTCTACCCATAGAGGCAAATGGAGTCTAGAATTAGGTAGATTAATGGAGGCGTTGTGATAAGGAGGCGGATGGATTCGAGAGGGGGTGGAATCAGGGATGGGGGTAGTTGTTCGAGTGGGGAGCGAATCTGCAAGGAACCGCCGCCGCCCTCGGTTCTCATCCGCGTGGAAGAAAAGAAGGGGGCGTAATTATTGAGGGCAGGCACCGGAACCGTCTAGAGGAAGTGAAAAAATAAATCGTAAAAGGGAAATGTGTGGCCCGCCTGTCAGTGAGTGAAGGTCGGCACGCGTAAACGTGCCTACATTTGAATTGATTCCACCGCATGCAAGTGGCGCAGAACAAATTTTAGGAAGTGCTAGCGTCGACGTGTAAAAACCGCCATTTTTCGCCACCTTCACCCTACTACGAACGGTCGTGCACCATTCCAGATATTGGTAAGGGTGGTTCCAATCTTTCACTTCTCCGTCTCATTTCCTCCTCCACGGCCTCATCGTCTTTCTCCTCCACGGCCTCATCCATTTCCTCCACCACCGCATCACCCTCTTCCTCCGTATCCTTTCCCTCTTGCCTGTAGTCATGGACGCTCCGAATGTGCGAAACGATGGCAGGCAAGAAACTACGCACTTTGACATCGAAGTACATGGTGGGAAGAAGATCGATGTCGTCTACACCACCGACCCTCGAACGGTGAGGAACACGCTGAATAATTTCACGAGTTGGCTGTAGTTCAAAGAAAATAGGTTCGTAGGTCTCGACCTCGAGTACAACCGCGATTGCCGTAGGATCGCCGTGGTGCAACTCTCCATGAAGGGGCACGTCCTCGTATACCAACCTTTTTACGAGAAGGGGGCTGAAGGGATCTGGTAGACTTTGCTGTATTTTTGTTCCTGAACCGTCTGTTTGCAAAAGTTATTGCTATATTATTTGTCTGAATTCATTTTCATGCAGGTGGGGCGAAAGCATTAGGGATGTGTTTCATGAATTTCTCGTGAACCAGCACATAACATTTACCAGTGTTGACATCATGAATGACAGTAAACTGCTTGAAAGCCCGACTGTCAACATTAGAATCCCAAAGGAGTGCAGAGTGGACATCCAGGAAATTTACTGGATCCTAGGGACGAAGGGCGGCAAGACCGGGATGGCCGCTCTTGCCTCCGAACTCATAGACCCGTGGTACGCTGACATGAAGGACAGATTGCCGAGATGTTTGTGGAGGCGTTTAGGGCACGATTACTGGGAGGATAAGCCACTTTCTGAACCTAATCTGAAGTACGCTGCAATTGACGGGTATGTTAGCCACGAGCTGTACCGCCAGATTGTAAAATCTCGTTCCAGGCATCGCATCATTGAACCACCACCAACGCAGGTTGTTTGTCCCAGATGCCGGATCGTAGATGAGTCTACAAACCGGGGCAAGCGACCGAAGGCATCCTGGGATTGGTTGCCTTCTCCAATAGGCTGGGATGTAGACTATTAGTGCATGATTGTTGTGTTTATGAAAACATGTTATTTCATAAGTACACTATGTGAGCAATTAAGAACTGCTGTGTATTACCTTTGTCAAACTATAATCTGGTTTATGACTGTATCCTTCTCTATAATCTGGGTTTGGTTATGACTTATGACTGTATCACACCTTATGCATGTCAGTCCTGGATTCTGCCGCATGCAAATGGCACAGACAGAATTTGTAAGAATGAATGTTGAGCATACAAAAGGGGGAATGTAATTCATATAGGTTAAGTAGCTAATAGCACAGGGATCATACAAGCTTGGTTCTTACACACATAATGCTTAGAAAATACAGGCGAGATAAAACTAGGAATGAAATGCAAAACTAGTAGTGGTAAACAGCACACTCACCCACCCGCCAGATCCTGTTGAGCATCTCGTAGCAGACATACGTGTCCCTGGCTGCGTACATGATTGCATCGTAATTCAGGTGCCTCCACTCCCATTGCTCATGCAGGTGCTTCGGGAACTCGATTTTCATGCTGGCGTACTCGCGGTCGATGATGTCGGAAGCGAGTCTAGCCATGTCGGCTTTCCCCGTACCGCCATCCGGGTACCTCCACAAACGTTGGAGATCGACGTGATTGACGACATGAACGAGGAGATCCCGTTCTAGCTTCGGACTGTCATTCTTGATGTCGATGCTGGCGAAGTAGATCTCCCTCCTATGTAGGAACTCGTGAAGCTCCGGGCATACATATTTTGCCCTACATACGTGATATAGTAGGCAGTGGTTGCGCATGGACAGCTGCAAAAGCACCGTCCTCTTCCTATCTCTGGTATACTCGAGGTCAAGGCCGACGATCTTGTACCTGTCCATCGGATCTTGTAGCCACCGCTCGTACATTGCGATGACCTTGGCCACCTCCGCTGACGCATTTGTGTGGACGGCCGTCAGCTTGGTGGTGCCATGGGCGGTGATGGTGTACTCGTTGGTGTAGTCGCTCCCGTTGCCGAACACGCCGTACTCTGCATCCATGGTAGCAGCTAATGCGGCGACAGTGGCCTAGTTTCGGTAGCGGTGGCGGGGACTGGGTGTGGAGGTGGAGTGATCTGTTGCGGTGGTATGGCCAGGCGAAGGCGGTGCCTGCGGTAGCGTCGATGGTTCTTGCGGTGGCGGCGCCAGCGGAAGGAATGAGTTGGGGATTTTTGCACAGTGATGTGCTGAGGAGACAGAAGGCGATGCTTAAATTCCGTTTACCAATATTCCGGTCATACCCATGTGGAAGCAAGTTTGACCGGGCGAGCACCAATGGTTTCCAACCTAGCGATTTAATTCGGCGTTCGTCCCCGTAGGCGATGGGACGGGTGTGCGACGTGGCTTTGGCGTGGCAGAGACCGGTCACGTAGACCACCGTCCCGTTGCCGATCCGCAGCGGGTGCGCGGTGCTGACATGACGTAACGTGACATGACAGAAGGAAGTGTACAATTATTATTAATTCCTAACAAGTTTAAGAAGTGTAAGCATAGACATGCACCTAGCATCCCTGCACCCCGGGGCAGTCGCCCAGACGATCAGGCCTGCCGATTGCGCAAAGCTTGTCCCAAATTTGCCAAAATGAAGCTCGTTTGCCCATGCTTCTATAAGTTTCTCTGTAGGAAACTTGTGTAAGCATGCACGATCAAGCAACTTTGCAACACACGTGTCGGTGGAAAAGCATTAGGTTTCAACGCACCACATAGTTTAGGGATTTAGAATAGCTACATTGTGGAGCTCTAGCCAAATTGCATGGTAAAGCCAAATTCAGCTTTTTGTCAGATTTAGCTATAGCAACATTGTGTCTCGTTTGTCCTCACTTTATCCCTCCCGATATTCCGAAGACCTCACATGCGCTCGGAGGGGGGTGCCGTCTGGTCAAAGGCTTGGCCGTTACGTGCGCCATGACGCCTAAAGTAGCCTTTTTAAAGAGCGCCTTTTCCCCTCTCTCTCTCTAACAGTTGTGTTTTTTTGCCCAAAAAGGTAGGTAATCTAGAGCAGCTTCTCTCTTCATTCATTGTTCCTTTTGCGATCGTTTTACCCCAATCTGGTAGCAAATCTAGAGCAGCAAAACAAACCAGCGCCATAAATAAATTCAGTAAACAGAGCAGATGTAGATAAAGCAGCTAATATAGGTTATATCGTACGGTACTTAACGAGGTTCGACAATTAGGCTGCTCAGCAGCAGCGGACTGCTTCAACACAGACAAGACAAAAGAAGCTGCTTTACAGCAGCAGCTGATCAGTGGCCCCTTGTGGCCTCTGCCAGGAGGGCATCCGCCTCCTCCCTCTGGTGCCTCCTCCACTTCTTGCTGCCCAGCCCCTTGACCTTGGGCACCTTGGGTCTGATCGGGGGCATGCGACCCTTCTCAATAGCCACCTTCTGGAGGTTGCGGAGGTGAAGACCGAGCGCCTGGTGCTTGGCCCTGAAGCCGTGGATGTTCACAGACTCGCCGTAGGTCCTCACGTCCTCGGCATGCTTCACGAGGGAGTTGAAGTCCGTGCTGCGGAGCCTCCTGGTGGGGCAGAAGGGGCACCTGTACACGTCACCGGCGAAGAAGTTGTTGTACTGACTGGAATTTAGCCTCCTCAGCACATGACGAGTCTTGGTGTCCTACGACTCGTCGTCGCTGCTATCCTCCTGTTGGAAAAAAGAGAAGAGTGAAATAAGGACATGAATGAGATACTTTGATTATCGGGATTGATTTTTTGCATAAATTAACCGAATGAGATCTCCCAATTATTCCCCAAATCTCAAACCAAATCGAATACTGATCCCAACTACGAACAGGGGGATTCATCGAAAATTGAGATCTAACACAATAGGATTAGCTACTGTAAAAAATACGAACAGCCGATCCCTAATAACATATGATCTAGCATCTAATGATGGGAACGAGGGAAGAACAAGGGAAGGGGAGAAAACCCTGGTTACCTCAGACCACGGGTCGACGATGCTGGTGTCGTAGGGGTTCTCCGGCCTTATGTAGACAACCTCCTCGTAGGGGTCCCAACCGAGCGGGATCTATCCGAGACCGGCGGGGGCCTCCTCGTCGAGGCTACGACGGATGCGGGGACGGGGACGGGGGGCTCCTCGCCGGCTGCCTTGGAGGCGCCGATGGCCACCGCGCTGATCTTCTCCATCGCCGGCGTGGTTGGGGCTTTGTTGGGCGTTTGCAGAAGGTGATGGGACAGTGGAAACGGTTGAGTGAGAGAGTGCGTGATGAGTGGGAGTGGGAGTGGGGAGGCCTCTATTAAAGGAGAAGGGAAGCGGCGTTCGTTGCACTACCGTGCACCGCGTAGGCTAATGCACCGTGCACGGCCACACGTGTCCGCTACCGCCCCGTGCACCGCACACGCGTACCGTGAGTGACGTTTTTTCCCCTCATGTCTAACCATGGCGATTCAGTTGTACTCAGTTTTTCCCACCAACCGTTGATCCTCTGTGATCTAGCGGACATGATAACCCTTATATCTGTCGGGGGCACCCCTCTATCCATGCAAAATAACAAGTATGCCACCGGAACTTTAACAACATAAACATATGAACTTGAATATATTTTGAAGGGTACGAAAATAGAAATCCACATAGTTTAAGGGTCTAGATACGGTAAGAGAACTAAATATTATTAGTGGCCGGGCCAACACAGTGGTAGGGTTGGTCGGCTAGGAGTTGCTGATTCCTAAGTAAGGGGACACTAGGCTGTTCTTGACATACTCCCTCAGGAACTTGCCATAAGCAGCGTGCTTAGCCTTGGTCACCGACGTGTGTTTACTTGCCGGGCTTTTACTGATGCCAACCACATGCGGAATCAAGCTGGCAATCCTCGGGTTGACTCCTTTCTTACAGAAAGGGCACCTGAGCTCCCCAAGTCGATGTGCGGAAAGGGATTATCCCGCTCTTGAGCTTCTTCATGACATGGCGGCTCTTGTTGTCCCTGGTCTCCGTGTCAGAGTCCATCTCACTTGAATAAACCTGTAATGTATGGAATACAAACCGAAATGAGCAAAATAATAAATATATATTCCTTCCACCATTCCAAGTTACTTTAGATGCAATAACATGTCTATACAGGTTCAATAGTTCATTACGGTCGTCTCCCCAGCTCGCTCCTAAATTAATGTGGTTTGTGTTCTTGGTAACTTATTAATAAATAATGTGGATTCATTCAGGACAGACTAGATATCTCCATGTACCGGTTTGTACGTTCCATCTAATCATTAGGACTAGATTTTTTATGATGCCTGGATAGATTAAGCTCGAGCAGAAAATATGAAACATGTAGAAATAGATGTACCTCCGGGTACATGAGCGGAGCGTGTTCGTCGAACTCCACGCCCTCATCGGCGCCTCCGAAGTCGTCAGCACCGGTGTGCACATGGTCCCCCAAGGGGTTGAACTGCACATCCTCCTCGGCCTGTGCTGCGTGATGCTCCTCCAGATCTGCCGCGTGAAGCACCACCCCGGCGGCAATGCCCGGACACTCACCCCCACGCATTGGTTTCATGGAGAAGGTTCGTGCAAGGACGTTCAAGATTGTGGTGTTTTGCTAGATACGGAAGAGAGAGTAGTGGATGAGTGTGAATGGAGGACCCGATAGGCTGGGTTTTTATGGGGGATGTTTAGGCCTCCTCGAGGGCCCCGGTTGACAGCTCTTCCGACTGCGGCTGCCGCGTGGAAGGTTCGGGTGGTGGGGGCCTGACGGAAGTGAGAGTGCAGGCGTGCTGCATAGTAAAAATGGTATAGCCGATGGTCCGTGGATGACCAGTTGCCATGTAGTAGACTTGTAGCCTTTGCAGACTAGATTAAACATGACATGACACTCGACCACTTTTTCCATGGACGGCATCGTGTTCCTTCTTGTAGAAGTCTCATTTAGGGAGACGTCCGTGCTGTCTCGCGCTGTCCTGTGAAGGGCACGACGTGTGCAATGAGCCTCGTTGGATCACACAGGATCAACGGTTGGTGCGCACAATCCGCGTGACAGTTCTGACAACCAATCAAGGCGTAGAAGACAGAGTGGGCACAGGTTTGGGCTTCTACGAGAGAGAGAGAGAGAGAGAGAGAGAGAGAGAGAGAGAGGGGATGTTGTTCTTATACTAAAACCACACACAAACATGGATCAACCACTAGAGTCATTGCATGTGTGTTCTTATACTAAAAACCAACATGGATCACTAGTGGGTCAATGCGTGGTGTGTTCTTTCCATAAACCACTTATGGATCCATTACAGTCATTTGCATGTGTGTTATTTCCCACAAACCACACATGGATCACCACTAGAGTCATTGCATGTGTGTTATTTCCACAAACCACACATGGATCAACCACTAGAGTCATTGCATGTGTGTTATTTCCACAAACCACACATGGATCAACCACTAGAGTCATTGCATGTGTGTTATTTCCACAAACCACACATGGATCAACCACTAGAGTCATTGCATGTGTGTT